>OY856410.1:873046672-873646672 GCA_963693085.1 Alisma plantago-aquatica
TTGAAAAAATCAATTACAAAATCGTGTTCTATTCCCATAGGGAGACTTATGGGTGAAGTTACACAAATTTTAGATAATGTTATCACCCCTTTTGAAGGAGGAAAGAGAAAATGAAATATTAATTATTTAACCTATCAAACTTCCTTGAAAGGCAAAAATAACTCCATATTTGGATTCTACGCATCAAAATCATTCAGAATAGAAAATTTGGTAATTTTTGGGTGTCATTTGGGCCTTCAAATGAGGAGAGAGAAAAGCATTTAAATTTAATAACACAATTTGGTCGCATTTTAATACAAGTATAGTCCAACTAGGACTCTCCCCATTCATGAGATCAGACGGCTCATGGTCCTTCGTGGACCCGAGTCCATTGATCTGACGACTCGCGGTCGTCTTCTTCCTCAAACCGTTTGGGAAACAGGTTGTTCATTTTCTGAGTTTTCAAATTGCATTATCTCTTTCGATTCTCAACCAAATCGAGAACTTTTTGGTTCGTTGGATTGCTCGTTGGATTCTGCTTCATTTAATCCTAAAATTTAGGTATTTTCACAATTATCTAGAGAGTTCCTCTTTGGCCAAACCTCTTCTCTCACCCCCACCTATGCAAACCCTAGTATAGATCCCCTCATATATAAATACATATACCCATGGCTTCGCGAGAGCTATTGCAACTCTTCAAACCTTTCAATTTTTAGTTTGAACATTGTTTGGCCCTCCAGTGAGTAGCCAAATCCACCAGGCTTGCGGCAGCCCTTCCCCACTCTTTGCTTCGTCTCAGTTCAATTGCAAGGTACCATCATTTCTGTCTTTCTCTCCTCTTCATTTTGAGTATCTACGCGTCGAATTTAATGGAGTATCTCGACTTTTCACAAATCGGCCGAACAACAGCTTCGCGTTGTGTAGCTATGCCGTGAGCAGAGGTAGAAGAAGCCCTCTGTCGTTTTTATGTTTTTGACCCTCTCTTCGCCTTCTTCTGTGATTTTTCCCGCTTAGGGCAATCTCATCTTTTGGCCTGGTTTTGTTAAGACGAGTCAAACCCATGCATTGACCGTGTGACTTGGCCGCCCCTTATTGGGCCAAGACAGCATGTGGGCCTGGGCTCTCGCTCTCTCTGTGTGTGTTTGATACAAAGTGCCTACGTGGCAATTTCTAATTGGTGCTTTTTAGAAAATTCATAACTCTTTACTCGTTGCTCCAAAAATTAAAAATAAATAGTGTTTTGAACTCAGGAGAACGAGATCTATCTATTAAAAATATTTTTGTGGTTTGATTCTGAGATTTTCGAATATGAATTTTTCGAACTGATTTATTTAACTAAAAATCACCAAAATTAACCCTAAAAGTCCATATCTTCAAAATAGACAATATTATATGTTATTTTGATCAAAAAACCCTAACTAAGATGATGGTGATGTTTTCTGTAGAAAATTCGATGGTTTTGAGGTTTTAAGCCTTTAATGAATATACATAGATCTAATACATGGATATAATGATGAAATTAGGGCAAGTGGATCTGATCTCGTGTAAAGGATATGAAAAGTGGTTTTATGGCTCTAATGATAAGGTATGTGCTATGTATGTGCATCTACCCCTTTAGTTGGGAAATTTATTATACCATTACCCATGTTCCCTAATGAGGCTTAATTTGACCTAATTCATGATTCTTGAAACCTAATTTATTTATGCCTTAAAATCAGTTGTAATATTATCTTGTTTGGGTTTTAAACGCCATTGCCATGTTATATGAATCTTTTGATTAATCTTGCCATAACTCTTTTGCTAGCATGTAGTTATATGTTCTATTTAATTTTAAAGTAGAGGTACTTATGTACAACCACCCACAGAGGGCAAGTATATAATCGCCCTAGGGGAATGTTTATAATTCTCCCCATAATATTATAGGTGACTGGGAATATCTTATTCTCCCCTCACCTAAGGTTAGAGGTCCGGTAGGTGCCTCAACCCTACTTAGTTAGGTAGACATATTAATTTACATGCAAATCCTTTATTTACTTTTGTTATTGGCAACTTTCCTTAATTAAAGCCTCATTCTCTTGATGTCTCATCTTTCGATGAATCCTTAGTATGATTTACTCGTTATATTTATCCTGTCACCTTTAGTATATTTTAGTGACACATACTTTTATTTTCCCTTCCCTCTTGCTGGGTGCTTTCCTAACCACCCAGATGTGGAGCAAGGTGATGGATAAGGCATGATGATCTTAGTGTTGACATGGACTAGCTGATGGATATGTTGCTTGGAGACAAAAGTGGAGTAGTCTAGACTTCCCTCTAGTTAGATCCTATTTTTATATAAAGCATGTACACCCATATTGGGAGAATTTTTATGTACACTTTATTTAAATTGAATATAGTCAACATTTTATCTTCCGCTGCTATCCCAATTGGATTTTGTTTACCATTGTTATTAGTGGAGAGGTGGATTGATCTCACACTCTTTAAAACATGGTATCAGAGCCAATGGTAGTCAGATCTTTGACTATTTCAGTTTTGTCTCCCTAATTAGAACCTTAGACTTGCATAGTTTCCTTTAAGTGACATGTTTGCCTAGATTTGATCTATGCCGATGATAGGTTGATTTAGGACCTTATAGTTTCACCTTAGAGTCTTGATGAATAAAAATCTAATATGCTTATAATTAAAATATGCATAACTTGATGTTGTTTAGGTTTGTCTTTAGGCAACTATTAGGGCATGCAGTTGAAGCAAGGGTGTCTAGAAAGGATCAGGGTTTTGGGGGCTGGCAAAATTTTCCTCCGCACCACTAGCTTGGTATACGAGGACTCCTGTACCTATATGATACCGGCCTGGCCTGCGCTGATACAAATTGCCTGAAATAGTTTGCTTTTAGGCAATAGTGACCTTAGACTTCTATGTTGTATATCTTTGGGAACCCTAAGTTTCATGTGTATAATGATTTGTTTGAGGATGTTTACCAAGATAATTTCTTATGTCCTTTGAACCTAGACCTTAGAGTTTGGGTGTTTGTGAGAATATCAGAGTGCGCGGTGGAAGCATGATGGATCTTGATAATTTTTACACCCCGATCTCACAATTTCCTCAAATCATGAGATTAGGGCGTAAGATAGGATTTGTATGCAACACAAAGAACACCCTTAACTTTTTCTTTTCTTTTCTTTAAAACTCTTATTTCCCCGCATTGAACCACATATCATCTTACAAAGGAATCTGAACATTTCTTTTACTAATCAGACTTCAATAGAAAAGATACATGTATACACATTCATGATGTCTCTCACATCTTATGCACATAAAACTTGCTAATTAGCATACATATAAAAAGGGGAACAATATTACACATCGTAAATACAACTCTCTCTCTTAACTCTTACTGAGGACCTAGAGTGACAAGGACCGACTGACTCAACTAATCTCGTACTTGACTCCTGTGGCAGGTCTACACCGATGCTCTGACTGGAAACAGACTAATGCACTAATGTGATTACAGATATAATTTGAATAAATGATATGAAATTTAACAACAATAAATACTACACTGAGCAGTTCTAAAACAATATAATTGAAATAACAAAGAATGTAAATATTGCATCCAAAGAATAACTACTAGAAGACTATGCTTCTAGTCTTCCTTAACCTTTTCATTTATAAAGAACTTTGTGAGCCTATGTGATCATATTTTAGGTTATGCCCTGATCTATGCAGTGTACTCTGCATAGAGACTCGCAGTGCACTACGGCCACACCGTACAAGACTTAGCAACACACCCGGGAAATGCTAAGTCTGACTGCGGTCCTGGTCTACGTCAGGACCTCACTGCACTCTCAAAAGAGTGTAAACTGGACTCCTCCTAACCTGAGCACACAGTCAGAGAGTCTGGGTTATCACCATGACACACGCACGGATTATTGTTGAATAACCCCTATTTACTCCAGTGCCACCGTGACACACGCACAGATTATTGTTGAACACTGCCTTTCTATCCTCGTGCCACCGTGACACACGCACGAATTATTGTTGAACACGAGTCACCGACCATCTAGACACACGCTAGGTAGGTCGTTTCACCCCTAAGGCGCAGACCTCCAAAAGGGGTTCTACGGTGTTCAGGGCACCTAAGTCTAACATTAACATTATAGATATATGTAAAACAGAAATCATAACTCATTTTACATTTCTCATAAGGCTCACACGGCCTGCCATATCATATCATAAGCAACATCATAACTCATGTATTCAACATATATCATATCTCAGTAACATCCCTTTCTAGGGCATGTCATATCTCATCACCTGCAATTTACGAGATATGTATTGAAAATAAAAAGCCCTGCAATATGTAGATATCAACTCAGAGTGAACAAGCATATAAAGTTAAATGCAATAGAAACATACAATTCAGCAATTAAGCATCACCACATCTCATATCGAGACCTTTCATATCACTTGAACATGATTCAATGAACACCCTATCCTTAGGGTTTAATTTGTCTTATTCATTCATCACATGCCATCACCCTACTCTTAGGGTTTCATTTTCCTTATTCATTTATCCCATGGCTCTCATAAGGATTTCATAGGATATAAGCATTCTCTAAATAAAGATTGTTCCAACAAATCAGATACAATCAATATAGATATGAAACCATGGAAATTTAACCAAATTTAGGGTTTCCATACCATTCACTGAGATATCATGTATCAAGAATAAAATTCAATTAAGATAACCCATGTGGTACATCCTAACCACTTATAGGATTACCAGCCTTATTCAATAAGGTTGAAACTCTAGCGATATCTCAATTAGGTCAAACCCTAATTACAACATTTGATATAAATCTAAAAGCATCCTCACTAGGAAGTGTTGTATACGTTTCTGTTATGAATCTACCATCAAGGAGTCATTCAAACAGAAAAGGAATCCATATCATATCAATTTTCTATAACTTAGATCAAATGGACATTTCAGGGTTTAGAATTCACATGCTAAGCATTTAGGGATTTGGATGCTATAATCAAATTCGTGCATTAAAATGTTTGAAGGAAGAACCCACTCACCCTAAGGTGTGAAAACACCTCACAACTGCAGCTCAACTCAGGGAATCTCGAATTCCTATCAAATCCCTAGCAAATCTCCCAATTCTTCTTCCATTCAACTCGGAAACCTTGAAAATGAGGGATTATGAAGAAAGGGTGAGAAAAGAGGGAATTTCGACATCATCTTGGATCAAATCAGAGCATGGACGGAATCTTGACATGAGAGAGAAGATTCACCATAAAAGTCTATGCAAAGGGTCCAAACTTACTTGATTTCACCATTCTTGGGACCGCAGAACCCTAATTCAGCAATTCCTCCTCTTTCTCCACTCAAGCCCTAACTCTCCCTCTCTCTCTAGATTTTCGTTTCTCTGGAGTGAATGACGAAGAATGAGAGTTGTGTGTGTGTGGTTGCTCATATAGACCATTTGAGCTGCTTGGGTCAATTGCATATTGACCCAACACTCAACTTTAATTATATTGACTGAATATTCAGTTATACAAAAGTTACTGTAATTCGTTTATTTCAGAGATCAAACATTCTCCAACAATTATGGGAATTTAGCAAGTTGTTTATAATTGATCTATAAAGCTTCAGTTAAAATTTGAGATCATTTGGAGTTATCAATAAATAATTACAAATAGAACAGTGCACTGCTATATTGCAGTCTGCAATGTATTCGGCCGAGTTTGTCCTGCACAAAACTCGACCGACACCCTTACTGTAGAGATCAAAAAGTCATCCAAAAATTATGCCAATTTAACAGAGTGTCTAAAACTGTGATTTTCAATCACAGTTAAAATTTGAGATCAATTGGATATACCAATAAAAAGATAAAATTCAATTACCACACTTCTATATAAATCTGGAAATATGATCGGCCGCGTTTGAAACTCGACCAATAAACAGGTCAGAGCATTCTTAAAAAATTCTGATATTTTTCAATGTTGTTCACATTTTATATATCCAAATAATATCCAAATTTGAAGTAAATCAAAGTTACACATAAAATACTAAAAATCATTTAGTGAGACATTCTACTTATCAAATTCTGTATTCATGCATCATTAAAACCCTATTTTGGGCCGATTAGGGTTTATGTTTCTCAAACCCTAATTCACAAGACAAAAGAACATTTAGACTTCTTATCATAGTTAAAAAATCCTAATTGTGTTATCGTCATTAATTAGATTTCAAGAATGATTATTCCAATTAATCTTTGCAATTGTCTAGGTAAACCCTAGTTTACCAATTAAGCTCAGATGGGGTCGTAACAATAATGGTTTAGTTAGACTTATCCTTTAACCCTAGTGTAGTAGGTCAAACCCTTTAAGGGGTGGAGTATGGTTAGTTGATGATGTTTGAGTGGTTAGATTTCGAGGACGAAATCCTATTTAGGGGGATGGAACCCTATAATATCTTGATCTATCTTTAGAAACCCTAACTCCATAGATAGGAGGTTAGTATGCTCGGATCCTTAGTTTTGACCAAACAAGTTAATAGTTGTAACCCTAACGTGCTTGTTTATATATTAATGAACACATAATTATCATCTAAGTAATAAATCATATGCTTGAACCCTAATGAATATCTAATGCACATAATATGAATATCAATGCTAATTGTCAATAAGTAAGATGTTAATAATGTCATGAACCAATAAACCCTAGTGATATGATGAGTAAGGTTATAATTCATAACTTAATGCATGCCAAGAAATGAATAAGTGCAATATAATGGTCATGTTGACCTAAACCCTAAGTTGCAATAACCTAACTCTAATGAATGTATCCTTAATGCCTTTCATGATACATTAATGATGATTAAGTGCCATAATCAGTTAACATACTTTGATACACATAAATGATATATATGATCATCTAATCACATATTAATTAAGTCATCAATATAAAATGCAAGTTACCTTGTTATCTAATACACATGTGATTAGTCACTTAATGTGAATCAATTCATTGATAAGTAATATGTCTCACCTTGATCATTAAAATACATGTAAAGGCTTCAATGTGAATATGAAGTAATTGGATTCACATAAGTGTGCAAAAATCAATAATATAAATGAATAAATATGAATAATGATTAATGATGACATTAATGTGAGCAATAAGATAATGTGACATTGTGACAACGTTAATATGAATATAAGTAACTAATGTGACATTAATTGAAATAATTGTATGCTTAACGACAAATTGGATAGAATGTCTTATGTTCATGTAAAATAATTTGTTATAATTAATAAAGTGATAATATGAGGATAAGGAAGTATAAATCCGAATTTTTAAGTACAATGATCAAATATAATAATGAATGTTGAGATAATTGAGTAACCTCTAATTGTGCATAATAATGAAATATAATTCTTTTTGGCAACTAAGTGAATGTGACATGATATAATTAAAATAATGATGATAATGTGATATAATGTTAATAAGCCAAAATTGTAATTAATGTTAAATCTCCTAAAAGAATGTCATATAAGTGGAACCCTTAGTATTCCATGAGAACCCGACCTATGATTAGTTGATGTATGTGATGTTTCTGAACCCTTAGGTGTAGTTGGAGTATAAGTTTTGGTGGAAGTTGTATGGTTGGAGGAACAACCTCAAGTTTTGTGATGTGAGGTTGCACACTCACCCTTCCCTAATTGCTAGTGATTTAGGGGACAAAATCCTCTTTAAGGGGTGGAGTGTTGTAACATACCGAATCTTAGACATTTTGCCTTTTGGTCCTCTTCCCATATTTTCCTTTCATTTCTATCCTCTTTGGCCTTTCTGTTTAATTTGTGGATAATATGATGGTTTAATAAACATTTGTTCACCTTTTATTCTAATATTTGGGTTTATGCACAAATACCTCAATGGAAGCTTAACAATGGGTCAAATATGCAAAATATCCACTTGAGTGATAAAAAGAATAAAGAAATTTGTGTTAGAACTTTCTAGTATCTTTTAGAATACGTAAAAGGAGATAATTCTCAAAATATGCGTAAAGGAAATAATAAATGTGGTAATTGGAAATAATATGGAATATAATGGATAAAAGGAGATAATGAGGAATATATTATTCCAAAAATCATAAGTGGAAACCCAATAAGATAATCTGGATGTCAATTTTGTTTTATTGACTTAAAAGAAACTTAAGGGCCAAGTATCATTTAATTGGGAAGATAAATGCATATATTGATGTCTTTATCAAAAGAAAATAGGAAATAAGTCAATTAAGCAAAATAAAATATTTAGTGTTCTCAGATTGGAAAAATAACTCCAAATTCGTATTCTAAACACAAAAATAAGCCTTTGGGCAAATTTGCAACTAATTCGGATAATGGTTGAATAATGAATAAAATAGGAGAGAGAAAGTGTGTAGAATCTTCTATTTATTTAATAAATAAATAAATAATCTCACCTTGTAAAAATTAATTACAAAATTGTGTTCTATTCCCAAAGGGCGACTTATGGGTGATGTTATACAAATTTTAGATAATGTTATCACCCCTTTTGAAAGAGGAGAGAGAAAATGACATATTAATTATTTAACCTATCAAACTTCCTCGATAGGCAAAAATAACTCCATATTTGGATTCTACGCATCAAAATCAGTCAGAATAGAAAATCTGGTATTTTTTGGGTGTCGTTTGGGCCTTCAAACGAGGAGAGAGAAAAGCATTTAAATTTAATAACACAATTTGGTCGCATTTTAATACAAGTATAGTCCAACTAGGACTCTCCCCATCTGCGAGATTGGACGGCTCGTGGACCCGAGTCCATTGATCTGACGACTCGCGGTCGTCTTCTTCCTCAAACCGTTTGGGAAACAGGTTGTTCATTTTCCGAGTGTTCAAATTGCATTATCTCTTTCAATTCTCAAAAAACTCGAGAACTTTTTGGTCCGTTGGATTTCTCATTGGATTTTGCTTCATTTAATCCTAAAATTTTGGTGTTTTCACAATTATCTAGAGAGTTCCTCTTTGGCCGAACATATTCTCTCACCCCCACCTATGCAAACCCTAGTATAGATCCCCTCATATATAAATACCTATACACATGGCTTCGCGGGAGCTATTGCAACTCTTCAAACCTTTCAATTTTTAGTTTGATCAGTGTTTGGCCCTCCAGCGAGTAGCCAAATCTACCAGGCTTGCGGCAGCCCTCCCCCTCTCTTTGCTTCGTCTTAGTTCAATTGCAAGGTACCATCATTTCCATCTTTCTCTCCTCTTCGTTTTGAGTATCTACGCGTCGAATTTCATGGAGTATCTCGACTTTGCCCAAATCGGTCGAACATCAGCTTCGCACTGCGTAGCTATGCCGTGAGCAGAGGTAGAAGAAGCCCTCTGTCGTTTTTACATTTTTGCCCCTCTCTTCGCCTTCTTCTGTGCTTTTTCCCGCTAAGGGCAATCTCGTCTTTTGGCCTAGTTTTGTTAAGAGGAGTCAAACCCGAACATTGACCATGTGACTTGGCTACCCCTTATTGGGCCAAGTCAGCAGGTAGGCCCGGGCTCTCTCTCTCTCTTTGTGTTTGATACAAAGTGCCTACGTGGCAATTTCTAATTGGTGCTTTTTAGAAAATTCATAACTTTTTACTCGTTGCTCCAAAAATTAAAAATAAATAGTGTTTTGAACTCAGGAGAATGAGATATATCCATTGAAAATGTTTTTGTGGTTTGATTCTGAGATTTTCGAATATGTATTTTTGATCTGATTTAATTAACTAAAAATCACCAAAATTAACCCTAAAAGTCCATATCTTCAAAATAGATAATATTATATGTTATTTTGATCAGAAAACCCTAACTAAGACGATGGTGATGTTTTCAGAATCAAATTCGATTGTTTGTGGAAAAGTCAATGGTTTTGAGGTTTTAAGCCTTTAATGAATATACATAGATCTAATACATGGATATAATGATGAAATTAGGGCAAGTGGATCTGATCTCGGGTAAAGGTTATGAAAAGTGGTTTTATGGCTCTAATGATAAGGTATGTGCTATGTATGTGCATCTACCCCTTTAGTTCAAAAATTTATTATACCATTACCCATGTTCCCTAATGAGGCTAAATTTGACTTAATTCATGATTCTTGAAACCTAATTTATTTATGCCTCAAAATTAGTTGTAGTATTATCTTGCTTGGGTTTTAAACCCCATTGCCATGTTATATGAATCTTTTGATTAATCTTGCCATAACTCTTTTACTAGCATGTAGTTATATGTTCTATTTAATTGTAGAGGTACTTATGTACAACCACCCACAGAGGGCATGTATATAATCGCCCTAGGGGAATGTTTATAATTCTCCCCATAATATTATAGGTGACTGGGAATGTCTTATTCTCCCCTCACCTAAGGTTATAGGTCTAATAGGTGCCTCAACCCTACTTAGTTAGGTAGACATATTAATTTACATACAAATCCTTTTTTTACTTTTGTTATTGGCAAGTTTCCTTAATTAAAGGCTCATTCTCTTGATGTCACATCTTTTGATGAATCCCTAGCCTGATTTACTCATTATATTTATCTTTTCACCTTTAGTATAGTTTAGTGATACATACTTTTATTTTTCCTTCCCTCTTGCTGGGTGCTTTCCCAACTACCCAGATGTGGAGCAAGGTGATGGATAAGGCATGAAGATCTTAGCGTTGACATGGACTAGCTGATGGATATGTTTCTTGGAGACAAAAGTAGAGTAGTCTAGACTTCCCTCTACTTAGATCCTCTTTTTGTATAAAGCATGTACACCCATATTGGGAGAATTTTTATGTACACTTTATTTAAATTGAATATAGTCAAAATTTTATCTTCCGCTGCTATCCCAATTGGATTTTGTTTACCATTTTCCATTTGCAAGGCAACGAAGGGTTATTATGAGTGTACAACTGAATAATTATATGTTGGGCAAGACTACTATGAGGAGTGCCTCACATACAATGCAACAAAAGTAAAGACATTATGCACATACGAGAACAAATCTTTTACGCACAATATGTGTAAGTTTTTCATATACTTTCTTTTGCTATCACAATTTCAAATGATTATGTTACATCTATTGAATGTATCCTCTTTTATTTTAGTGACGTGTTTGTTTCTTTTTTATGTATCGCATTCAGTCATGTACTGAACTCTTAAATTAATTGGCCCACGTAAATTCATTTTTTTCTTTCTTATTGTTACCCATATTGAAATTTCATTAAGTTTTTTTTCTTTCAAAGAAGGTTTACTTCACCACATATGAGCTATTAGTAAATCATTTTCGAATTATCAATTGTGCAAGATTATGATTCTATTTGCATTCAGCAGGAGATACACATACTTAAACTTTGTACTTTTTCAACATACACAATGTGGCATTGTTTTTGTCTTGTTTTGACACAACCGCCTCCATTTTAACCTTGACTTCTTTTTAGATACTTGAATATATTTTATTTATTAAAAAGTTATATTTTATTTATATTATGACTTGGACATTTATTTTGAGACACCTGTCATTAATAATTGTTTATTGATTCTTGATACTGCTAAATCATAAAACGAAGTCTTTTTTTGTATCATATGTCAACTTTTTTCCTAAAAAACAACATATACTAAATTTTGTTATCACATGCATGCATATCTATACTACTATAAGAAAGAGAATGTTTGTTGTACACATTAAAAAAACAACTTACTAATTAGAATACTCCATTTTAAATATTGTACTTTTCTTGATTCTCTCTTTTCTTCTTTTTCTTGTAGATTTGTATTCCTTTTGTTATTTTGTTCTCCAAATAAGAAAGTAATTACACATATATATCCAGTTAATCCATTTCCAGCGTAACTGCCCATGTTTCACGCCATATTAAATTCTTTTACAACTTCTCGCCATCCACATCCCGTCAACAATATTCCAAGTCCCTCGCTTCCCATTCCTATATGAACACAATAACTTTCCAAATTATTTTGACCTCTATATACTGCATATTACTATTTCCATAAACCATCGACGAACAAGTAACATATTACATGTAACGAACACATAAGTGCTATACAATAAATATGATTTAATCTAAAAATTGCCAACGACATCAACGATTTCGTACCACTATTGGACAGATAGTAACTACATATAGACGGTTACAATCTTAATTATTCTTTCTAATTATAACCTACTCATAACACTGAACATCCACACCAATATGAAAAAACTCTATGTTTCTGACAATTATAAAAAAAATGTGCCATCTCTCTCTCTCTCTCTACTTCTCAATTTTATTTTTGTTGACGGGATCAGTCACCCATGGAATTCATCATTATTCTTTATCTTTTACATTGAAAATAGTCGATGCATTGAGCGTATTGTGTCGGACAAGGGACGTTCAATCTGAGTAAATAAACATTACTTGACGCTGACTATGAGTAGAAAACATTAACTTCATATTTTAAAATAAAATCTTAAGTAAATGTATTTATTGTTTTATGATCCGAAACTATCACAATCTTTGACTAATTTTTCTCATGCACGGTTGGATACAAACTGTGATCAAGGAAGGATAAACCTCGTAACCAGGAAATTATTTATTCTATTTCTTAAGTAACCGCAATCATATTCGGTTGTTTTCTCCCCCAACCAATGCGGATCCTTGACTAATTCTACATGTGTATCTGTACTCCTTAAATCAAAGAGTTAACTTATATTGGACAAAAATTATCAAAACGTCAAGCAGCTATCGAAAAATGTGGGATTAGGCCAAGTACACACCCACAATTGACAATTTGAGAAGATCGGGACGACTAAAGGACCGAATATGGGAGATGTTCTATATATCTGGCAGTTCACCATCTGGTTGATTTGATAACAAAAGCTAAATAAGTGCCTTTGGTATTGTTTGTCGAACTTTTTGTCGCAGGTCAATCACAAAATCTAATACAATATTATATCAGTAAAAAAGATATTTAAATTTATATTAGGAAATAGTATTACATGTACATCTAAGACAAGATTTTCATCACATAATCTTTGAAAATATATCATTTTTGCATAAATTAGTCTAAATATCCTTAATGAATTGAGAAATAATTTCCCTTGACAGCTCCATCCAAAAAAATCTCAATTGTTCTTATCATTCACTTTACAAGGAAGATAATTTAAAACTTTCAAAATTAATTTTACAGATACTTATACGATAAAATCTTCTTCACGAAAAAATATTTTAAATTACTTTTACTTAATAGGAAAGTTATCTATTCTTTCTGTAACTGAAAGGATATAATAAAATATTTTTATTGTTACATAGTGTGCATTGAGTGTTTATTAATTTAAACAGTGATACCCGAACGACTTTCAGATACCACTCTATCTTGTAACTTTAATCCAATAACTAATTAGTTCCATAAACACATTCTAACTTACCCTCAATATCACTCGAAATAACGGTACACTCTCAAATTAATTTTTATTCATATCTCAATGATTAATCAATAATTATTACACTATATTTGGATCCCCTCAAAAAAATTTAAACTTGATGCTCTCATTCGGAATCTAACCCTCCAATTTAAGCTCTCTCCATATTCTGCTTTCACGTCTTTTCAGTTATCTCACTTTCACATTTCTTATTCACCAATTTGATATATTATTCACTAATACCCGTCGATGCTTCATGTCCCTCTACTTCATGTTCTTATTATCTTACGTCTTTTCCCTATCCAACAAGAGCACCAAATAAACTTATCCGTGTCATATATAACAAGCTAATATTTTTCCATATATTACAATGAGATATATGAAAAATGATGAGTACAAAAGTATCACACTAAAATGTGTCAAATTTTGATGTACCTTGTCTGACACAAGGTACATCTTCTACCTTGTGTCAGACGGTTGCAAAAGGGGGTTACAAGGCTGATTTAAATTCTCTGACGCAAGGTAGAAGATGACAAGGGTCCGTCAGATCAAGAGGAGAATCCATGGCTAACAGATTTGAGGGCTGAGATTGCACAAGACAAGAGCTAGCTAACAGATCATTGACTTGGTGAGAGAAAGTGAGGGCTCCCACCTAGCTGGGTCATGCGCCCTAATTGGGCCCAATATGAGTCAAAAACAAGATAAATCGGTGGTAAAACAAGGATTAATACAGCAAAGTTCAAATGTCCAAATCATGTGATTTATGACTCTGATTGAGGTGATTTTTGGGCATTTGGATTCGTAATTGAATCCTCTACATCATGAAATATATTTGATAGCAAGAAAAGTTCATTTAATGGGTTCAATTTGTATTATAAATTTCTTACACATACTAAGCTTAACACTTAGTTTAAAACTCAAATTAAAGGCATATATAAGTAAAAAGTGATATTTAATCAAATCCAACTCATCAATTGAGTGTAAAGTGACTTAAAGTCATGTAATTGGGGATAAAGATGGTTATTGGGTTCAATAAAGCATATAATGAGTCAAGAGGTACATAATTTGAATGAGACAAAATCTAAATTATCACAGCCAAACACATAGGTCATGACCTAGAGATTCACAAAAGGGTCCAAAAAGTTTATGTATAGTAATGTTATGACCTCCAGGTGTAACGTCCCCAGATTTTCACCTTCTCAAAATCCCATGGAGATGAGAAGATGAAATCTGAAAACGTTAAGCAATTGTATCAAAGTGCGTTGCGGAAGCAATATGCGCATACATGAACATACAACAATAGACATTCACCATAATATTCTCAACATTTAACACATTTATATTACAACATGAATTAAAATTGCATATTGAAAGAGAATTTTACAAGTCTGAACATGTATGCTAACTAGGATCTACACAAAAGGTACAACTTGAACATTGCTCACTTTACATCTTTTATCCCATGCTAGCTTTGAACCTAAAACATACGTGAAACAACAAATCAACACACAAGGTGTTGTGCACATGGGAAGAAAGATACATATATTTATGGCTTTCATAATTTTGAAAAAGATTTGCAGAAGGAAAGAAAATCATAGAAAACACTTCTTTATTAAGCGAAATACTCCAATTTAAGTCATTTTCCGAGATGAATTGCATTATCAAGGTGGACTAGTACCAAAACATAAATACTGGGCCCATCCCCATGTATCAAGTACTCTAGGGAAACTCCACGTACACCGTGTTCTCTAGGGAGGTGTACTAGCCAACATTAATCCATTCCCTCGTAAGGGGGATAATGAACACCTTAAATAACTACAAAGCATCTACTTATCATTTATGTTTACAAGTGATAAAACATCGAGTACTATATAGTGCTACTACATGCAATATTTGCAAATAGAAGAGAGCATACATACATATCATGATTGCAAGAAAGAAAACCATAGTCATATACATAAATAAAATGCACATACCAGAATTCAGAGATTTCTAATTTTTCCTCGACCATCTACATCATTGGTCATCACCTGATTTAAAGAAATTAATCATCATTAATATATGTACATCATATTCTTGGTAATTTTAGGTCCAAATTAGGGTTTGGCCAAATCTAGTTTCAACTAATCTTAAATATGTTTGTGATATTTTTATACTGATCTGTATGTCATAAGTCAGATCTAGTACAAATTTCATATTTTTCTGATGCTTGAACTATTTTCTAGAATGTATATGAGGTTAAAACTTGTAACTAGTCAATAATGAAGAAAGACATATTATTTTAGCATAATAATTAGATCATAGCCCATATTTGGTTTCCAAGTGGTTTTAGGGTTCAAGAATATTTTTTCGTATTTTATATCCATCATTGGCTAATTATACAAATAATATGATCTCAAAAGAATCATTATCATCTACATTAAATATCATTAATATTTGTTCATCAAAGGTGTGATCTAAGGGTCCAGTAATGTAGAGGACATTTTTCTGAGTCTAGGAGTATTTTTAGGGGATTTATAGGATAAGTATGCTATTTTTAATGAATTAAGCAAGTTCATCACATTATCTACTATTTTATAAGAGAAAAGTACCTTTATCAAATTCCAGGATTGTTGGATCTAAATCCTAGGACTGAGATGCGTCTAGGGCATTCCTTTCCAGGCCAGGCCAGACGGATCTTTCTGGAGACCCGATTATGGTGGAGTCCAGCCAATCCGGTCGACCCTCACCAGTCGCCACCCACTTCATGCATCACAATACTCACAGGAACAACGAGGACCATCTCCTTCCGAAAGCTCCTCCATGGAACCATTGGCGACAATCGATGGAGAAGAGGAAGGGAAAGTCGTCTCTGAGTCTCAGCCTAGTCTGTGATCTCTGGTCCACTTCCGATCTCCTTCTCATTATCAAGCTTGACTCCCTATTCTTGCCATAGGAGCCGTCGCCATGAGGGAAGCACAGGCGCCGCCGTAGGAGATGGAACTGCGGCAAGTTTTGGAGCTTGTCCACCTGAAACACCTGGAAGTTCTGAAGCTAACCCCCAAATGTGCTTGCGGTCTTCAGAGGTGGTAGGGAGAAGACTTTCGGCTACCTCCAGAGGTTTTGCAATCTTGATTGCTTCGACCCCTAAGGGTCACCGGCGTACAACTGCAGCAAGGGGAAATCGATTGGGGCTTTGCTTTCCTCTGTCCCTCCTCTACATATGATGTTATCAAAGGATTCTAGGCATCACTGCAAGATAGAACATCCCCTGGATTGTTGTATCCAGGCTCTGATGGCTGCTCTGAGAGCTATACATCCTGCTCAACCAAAACCAATTTCCGGAGCTCCTCTATTTCTTATTCTAAGGTCGATTGGTGTTGCAGGTAGAATCATATAGGTTGGGTGTTGGTTTTCTCAGTGAGGAATCAATCAGTTGGCCGCCCTACTCACCCCCTTCTCCCTGGGTAACTAGTTGCAAGGAGCCATGGAGAGAATTGAGAAGGCAAGAGGTGTATCTCCCTCGTCCCTGCACTCCACACCCCATCTGAGGGTTCGTTGAAAAGATCCTACCATCACGGTGCACTTGGCGCATGCATATGGGGCTGATCACCCCTGAAATCATGGAGAGTAGGATGCCCAACCATGACTAGTCCCATTTCCCATAGGATTCAGAGGTAGGTGACTAGGTCTGAACCGTTGGATCATAATGACGCCCCAGATTGGGCCACGCCACACTAAATGCAGTGCTACAAGTCCTAACAATTGTGTGACCTATTGAATGTCACGGCTATCTCAACATTCATAGTCATCAATGCATATAATTAGACATCTATTTTCAATATTCAAACCATAATATCTTCACGTAGGACCATGCTTTGACTTTGGAATTTTAACCAAATATTCCTCTCAGTGTATAACACATTATGTAAGCATTTGGTGCCAAAACTCTATAATTTCATCCATCAATTCATATGATGTAGAGGGATACATACATTAGGATATTGAACTCATACTATACATCTAATATCACCAATGCAACTTCAAGTTACTTAGTATGTCCAAGATGTATCCCATGTTTTATTATTCATTGGGACTTATTTCATATGTCCTCAATTCAACTAAAACTTGTTGTTGATCACAACCATGCACATAAATGGCATAGAATTTAAAATATGACGTTATAGTCATACTTGTTGGTAAAAGAATCCATTTTTAAATAGAAGTCACATGGCCTTGGGAAATAACCAACTAGGAATATAATTGGACCTCATATACTATATTGGTTATAGAAACCCTAAAAATCGGGTCATCACATTCACCCCACCTTATATGGGATTTTTTCCTCGAAATTCAACTATGTCATGCTTAAGGTGATATCAAAGTATCCAACTTCATAAAGGTCACCACCTCTAGGTACCAAAGTTCTCCTATTTCTATATGTATCCCAGGTCGACATATTAGGTGCTCTAATATCTAGGGTGTGCCCACCCCGTCTTATATAGGTTGAAGCAATACATTTTTTTAACCATCATATAAAGGCTTAGTCAGAACTTGACATTCTATTGTTCTAGAATTTACATACCTTATTACTTTAATAATTACGGATTTAATTACTCATATAGAGTAGGGTAGGTGTTACTAAGGGTTTTACCTTGCATCCATTAAAGCATGCAAGGTGATATCAAGGTTTCAAGTCATCAGATACTGACATTTATCATACTTAAAATCATTATTGTTGTTTATACTTGACATCATACTATGATTGCATGATTAAAGGAAACTAATATTCATCATTGTATATTAGGGTTTCACCCTGTTATGTAAGAGTTATTACCAAACTAGAAGCTTAGAGTCAAAAGATTTGATGTTAAGAACTATATGTTGTGATCATGTAACCCATGATCCAAAGATATATTTATTTATAGCTTGTGATTTCAACTTATATCTTTCATGCATAAAATAGAGGGAAGCCAATTTTTATCATGATTTCCAACTTAGATATTCCATGAATGATATAGGAAGGGAATATAGAAGAGATCAAACTTATACGAGTGACTTCTCATATATAAATCATCTATATAGCTCAAGTGAGGCTTCTATCATCGTATATTAAGAAGGAGAAGAAGAAGGGAGAACATGTATTTTGAGTATCTTTTGCACAAATCATCATACTTTCATAACTAGAGTTCATATATTACCTCACTTGCAACTAATGATGAGATTCACAAAATATGTCACTCCAGCTAGGACCTAATTCAGCCAAGGGATTGACTGTATCATATGGGTCATCTATCCATCCTTTTCTTTCACCCAATTGTCACATATAGATTTGAATCATGCATAAGGACTCAACTCATCTTCTCAGGAGTAACCTAGCTTAGGACACATCATTTCACATATATCTCATATTTCATATATTGTAGGGTAGGTCCCATGACCCTCTCCTTGTGGGTCTCACTCTCTCTAGCGTTCACCACGTATCTTGTCCTAACACTGGAGGTCATCCTTTGTAAAAGAGCTTGAGGCACATGCATATTCAACTGTATCTTAACTTAGTTCATCATAAGTAAGAAAAAGGAATGAATTTTCACCCTCAAAACTATGCATAAATTCTACAAAATTGGATTCAACAAGTATACAACTTAAACCTTTATAAGGAAACTTATACCATCAGATATCAAACTTAAATAAGATTTCACATGCTTATTTCAACTATCATTCTATCATCTACTTTATGTAGCACATATCTTGATAAGGCTCTAGACATCTAATCTAGACTACTCTCTCTCTTCTAGACTGATGTCCCTCCCTTTCACTTAGGTTGCATGAACATTAACTACCCTACAGTGTGAGGGACACATTTTTATATTTACATATATATAATAAAGTATTATATAGTTTTTCTCTGAGAAAGAAGACATCAGAGAAAACACTCAAGGCTCGAGCCGATTGGAAAGCAAAATGAAATCAGCAAAATCGAGTGTCCCACACACAATAGATAGTCTAGTGTCACGCAACCTAGTGAAATGGTGAGAACAAGGTGTAGACTAGTGTAGCTACCCAATACATATGAGCTCTATATGGAAAGAGTCTCACACACTTGTCTAAACCTAGTTCTCGAACATCTAGGTTCTAACCTAGAGGCTAAGTCAAACCTTATTCCTATAGAACAACTTACTAAGTTTCTAGGATTTAGGGTGAAAGGTGAAATTTAGTTTTATGTTTCATGGTGAGAAATTGTCAAGTGTAGCTATTGTTCAGGCTCTGATACCAACTGTAACGTCCCCGGATTTTCACCTTCTCAAAACCCCATGGAGATGAGAAGATGAAATATGAAAACGTTAAGCAATTGTATCAAAGTGTGTTGCGGACGCAATATGCGCATACATGAACATATAACAATAGACATTCACCATAACATTCTCAACATTTAACACATTTATATTACAATATGAATTACAATTGCATATTGAAAGAGAATTTTACAAGTCTGAATTTGTATGCTAACTAGGATCTACACAAAAGGTACAACCTGAACATTGCTCACTTCACATCTTTTATCCCATGCTATCTTTGAACCTAAAACATACGTGAAACAACAAATCAACACACAAGGTGTTGTGTACATGGGTAGAAAGATACATATATTTATGGCTTTCATAATTTTGAAAAAGATTTGCATAAGGAAAGAAAATCATAGAAAACAATTCTTTATTAAGCGAAATATGCCAATTTAAGTCATTTTCCTAGATGAATTGCATTATCAAGGTGGACTAGTACTAAAACATAAATATTGGGCCCATCCCCATGTACCAAGTACTCTATGGAAACTCCCCAAACACTGTGTGCTCTAGGGAGGTGTACTAGCTAATATTAATCCATTCCCTCGTAAGGGGGATAATGAACACCTTAAATAACTAAAAAACAACTACTTATCATTTATGTTTACAAGTGATAAAACATCGAGTACTATATAGTGCTACTACATCCAATATTTGCAAATAGAAGAGAGCATACACTACAACAAATGTTACATTTCATGGCATTAAATTTCAGCATTTTTTAAAGAAGTTGCCGGTAATCCAATTTGCATACCCACTCGGGTTTTTTTATCACCACATTATCCCAACTGCCTCTCTCTATCATGCGTTCTCTTTCCCCTTTCCCCTTCTCTCACGCGTTCCCTCTTTCGCGCTCCCCCGATGACGTTGGCCCCCCTTCTCCCATCCTTGCGCTCTTTGCGCTCCCCCGACGACCCCCCCCCCCCGACGTCTCCCATCCTGGCACTCTTTGCGCTCCACCATGCACGCCGTTCATGGATATAAATCTCCTAGCCGTGTGCAATCTGCTTCTTCCAGTCTCTATACGGGCTCTCCACTCCCACTGAATTCCTCTCTCACGATTTCCCCCCTCTTCAATCGTTGGTGCGACGGGTACGAGAACGGGTTCACAGCGCCTGGCTGTAGGTTCGGCTACGGCGGCGACTCAATCAAGTTTAACTGTGGCTGGCCACTGCTGGTTTTTCTACGATGGCAAATGCGGCCCTAAATCTGGATGTGGTTCGCTCTGAAGGTACACGATCTCCCCCCTCTGATAATTGGCCATCGAGCCCTACCCCATCGTGCCCCCTACCTCTCACCCTCTTCTCCCCCAGATCCCTCAGTCTCTCCCTCTTTCCATTTTCTCCTTGCTTCATAGTTCTAATGGAATCCCTGCGATATGGAAGGAAGGGGTTCGGCCGAAGCAGATAAAATGGAATCCCTGCGATATGGGTTTAGGCCTTTCGATTTAATCTAAGTTCTGACGATTGGATTGAAGGAGATGTCGACCTCTCTGTTCTAATAGAGGCGGCGGCAGCGGTGGCAGAATCCGTAGTCTATATACTAGACGTATAGGGAGGAGCGGTCGGGCAACCCGATTTGTAGAATAGCAGCATGCACAATAGAACAGAGCAGTTGCCTTCTATTGCTATAGGGCCGCGCACTCCAAACCTCTGTAGCTACGAACTAGCTGTGTGTAATATGATGATTAGGAATCTACTCCAAGTCACTACTACAAATTGGATATGCTTCTTAGGTAGTTTTGTGCCCTCTAATCGATTTCACATAGTATTCATAGTCCATGTTTCTCACGACAATTATATAAGATATTTTGAGGGTATTTGGTATTAGTATGTTAAGTGTAATTTTATTCTTTTTCAATCTGTTCAGAATGGTTTATTCCACATTGTAGGACTGGAGAGACTATTCTCTTTTCTAAAGCACACGTAGACATAGAAACATGTTCACAAATCAAAATTAACTACTTACAAAAAAATTTAGCAGTCTTGTACAATCCTCGCTTCCTTTTTATGATGGCCTTGATCGTTCCACCAGCTTTTCACATCATAGGGACTGGTAATCTGTGGTCACATAGTATACACCACATTGGTCTTTCAACTGTAGACTGGCTTCATTTCCTTATTGTTACGAAGTATTCTGCATGAATTCTTGCATTTATCAGTCAACTGTTATGAAACCACCATATTAATCTTCATGTACTAGATGCAATAAAAAGATGACACTTTCTTAATCTACAGTCAAAGAAACACAACAATCTAATTATTCAAAAGTTTGTATTTCCAACCTGAGCAGATCAATTCCAATGGTTCTATAGTTTGTCAGTATAGAAGCCCTTAAGAGCTGAACCTTAAATTGCAGCGGTCTTCATTCTCATTGTATATATGTAGGAGCAATGCAATCCTCTTTTTACTTAAAACACCATTCTCATTATAATAATTCTTGTACAATATTTTGGTTCTCCATCATATCGTTACATGGATGTTCATTTACAACGGTCAAAATAATACTGTCTTCAAGTCTAGGCATGGAAGAACATCTTTTGCATCTACATTCGTCTACCGGTCCTAGGTTTCATCTGAACGTAGGATAGGAAACGAAATGACCAATCCCTTGCATCTACCTTCCTGCCTTTGTCCTTCTCATATCTTTTCTTAGTCCTTTCCAGCAAACCAAACAGGGACTCATAGTATGTGGATTATTCAACATGTAGTAATCATTCACATGTTTTCGAAATGATAATGATGCTTTGGTACCTTTTTCTTGACAGGCCGATGGTGATTTTACTTTTTCTTGAACTGGAGCTGATCACTTCTATTCGTTGACTGAAAAAGGTAAGTACATGCTGACCTCGACTTGGGACACAATATATTTATTGATTCGGTTTTAGATTTATATTATTAGTTTTGTTAAAATAAATCATGGATGGATGAGAAAGATTGTTAATATTTTCTTAGGTCGAAAATGTTGCTAACATTATGTGTTCTATTTGTAACATGTGTGATAGGCCAATACTAAATTTTTGTTGTTGTCTATACATGTATGATACGTTCTATCCTTTTGATGCTCAGAATATTCAGTCAAAATAATTCGTTGGGCTTCTACTTGAAGGTACACATATCCAATACCCAAAAACAAAGCATGTCTCTATCTTGATATTTTTATGTTTATCTTTACTAAGATTATTAATCTGATTCTGAATGTAGATTTGTATGTTTGTTCTTCTTTATTGGTACAAGAAAAAACATGCAAGTCCAATAGTTTTTAAATGTCTCAATGTTAGTAACATAATCACAGTCTTAAGTATTCTTGATTGCTTATCGGTTGAAAACTATCATAATTATCTTGGATTTGTATGGGATAAGGCATCTGTTGAGTTGATCGGCTTGCCAATCTTATTATTATTCTCAATAAGAAATCTAGAACGTTGTCACCGATGAATTTAATACAAGACTATCACATTCGTCTCCTTGATTACATTAGGGACTCAATCTGTGAAAAAAATCATCGGTGGAAGTTCTTTCCAAGCCTGAGTTACCCTTCATACTGATTTTTTTTAGTTCCATTTCAATTTATTTTTATTCCCATTTAAAAGATATAAAAAATCATCATTCATATATATCATGATGTCACCCATGCTGCTAAAAGCATCCAATTGATTCATGGCTTGACACATCTCTATATTAACATTATTTTCCTTAGAAGGAAATGTGTGCACTTGCCATTGTTCACTTCTCCTTAAACCATACTAGGCTAGTTGCTTCCTTTTACTTGGTATCCCTTTTACTACGATGGTTAGACCCTTATAAGGATTAAAATAGTTAACATTGTTTAATAAAAAAATATAATACTATTTAGAAGGAGTCAATACATTAGTGATCTAGACTAATTTTCTAGAGCTATCAATGCTTCTTCCGATTACAACTTCATATGTTGAAAAAGTGTCTTCATGATGTAAATACTAAATGTTGTCTATAATATGATGAATGTTGAGTAACTAAAAGATGATTTGATGAACTAGGTTAAAACATGGAGGTTATTATGCAGAGAATAACAAATATGCCACCTTGAAAAGCTTTATTGCACCGTATTTTTTTAAGAAAACACATTCTTACACAACTCGTTATGTATGTCTCAATCACTGATATAAAATATATTTATCAAAAAAATTATAGGCTAGTAACATTGTGGCTCTGGAAAACTATATTTATATTTTTTTTTACTCATTTAAAAATCCTACCACCTACTAGGATTTGGTGGTTCCCACGAGCTCGACCATATATCCTTCTTTCTTGCCTTTCTAATATTATTTATTAAAATGATTCATAAGATGCCATACTTCTAGGAAGATACTATTTCAATTTAATTGTTTTGTTTTTCATTTCCACAAACAATTCTCGAGATCAATTTTCTACTAAACTACTAATTTCTACCATAACAATTCATCTATATTTGGGTAAAGCAAAATGATATGTCCTTATTTTTCAACTGAGCTTCAATAATTTTATTTCTATCATTATTTTCTCATTTCTCCAATGTCTAGTACTTTATGTGAAATATAAATGATCCACAAATGATATAGAATCATGATGATCATAGTCCAAAGCATTTCATACACAATATGTGTTGTAAGAACCCTATCCTAACTTGGGAAGAGAAATCGTAGGCCTAGGGCAATGCAAACATATATACAATCTCAGAGATTTTATATTTGAGTATACTAAAATTTAATTGAACCTAGATCAAATTTATTTCCTAGAAAGAATAAGATGGAGTAGTTGTAGGCTCTACAAAGACTTGCTTTGCATTTATTCTCTCTTCAGATATGACAACATGTGATATGTAGAGAAGTGATGTTGTGTAGGTCATAACTCATGTACCTAGGTTCTTCCTACTTCCCTCCATTAGTTTGACCAAAAATGCACCTGATTTTCCCTAATCAAACCTGATTAGGTACTAAATAAGATCTTTTTTTTTCTTGTACTAAATCCTATGTGAGACATTATATTTAGTCAAACCTGATTTGGTATAATTAATATCTAATTTATTCCGTAGGTGTTTCTAGGCATTTTTCATAAAGATATAGTCTAATTTAACACATAAATAATTAATTATATTCAAATATATACACTACTTTGTACATTTCTTTCGGCTACCCAAAATCTTAATCAATAATAACGTGAGCTATATCATGCCTCACATGATCCACAATAACCAAATTTGCCCTAATTTGTGTATTTTGTAGTAAATTAAACCTAATTGTACCTAAATCAGACTTAATTTTACATAATATGACCTAAGCAGAGTTAACTTCCCCTAATTTTTTCTATATTGGCTGAAATGAGACTAATTTAGAGCTAAGTTAACCTAATTTTCCTTATTTATGTCAAAGTCAGACTTAATTTGCCATAACATGACCTAAGCATTGCTAGCTTTCCTTGATCTGCCCCATATTCACGTAATGTGAGACCTAATTTTGGTAAAATTAGACATAATTTGCCCACAAAAAACCTATTTTCCCCAAACTATAAGTGTTTTACCAAAATTACACCTTATTTTCCATAAATAGACATAAGTTTCCCTATTTAGACCTAATTTGTATTAAATCAGATCTATTTCCACCTACGAGTAGCCTATTTTCTACCTAGATAAAATTTCTAAGAGGTTTTAAAAGGTAGTTCATTCAATAATATATGATCTTTGAATTTGCTGCAATAAAATATATGATTGATTGTATATTATGAATTTGTTCTCTAATAAAAATTCTCCCTATTCAATTTAGTGACTTGCGATTTTGATTTTTAAGCATTGCATGGTTTATAATGAAAAGGAGATCTATTCAACCCAGGGAATTGAGTGAGTGTTAATTAAAATTTGTACATGTTTGAATACATATGAAAGTTTAGATTACCTATTGTTGTATACTTGTTTACCTTATACATTGAATGGTATATGCACTCCTTTTTCTCCTAGTGTTATGCTAACCAAGATTTGGTATTTATGTAACATTTATAAAAAAATCATTGAGTAACATTTTTTTTAAATTTAGTTAATTGTAGCTTGTATCTTTGTAGGATTCAAATGTCTGGAATAGATAAGAGTTGGATGAAAAATAAAAATAGGTTATCAACAGAATACAGAAATGGTGTTGAGGAATTTATTTAATTTACATCTCAAAATGTAGAAGTTGATGGATTAATACCTTGTCCTTGCATTAAATGTAATAATGGTAGTTGCAAGACAAAGGATGAGGTGTCAGCTGATCTGATAGTTAATGGCATAACTGAGTGCTACACATGTTGGGTAGCACATGGTGAATCAGTTCATGTAGATTATCACAATGATAGTGATGATGGCCATGATGAGGATGATGATGTTGAGGATGAGGCTGATGATGTAGAGGGGATGATAAGGGATGGGCTAGGATTTCCTGATAACCATGTTCCAACATTTGATGAAATTGATTACAACTATGAAATTGATGAGTTGAGTGATGAACTTAAGACATTTTGTAGGCTGATGAAAGATTTGAAGGAACCACTTTATGATGGTTGTGAAGGATATGCAAAATTATCATTCACCATGACATTACTACAACTAAAGGGGTTTCATGGAATGAGCAATAATCTTTTTAATAGTTTGATTACATTGTTATCAAAGGCATTCAAGGATTGTCGGTTGCCAAAATCTTTTTATGATGCAAGAAAGTATATTACTGACCTTGGACTTGACTACATAAAAATAGATGTTTGTAAAGAACATTGCATGTTGTTTTGGAAGGATCAAAAGAAAGAAGATGTATGTTTAAAATGTGGTGCTAGTAGGTGGAAGTATAGCTCTTTTGACTACTCAATCAAGGATAAGACTACAAGAAGGAATAAACTTAAGTTAGTCAAAAAGGTTTATGTTAAGACTTTATGGTACTTTCCACTAATCCCAAGGTTAAAACGGTTGTACATGTTCTATCAAACAGCTTCATAGATGAGATGGCATCAAGAAAAGTGCATAAATGATGGTAAACTAAGACACCCAGCTGATGCTGAAGAGTGGAAAAGATTTGAAGAGATGCATCCATATTTTTCTAGAGACCCTCGCAATGTTAGGCTTGGATTGGCTTCTGATGGTTTTAATCCATATGGGAATATGAGTAATTCTTATAGCATATGCCATGTTATCCTCATTCCATATAATTTGCCTCCATGGCTTTGTATGAAACAAGATTATCTTATTTTAACCATGATCATTCCTGGGAAAAAGTCTCCTACCTACAAGATTAATGTCTACTTACAACCATTGATAGAGGAGTTAAAGGAGTTATGGAATGTAGGAGTTGAAACTTATGATGCTGTTTCAAAATAGAATTTTAAAATGCATGCTGCTCTATTATGGACAATTAATGATTTCCCTGCTTATGGATATTTGTCTGGATGGTCCACCCAAGGTGAGTTAGCATGTCCTTCTTGTCACAAGGATACATGGTCTCTCAGATTGAAACATGGGGGGAAATTTTGTTATATGGGGCATCGTAGATTCTTACAAGAAAATCATAGATGGCGGTGCAATGAGCATGCGTTTGATGGGAAACAAGAACCACGACCTTGTCCTGAAGAATATCTGGAGAAGATGCTTTGAATCAACTACATGACATCTTTGAAACAAATCTGGGAAAGAGAAAGAAAAAAAGTTCAAAAAAAATGCCCTCTCATGCTTGGAAGAAAAAAAATATTTTTTTAACTTCCTTATTGGAAGAGTCTTCATCTTCGCCATAATCTTGATGTAATGCACATTGAGAAGAATATTTATGATAGCTTAATTGGAATGATTATGGATATTGATGAGAAGACTAAGGATAATTCAAAATCTCATAAAGACTTAAAAGATATGAATATAAGGCAGGAGCTTCTCACAAAAATTGTAAATGGAAAGCTAGAAGTCCCTATACCATGTTTTACTTTATCATCAGAGGAAAAAAAGATTTTTTTTGAATTCTTAAAAGAAATCAAATTTCCAGATGGGTTGTGCTCAAATATTTCTAGATGTGTGAATGTTGATGAGCGTATAATTTCTGGTATGAAATCTCATGATTTTCATGTATTTTTGCAAAAAATCCTTCCTCTTGCAACACGTGGAATCTTTCCAAAGGATGTATATGAGATATCAACTGAGCTTATTATATCATTTAATGAGTTGTGCTCTAAGGTTTTGGGGGTAGAAGATCTAAAGAGGTTGGAAAATCATATTACTATTACACTATGTAAAATGGAGCAGATATTTGTACCATCATTCTTCGATATAATGGTACACCTTCCTATTCACCTAGAAAATCAAGAAATTCTTGGAGGCCCTGTGCAATATAGATGGATGTATCCAATTGAGAGGTGATTACAAGTACATATTAGTTTGTTTTTAATTTTACTTGTATGTTTTTAATTTTTCTTTCTTGTGTAGGTTTCTTCGAACATTGAAGTCATATGTGCGGAATAAAAATAGACCAGAAGGTTCAATAGCTGAGATGTATATCACCAATGAATGCTTGGTTTTTTGCTCAAGATACATGAAGGAGAATGACACTAGATTTAATCATCCACGATACCATGATAATAGAGAGATAACAATTTCATCTCAATTTACAGTTTTCAAATATATTGGAAAAACATTATCAGTAGGCACCACCATTAGTCTTACTGTTAATGAATGGCAACAAGCTCACAAGTATGTTCTTGAAAATTCAGATGCAATATTACCATTTATAAGGTAAATTATATTTATTTAACTATACTTTTTCTTGACATGATGTTAAGTCTTACAATTTTATAATAAATATTTTTTTAGTGAGCACAAACAACTAATCCAAGATATGGGTGTTCACAACATCGAGGTGTGTCATAAAAAATTCTTCTTTGAGTGGTTGGAGAGTCGGGTGAGCATTTAAAGTACTCTCAACAAATTTAAACTTGAAGTCTAACATTGTCGTTAATGTGTGTTTGTCTATTATGATAGGTGGTTGAATTACATAAACATGGCAAAGTGGATGATGAACTTCTAAGTTTAGTTCACGGTCGTGATAAAGAGGTGTTATCTTTTACAGGTCTAGACATAAATGGATTCTGATTTCATACTGAAGATCATGACAATATGTTAACAACACAAAGCAGTGGTGTTCTTGTTAAGGTAGACTCAATCAACGGACCATTTATCTATTATGGTGTTTTGAGTGAAATCTTAGAGTTGAGATACACTAGTGGAAGACGAGCTCACATTTTTAGGTGTGAGTGGTGGGACATGCATAATGAAGGAAGAGGGTTTGTGCAGAGCAAATACGGTCTTGTTAGTTTAAATACAAAACGCAAGTTTAAAACCAATGAACCATTTATTCTAGCATGCCAAGCAGAACAATGCTTTTATGTCTGTGACCTTTCCAGAAGTAATTGGATTATTACTATTGAATCACCACCACGCAACTTGTACAATGTGACACATGGAGATTGTGACATCCTCGGATTTTCTAAAACTTAATCTGATGTGTGACGTCCAAATTGAAACCCTCACCTCAGCGAGAATCCTAATTTGAACACCCCACACTAGGCTAAGAAGAAGAAAATCAAGGGCGTCAGAAGGAACACAATCAGTAGCACATGCACATGAACAATAAACAAACCACAACACATGTTCACCATTCAACATATAATTACAACATGAATTGTTACAACATTTGATATTACATATTGAACGGCAAACTTATACATATACATGTACTACCACTAAACTACAAGATCTTAAGACAACAGGTCCACCTGTACATCGGCTCGCTACACAACTCTCACTATCCTGGATCTTCACGAGCATATGTCCACAACCTAAACAAAAGATTACATGCGGTACACGTCAACACAATATTTCAAGAATATTGTACTGAGTACGCCTACGTGTCTTTTATATACCTCTCATCATATCTTGGCAATAAGATAAAACTAATATACTTGGCAGTAACAGAAGAATATAAGAAAAGCATATACTTGCACAAGGATATTCATTAACAAAAGAGAACACATATTTTAAGCTTATTTTCCATTATATACCAAGGCCTTTATGATCACTACCAAAGAGTTAGATCATTTGTACAAGGTGACCACTACCAAAGAGTTAGGTGAGACCACTACCAAAGAGTTAGGTCATATGTACAATCTGACCACTACCAAAGAGTTAGGTCACTTCCAAGCACACTACCAAAGAGTTAGTGCTTTCATATAATGGAACAGATATATTATGTTTGATGTGTTCATAGCAGTAATCATGGAAAATCATGCAACATATCATACAAGAACAATCATTTCATCGAATATCATATGCCAAGTATTTTACTACACATATAACACAAGCATATTGTATAATAAGCCAAGTAAGAGGTAACGGCGTACCTTGATCGAGAGATAGATCATTCTAAACACATATTCTTCATGTCATCTATATCTTTATTAAACTTGATCAAGACAATATCATATACGATCATCAGGTTCTCATCATCTTACATCTCATTTGAACCCTACTCATGTTCATTAGGGTTTATCTTATCTCATTAGGATGTGTTCATCATTACTTGCATTCTTGTCTTAGATTTATCTTACTGATGTCATATTCCAGATTATAGTTCATCAACTAGATATACTCAAGTGTCACATTATTATGTGGACATATTTAACATTATGTCACATTCATTAACCATATTAGGGTTACATCATATGTATTAAGGGTCATCCTCATGTAACCTGAATTCTATGCATCTAATTGATATCAAAGTTCCAGATTAGCTTCCAGTTACTTATATGAGGGTATTCTGTAAATTTCATCATTTATTGAGCATGTATGCATTAATTGCATTTTATTTAGGGTTATTAGCCCTAGATAGCCATATGAAGCAAACTTACATGATTTCGAGTCATAACATGACCATATCTGATATCATATGCATTATAAACATGAAATATGATTTACAGGTATTTTCTCATAATTTTAGAACATCGTTTGATATTTATTATCCATGAAAAGACCATTTCTCATCTTACATGATTACTCTGATATTAGTTCATAGAAAGCCTGATATTATGCTTCCATTGTGTTCTACACAATTTTCTAAGAAAAATGATACCTTATTTGCATTTTTCGGAGAAACGAGTTGTTTATTGCGATTTATGCAAGATCTATACATATTAGAGGGTAATTACCTTTTCGGCCTATCAGATGCCTCCATGTGTCCACTGACTTGCACAACTGAGTAGGGACCCACCCGATCTAGGTCTTTGGTCAGATCCACGGATCTAAGGGTCTGTTAGCCTGAGTCGGCTCTGCCCCCAAATTTCTTTCTCAGTTTCACGCGATTCCGATCCGAACTCACCTGGGCTCTGTGCGAGCACCGCCGTCGGGCATTGTGGCAGAAGCAGGCGTCGTCCCCTTTGGCTACACCAGCACCGACCACCCCAGCTAGAACCTCAGGGCATCTCAGGCTCGTCGCTGGTGGGCTTCTTCTACGGCTTGAGGAGGCCGCCGCCGTGAAGCAAGGCAACAACGAGGCGTCGACGGACGACCTCTCCTCCTCATGGAGCCGCTACCGCGGCTGCAGCCTCCAGGTTCGCCGTCATTAGGCATTGCGCCTGCTAGGCCTCACGACACCCCACCAGTCAGTGCCCATGGAGCTCGTTGGCTTGCTGGGTTGCCGCTCGAGACTCTGGGTTGTGCTTCCACGAGATGTGTGACCCTATTCTTCCGTGAACAGGAGCCGCGACCGCTGGTTCCCCCTCCGTCTGCCTATGCAAGCCTAGATGCTGGACTGGAGTGCCGACGAGATACTAGATGACGTCTGCTCCTCCTCACCAGTTCTCCTCGCTCGATGCCCTTCGTGTGTCCTAGGTCTATTAACAGAAGCCGACGCCATTGGGCTTCTCTGTTCCTAAGTGGAAAAGCACAACCCTGATCCGTTCCTCACATCTCACAAAATCTTGTCGACTGGTTTCTGCTATGAGGCTGGTCTCCGGTGAGGGATCAGTGCTGCTCTGCTCCCTTTCATCTACATTTGTTTCATGGACACCGTTGAGACTCCTCGTTGTAGCTTGCTGCCAAGTCCTCGCCATCTCTCTCGAAGCTCGTCCACTACCCTCCGTCGACTTCACCCAAAAATTGGGCTCGGCTTCTATCAATACCACCTCACGCTGGGATGCGTCGTGGTCTCTTTCCATACTCAGGTGATGGTGAAGCAACCTTGATTGGTGTGGTGTGTCGGTCTGTAGGTCTCCAAAAAGGCCAAAGCAACCACCCACTCCCTTTTCTTCCTCAGGCCACCACTCCCGACGTGGGATCGTTCAGACCCCATAGTTGCTAACTGTCCCACAACCCCAGCTTGATAAGAGGTAGAGGAACGAGGCACTAAACGTCTAATTAATCCACATCCAATGGACTTGATCTCTTCATGTCACCCATCCAAATATGACCCAGAAAACAGGTGACAGCCAAGTCCACTGCAGACAAGGGTATCATGAGATATATTGTCACACTTAAGATAAACCATTAACGAACTCAGCTCTATTTATATCGATATGCCAATTATGTTACCATATTCAAATTTATAAATCTCAACCTAAGAACATCAAAATATTGTGAAGGTTCAACCATAGTTTATCATAACTTAAGATGCATTCTATGCATATTTGATGCAACACTCAAATCCGTGAGCATGTTTATCCAAAAGGGTATTCAAGAACATCAAAAGTTCACTCTATCACATCCTACCCACCTTAAAAGAGATTTCATTCTCGAAATTAAGCCAGAAAACCCACTTTGTCACATCATATACATCTTAAAAGAACTTTCGTCCTCAAAAGTAAACCATACTCATACTTCCAGAGAAAACCTTATCTTGCCTTCATACATATGTAAGGCACTATTCTAGGTGCAGCATATCCAAAAACAAAGCTCCATACTCATATCCAAACCACTCTAAGGAGGTTTTGAAAGCATCTAGGGTGAAACCTCACTTCATAGAAGGCTCAAACAAGGGTTTAGAAGATTAGGTTATGTCATTACATGTCTCATATATTTGGGTTGCTCCCTTATCTTAACCCGTGCATTAGGGTTCCCAAATCATATTACCATGTTCCAAAGGAGTTAACCCAAGTTAACCCATTATATCGAGGTGTCATAATCATTTTATTTAGTTCATTGTTAGAACATTTTCATCATTAACATATGTCTTTTAGGAGGAAGTTAACTATAGTTAACCCACTTTATCCATCTAGATCATATCAAGGTGTTATAATCATTATGTTGTGCTAACTGCCAAACTATATCTTTCACCCTTATTATGCACTAAGATTAATACCTCATGTAGCATGTTTCATTCATATGATTTTATTTCATTGTTCATAATAAATTGCAACATTTACTAGTGATTTTATCACAAGATTAACCAACAATATCACATTATCATCATTATTCATGTAGAGGATTAACCATTTATGCATTGATATCAATTAAACCCTCTCTAGGATTCCATCATATCATGTCTATATATCACGTCATCAAGATCATATCACATTCTTGTCTTTGTTATATCATGGTTGTGCTACACAAACTTATGTGAGTGGCTTATTAAACGTATATCAAAACTTTATCTACACCAACAAAGTTTCCTCTAACCCATATCATGAGGGTATTGTCGTGCTCAGTCTCTCTGATCTCTTTCAACTTTATGAGTATCTCATATGCACATGCTTTATCTTCCCTCTCTTAGTCTAGGGTTCTCATATTACATTATTGGTACTAGAAGATAGCTTCACAAGATCTAGCCACATAAGCACAAACCAAAACATGCTACAACATCTTCTTCATAGGTATTTGCCCATGAAACATGATTACTCAAACTCTATCTATATACACCACGAGATTCCTATGTGGGAAACCACCAACCCGAGCATGAGGCTTCGCAGAAACTAACATAGCTACCTCCTCTAGGGTCTTGGGCTCTCTCCCTCACCCAGATGGTAGGCACTCATATTCATGTTCACATGTTCATATATAACCAGCCTCTCTCTGTCTCTAGGGTTTGGTCCTCCCAAGGACATCTAGGGTTCAAGATAACTATAGGAATCATGCATAAAGCGACTCAACTCAATCACTCAGGAGTATTCTAGTTTAGGACATATCATATCACATATTTCTCATATTTCTCATATCATGGAGTCTAGGTTCTCTGACCTTCTCCCTGTGGGTCTCACTCTCTCTAGAGTTAACCACAAAACTGGTCCTAACACTAGAGGTCCTCCTTCGCAAAAGAGATTGAGGCTCTTGCTGATTCACAACCTTGTCTTAACTTAACTTATCTCATCTCATAAAAGAACTCATACTTGCGTCATCAAAACTTACCTAAAATCCTGAAAACTAAACTTTCCTCAAACAAACTTTATCATCATAAAGCAACTTAATTACTATCTCAAACTTATATCATAACATCTAAACTCATATATCGTCTATTCCAACTATCATATATACCAAACAAGGCTCTAGACATCTAATCTAGAACTACACTCTCTTCTAGACTGATGTCATTCACTTTCACTTAGGTTGCATGGCCACCTCCTACTCGTACATGTGTGGGGACACATTTTTGGTAATACATATACATATTAAAATATTATATAGTTTTTCTCCGATAAAACAAACGTCAGAGAAAACTATCGAGGTCCGATCCGTTTGGAATCAAAAACCAAATCCTGAAAATGAGTGTCCCACACATAGTAGAGAGTCCAGTGTCATGAAAACTAGTGAAAACGGTGAGAACATGATGTAGACTAGTGTAGCTACTCTAGACAACGAGCACCATATGTCTAGGGTTTCTCTTCCCTCGATGCATGTCATTTCCAAATAGTGCAACGTCCCATACCAATGCACTACTAGGAAAGAACGGCATCTAAGGACTTGCTACTCAACAAGCACCAGTCTAGACCTAGTTCTCGGACATCTGGGTGCTAACCCAGAGGCTAGGTCAGATCTAGTCTCTAAAAGATGACTAAACTAACCCTAAGGATTATTAAGTTCAAGGTTCTTTAGTTTTTTAGTTGCATAATGAGGAAATGTCAGGCTTTGCTATTGTTCATGCTCTGATACCACATGTGACATCCCTAGATTTTCTAAAACTTAATCTGATGTGTGACGTCCAAATTGAAACCCTCACCTCAGCGAGAATCCTAATTTGAACACCCCACACTGGGCTAAGAAGAAGAAAATCAAGGGCATCAGAAGGAACACAATCAGTAGCACATGCACATGAACAATAAACAAACCACAACACATGTTCACCATTCAACATATAATTACAACATGAATAGTTAAAACATTTGATATTACATATTGAACAGCAAACTTATACAAATACATGTACTACCACTAAACTACAGGATCTTAAGACAACAAGTCCACTTGTACATCGGCTCGCTACACAACTCTCACTATCCTGGATCTTCACGAGCATATGTCCACAACCAAAACAAAAGATTACATGCGGTACACGTCAGCACAATATTTCAAGAATATTGTACTGAGTACGCCTATGTGTCTTTTATATACCTCTCATCATATCTTGGCAATAAGATAAAACTAATATACTTGGAAGTAACAGAAGAATATAAGAAAAGCATATACTTGCACAAGGATATTCATTAATAAAAGAGAACACATATTTAAAGCTTATTTTCCATTATATACCAAGGCCTTTATGATCACTACCAAAGAGTTAGATCATTTGTACAAGGTGACCACTACCAAAGAGTTAGGTCAGACCACTACCAAAGAGTTAGGTCATATGTACAATGTGACCACTACCAAAGAGTTAGGTCACTTCCAAGCACACTACCAAAGAGTTAGTGCTTTCATATAATGGAACAGATATATTATGTTTGATGTGTTCATAGCAGTAATCATGGAAAATCATGCAACATATCATACAAGAACAATCATTTCATCCAATATCATATGCCAAGTATTTTACTACACATATAACACAAGCATATTGTATAATAACCCAAGTAAGAGGTAACAGCGTACCTTGATCGAGAGATAGATCATTCTAAACACATATTCCTCATGTCATATATATATTTATTAAACCTGATCAAGACAATATCATATACGATCATCAGGTTCTCATCATCTTACATCTCATTTGAACCCTACTCGTGTTCATTAGGGTTTATCTTATCTCATTAGGATGTGTGCATCATTACTTACATTCTTGTCTTAGATTTATCTTACTGGTGTCATATTCCAGATTATAGTTCATCAACTAGATATACTCCGGTGTCACATTATTATGTAGACATATTTAACATTATGTCACATTCATTAACCATATTAGGGTTACATCATATGTATTAAGGGTCATCCTCATGTAACATGAATTCTATGCATTTAACTGATATGAAAGTTCCAGATTAGCTTCCAGTTACTTATATGAGGGTATTCTGTAAATTTCATCATTTATTGAGCATGTATGCATTAATTGCATTTTATTTAGGGTCATTAGCCCTAGATAGCCATATGAAGCAAACTTACATGATTTTGAGTCATAACATGACCATATCTAATATCATATGCATTATAAACATGAAATATGATTTACAGGTATTTTCTCATAATTTTAGAACATCGTTTGATATTTATTATCCATGAAAAGACCATTTCACATCTTACATGATTAATCTGATATTAGTTCATAGAAAGCCTGATATTATGCTTCCATTGTGTTCTACACAATTTTCTGAGAAAAATGATACCTTATTTGCATTTTTCGGATAAACGAGTTGTTTATTGCAATTTATGCAAGATATATACATATTAGAGGGTAATTACCTTTTCGGCCTATCAGATGCCGCCATGTGTCCACTGACTTGCACAGCTGAGTAGGGACCCGCCCGATCTAGGTCTTTCGTCAGATCCACAGATCTAAGGGTTTGTTAGCCTGAGTTGGCTCTGCCCCCAACTTTCTTTCTCAGTTTCACGCGATTCCGATCCGACCTCACCTGGGCTCTGTGCAAGCGCCACCGTCGGGCGTTGTGGCAGAAGCAGGCGTCGTCCCCTTTGGCTACACTAGCTCCGACCACCCCAGCTAGAACCTCAGGGCATCTCAGGCTCATCGCTGGTGGGCTTCTTCTACGGCTTGAGGAGGCCTCTGCCGTGAAGCAAGGCAACAGCGAGGCGTCGACGGACGACCTCTCCTCCTCATGGAGCCGCTACCGCGGATGCAACCTCCAGGTTCGCCGTCCTCAGGCGTTGCACCTGCTAGGCCTCACGACACCCCACCAGTCAGCGCCCATGGAGCTCGTCGGCTTGCTGGGTTGCCGCTCGAGGCTCTGGGATGTGCTTCCACGAGAAGTGTGACCCTATTCTTCCGTGAACAGGAGCCGCTGCCGCCGGTTCCCCCTCCGTCTGCCTATGCAAGCCTGGATGTTGGACTGGAGCGCCGACGAGATATTGGACGACGTCTGCTCCTCCTCTCCAGTTCTCCTCACTTGACGCCCTTCGTGTGTGCTAGGTCTATTAATAGAAGCCGACGCCATTGGGCTTCTTTGTGCCTAAGTGGAAAAGCACAACCCTGATCCGTTCCTCACATCTCACAAAATCTTGTCGACTGGTTGCCGCTGTGAGGCTGGTCTCCGGTGAGGGATCATTGCTGCTCCTATTAGGACCCTACTACAGCCAGCTGGATAAGTGGCCAGGTAATGTAATAAAGCTGCAATGTGGCTCTGACGTGTCGAGCTGTGATACGCTGAGAAAGGCTGTTGTGACGTGTAAGCATGGGCGTATCAGATATAAAAACTGCATCACTCAAGGACCGACAGGGGCATCTGATTTGATCCCGACTCCTCTCTTCTCGTCTTCCTGCTCTCTGTTCTTCTCATCTCCCTTCTGTTAAGCACCATATGTCCTTCAAAGCTTCCCTCGTCTTCTTCCTCCCAAATTAGGCGTAGTGCTAGGCTGAATGCTAATAATTTGGTATCAGAGCAGCCACCGCTTCTTCCCCTGCCAGTTCACTTTCTGGTGATCTACGTGAGCGTGTACCTCCAGGATTCCATCACTGATTCCAGCGACAACGAAGAAGAATGACAAATGCCTGGCGATTGTGAAGGGGAGTCAAAGACCGCGACATGAGGTGATCATCCGACGGAGAAGATCGTTACGATGATGGAGCAGCTGGTAGAACAAATGTGAGGACTCACCAGCTGGCGCAAGGATATAGAGCAGTAGATGGAGAAGCTGGAATCCGGATCGCACATGTCGGGGGAGAACAGCGTGGTGACGGAGGTGCTATGGTCCAAACGAGTGTCGCTGCCGACGTACAACGGAAGTGAAGACCCGACGGATTGGATCCATTGCGCAATTGTATACTTCAATCAAAATCCGTAGCGCACGGATCAGTCCACTTTGAAGGTCGTGGCGCAGTATATGAGAGGCGACGCGCTCAATTGGTACAATTGGTATGAGCGGGGAGGGAAGCTGAGCACCTGGAGCAAATTGCAGGAAGCTTTGAAAAGGCGATTCGGCAACGACATGGAGGATGGACCGATCGGGACTCTATCCCGCTTGACTCAGGTTGGCACAGTTAAAGAGTATCAACGAGAGTTCAAGCGATTGATGAATAAATGTCCGCCGATCTGAGATGACATGATTTGTCCGATCTACCGAGGAGGACTGAAGCCGCAGATTAAGACAGAACTTCATCTCACTGGTTTTTCGGACCTCATGGACCTTTGTGAAAAGGCAGCATCGGCAGAAGCAAAATGTATTTCACAGCGGAAGGAGTTGTCGTGGGGAGGAGGAAACCTGTGAGGAGAGATCACGAAGCCGAGAGCAGCGGGAACCATAGGGGGATCAGGACCGCCAGTGATCAAACACCTATCGTGAGAAGAAAGGGATGAACGAAGGGCCAAGGGGCTTTGTTTCAGGTGTGATCAGAAGTACACACCTGGGCACAAGTGTACTGGTAAGCTACTGTGTTTCCTGGGAAGTGACGAAGATGACTCTTGGGAGCTAATTTTTGAAGGGGGATGGCAGAGGGACGATGAAGGAGATATGAATGATTCAAAATTCTGCACCATTTCGTTACAGTCTGTCACTGGAGAGCAAACACCAAGGCAGTTCAAGATATGGGGAACACTTGAAGGCCATAAGTGCTTAATCTTCATTGATTCAGGAGCAACTCACAACTTCATAGACCCGACCTTGGTGGAAGAATGGGGATTGCAGGTAGAAGAAAGCAGGGCTATGAATGTGAAGGTAGGAGGTGGTGAAATTCTAGTAACGCAAGGGCGATTGAAGAATTGTATGATACGAATGCAGGGATACTCCATAGTAGAGGAAGTGAAGCTCCTGACATTGGGATGTAAGTAGCTGGTTTTGGGACTGGTCTGGCTCGAGAAATTGGGGGATATCATCCAGAATTTCAAAATCAAGGAGATGAAATTCGTGGAGGCAGGAGAGTCATATGTTCTGAGGGGACTTAAGCCTAGGCAAATCTCGGAGATAAGGGTCGAAGAATTGGGAAGTGAATTGAAGGGAGCAGCTTGCGCAATGATGATGTACTTGGAAAGCGCAGATGGGGAAAGCAAGGAGCTTGAAGAAAGCGAAGTACAAGATATTCTGGAGGAGTACCGGGGTGTTTTTCTGAATTGAAGGGGCTTCCCCCACTCCGGTCGGTAGACCACCGCATCGTTCTGAAGGATGAGACGAAAGCGGTAGCAGTTCCACCTTATCGATACACGTATGCTCAAAAGAATGAGATAGAGAGACAGATCAAGGATATGCAGGATCAGGGGTTAATTCGCCACAGTTCAAGCCCATTCTCTTCTCCTGTTTTGCTGGTTAAGAAACACGATGGATCTTGGCATTTCTGTGTAGACTATCGAGCATTGAATAACCAGACGGTGAAGGACAAGCATCCTATTCCGGTGATCGATGAACTGTTAGATGAATTATGTGGCGCAGTATGGTTTTCCAAACTGGACTTAAGGTTTGGTTATCATCAGATCCGCATGTTTGAAGATGACATAGCAAAGACTGCATTAAGAACACACGAGGGTCATTATGAATTCGTTGTGATGCCCTTCGGATTAACTAATGCCCCCGCGACATTCCAGCACCTCATCAATGAAGTCTTTTGGCCGTTTCTGCGAAGATTTGTGTTGGTCTTCTTTGATGATATTCTAGTTTACAGCAAAACCTTGGAAGAGCACAAGGATCACTTGAAGAAGGTGTTGCAGGTTTTGGGCCAGAATCAACTGTGCGCAAAAAAGAGTAAGTGCCAGTTTGCTGTACGAGAAGTACAATATTTGGGACATATCGTTTCAGCTGAAGGAGTATCTATGGAGAAAGGGAAGGTGGAAGATGTCCATAATTGCCCAACACCCAAAAATATTAAGCAATTGAGAGGATTTCTCAGCTTGGCTGGGTATTATAGAAAGTTTATCAGACATTTTGCAAAAATTACAGGGCCAATGACTGAATTACTCAAGAACGATGCTTTTGGCTGGAATGAAATTGTAGATCAGTCTTTCTTAAAGTTGAAAGAGGCACTTTCGACTACTCCTGTGTTGGCGATTCCAAACTTCAACCAGCCATTTGTGATCGAATGCGATGCATCTGGAAATGGAATTGGGGGTGTCCTGTCCCAACATCAGCACCCAATTGCCTATTTTAGCAGAGTTCTGAAAGGACGCCAATTGCAATTGTCAACATACGAGAAGGAATTCTGGGCGATTGTGGAGTGTGTGCAGAAGTGGCATCCATACCTATTAGGGGGACAATTCATCATCAAAACGGATCACAGGAGCCTCAAATTTCTCCTAGAGCAGAAGATACATACACCAGCACAAGAGAGGTGGCTGCATAAACTCATGGGATACAATTTTGTGGTGGAATACTGAAAGGGAAGCACTAATTTAGCGGCGGATGCCCTGTCAAGGTGTGAAGAAGAGGGAACTCTCTGCTCTATATCATCAGTACTCTCAGATTGTATATCCATTGCTAAACATGACTACCAGACCAGAGAGGACTTGGAGAAGCTGTTGGCCGATTGGCAGGGAGGAAGATTGAATGAAGACCGCTATTCAAAGCGGGGGGAGATGATCTATTATAAGGGGCATCTTTATTTGAGCCCACAATCGGAGTTGATTCCATTGATCTTGGAAGAAGGGCATAGTTCCAAGGTGGGCAGTCACTCAGGATATGCAAAAACCTTAGCTAGGATTCAGAGGGACTTCTATTGGCCCGGAATGAAGTGTCGAGTGAAGGACATGGTCCAATCTTGCACCATATGTCAGTAGAATAAGTATGAGACGTGAGCACCTACAAGTTTACTACAACCTCTTCCACTACCAATGGTGGTTTGGGAAGGTATTTCAATGGACTTCATCGAGGGACTTCCAATTATGAAGGGGAAATATGTGATATTAGTGGTAGTGGATCGTCTCTCTAAGTATGACCACTTTATTGCTCTTGGTCATCCCTACACAGCCTTAACAGTAGCGGAAGCTTTCATTCAGGAGATAGTGAGGCTTCATGGCATACCGATCACGATTGTCTCCGATCGAGATCCGGTTTTTACAAGTCGGCTTTGGGAGGAATTGTTCAGGCAGGCGGGGACAAAGCTTTGTAGAAGTTCGGCGTACCACCCGCAGTCTGATGGGCAAACGGAGGTCCTCAATCGCTGCTTGGAGACATATTTGAGGTGCTTTTGTAATCAACAACCTAAGGATTTGTTGAAATGGCTGCCCTGGGCAGAGTATTGGTACAATACTTCACAGCATTCGGCACATGGGTTTACTCCTTTTGAAGTTGTGTATGGACGACCACCCCCGACATTGCTTCCCCATGAACCAGGATCAGCTGCTTCCCCAACTGTGGAAGAACTACTAAAAGCAAGGGATTGGATTCTCAGGAAGTTAAAGGAGAAACTAGAGCGAGCTCGGGAGCGTATGAAGCACTATGCAGACAAGCATAGGACAGAGAGGGAGTTCCAGGTGGGAGCCTTGGTCTGGTTGAAATTGTAGCCGTACCGGCAGCAGTCGGTGGTACGCCGAGCGTCTCAGAAACTGGCCACCAGATTCTTTGGACCATTTACAGTGCTGGAGAGGATCAACGCAGTGGCTTACAAGTTACAGTTGCCACTGGAGGCGAAGGTTCATCTAGTCTTCCACGTCTCGCAGCTCAAGCCGTTCAAAGGGTCTTCGTCGGCGGAGGTTGCCTCACCACCCAATTGAGATTGGGCCATGGCATCTCGATTTCCAGAGAAGATTTTGAGTCGAAGGATGGTTTATGATGGTCAAGTGGCGGCGTCGGAGGTGTTAGTCCAGTGGATCGGGGAGACAAAGGAAGAGGCTACCTGGGAATGGTATGACAGGATGAAGACGGCGTTTACGTCTTGGATTGTGGTTGAGGACGATGTTGCATCTTAAGTGGGGGGAGTTGTTAGGACCCTACTACGGCCAGCTGGATAAGTGGCCAGGTAATGTAATAAAGCCACAATGTGGCTCTGACGTGTCGAGCTGTGATACGTTGAGCAAGGTTGTTGTGATGTGTAAGCGTGGGCGTATCAGATATAAAAACTGCATCACTCGAGGACCGGTAGGGGCATCTGATTTGATCCCGGCTCCTCTCTTCTCGTTTTCCTGCTCTCTATTCTTCTCATCTCCCTTCTGTTAAGCACCATAGGTCCTTCAAAGCTTCCCTCGTCTTCTTCCTCCCAAATTAGGTGTAGCGCTAGGCTGAATGCTAATAGCTTCACTCCCTTTCATCTACATCTGTTTCATGGACGCCGTCGAGGCTCCTCTGTTGTAGCTTGCTGCCAAGTCCTCGCCATCTCTCTCGAAGCTCGTCCACTACCCTCCGTCGACTTCACCCAAAAACTGGGCTCGGCTTCTATCAACACCACCTCGCGCTAGGATGCGTCGTGGTCTCTTTCCATACTCAGGTGATGGTGAAGCAGCCTTGAGTGGTGTGGTGTGTCGGTCTGTAGGTCTCCAAAAAGGCCAAAGCAACAACCCACTCCCTTTTCTTCCTTAGGCCACCACTCACGACGTGGGATCGTTCAGACCCCATAGCTTCTAACTGTCCCACAACCCCAGCTTGATAAGAGGTAGAGGAACGAGGCACTAAACATCTAATTAATCCACATCCAATGGACTTGATCTCTCCATGTCACCCATCCAAATATGACCTAGAAAATAGGTGACAGCCAAGTCCACTGCAGACAAGGGTATCATGAGATATATTGTCACACTTAAGCTAAACCATTAACGAACTCACCTCTATTTATATCGATATGCCAATTATGTTACCATATTCAAATTTATAAATCTCAACCTAAGAACATCAAAATATTATGAAGGTTCAACCATAGTTTATCATAACTTAAGATGCATTCTATGCATATTTGATGCAACACTCAAATTCGGGAGCATGTTTATCCAAAAGGGTATTCAAGAACATCAAAAGTTCACTCTATCACATCCTACCCACCTTAAAAGAGATTTCGTTCTCGAAATTAAGCCAGAAAACCGACTTTGTCACAGAGATGAAGGAGATGAAGGTAGTATTGATGATGAAAGTGTATTTCAAGAAAACACATCAAATTTATCTACATTTTCATCGTTCCCCTCAGATACATTTGATGTTTGTCATTGGAGGAGACATGATGTAGTGAAAACTTTTTCCATGAAAGCTGCAAAGAGAAAAGGATGGCTTGAAAAAGATGGACACAATATATGGGAGACAATGAACTGAATTTATAATCCTTTTAATTTGTATTTTCCTTATAGACTATGATTAATTTTACTAAGTTCTATCTGAACATTGATAGATGCCATTTGATTGATAATGTATTAGCATCTGAGTATAGATGTTGCCTTTGATTGCTTCTTTTGATATTTTCTTGGATTATTATCCTTTTTAAATAATTTGGTGAGACACATGTAGGAAATATGGTCAATCTATCTAGTGTCGAGACCCAATTTGCAGGTAACTATGAGATGCTAATGGTTGACCATTGTAGGAAGACCCAACGTAAGTAATGTTTTCTCCATTTTTAACAATGTTTCAATTGAATCCCATGCATAACTTGCTAAATTTTTAATATGCAGAGTCAAAAAAGCAGAAAAACCTGGATCACCATGGTACAAGTTATATTGAAGGGTTGACCAACAATGTATCACATAGAAATTTAGGTATATCCATTATTGATTTCTTCACTAGAAAAATCCATGCATAAGTGTTGTGATTTAATATATTTATTTGTTGTCTCTATATGTAGGTTTTTCTAAGGAGCTAAGAAGTACCACAAAGGCGGTTCAAAGTGGATCTTTTAGTGGGACAGAACATCAACCACTTGATAAAGACTGTAATTATTTATCTCAAAGCTTTTATGGTAATGGTCCTGTCTCAGTTTTGTGTCATTCTATGTTTATTGGATTTATAAAACAATTGTGGCAGCATCCCTTAAACCCATGGGAGAAAGGCCCATCCAAAATCCTCAAGACAAGAATGTAGATGTTACGAATGATGATTTTCTACAAAAAATTCAAAACTATGGTGACTTTTTGAAGCACATGATGAATGGTAGCTTGCTTTTTAATAATGCAACATTTAGTATTTAGCCTCCAAACTTAGGAATCTGCTACTTGGTATTTGAGTTGATTTATTCTACTATTTTTAGAAAAATCTATTGAAGAGATTGCGAAAAAACGTGCACATATGTTGATGGCTGGTCCATGGAATTCTTGCAACAAGAATCCAGGTAGAGTTTTTAAAGAAATTAATACATAATGTTTCTATGTATATAATAGTATAACACTATGTTCATGAAATGCAGTTAAAATTAGCAACAGTATTCAAACTCCTCATCAAATTGAAAAATTTGGTGTTGCAAAAGAAAAAGATGGGCCACCAAACAATGTGGATGTTTCTCAACTTTACAAGAACGTTAGAGCACTCCCTAATGCACACATTAAAAAAAATATAGGTAATATTTATGTTTTTATTTTTGTATATATGTGTCTTCTTATCATATATATTCATACATATTGATATAGTTCATGATATATGTTGTTACAATTTGCAGGGGAGGGATTGATTGCACTTAATGTTCCTGTAGGTTACAAGGAGGAGGATGATGTTTCGGTGAGGCAGACAAACACTGGCAAGAGGATCTTGAGGCCACAAAGTATGGATAGTTCTCAATAGGTCGTTAAATCAGTTTAGAGTATGATGAAAAACAATCTTGGTGACGGTTAGACATTGGGTATACATATATAATGAATACTAGATTATATTTACATAATTTAATAACTATGTTTTCATGATTTGTAGTTAAAATTAGCTACAAAGCATGAAATCCACATCCACTTGGATGTTTAGGTGTTGTGAAAGAAAAAAGTTGGGCAATGAACAATGACAATGATTCTCTAGATGACAAGCAACATGAAGTGCCACTTAATGAAAAATGTAGGAAAGATCAAGGTAATTTCCTACCATCCTTGTTGTTCACATACTTACCTATACATAGATTCCTACATATATGTATATGTATATATTTATATAGTTTGTAATGTGTGGCAGCACAATTTCAAGTGACTCCTAATTCACAAGCTAGAAAAGATCATGGTAGTTTTCTACCATGTTTGCTTTTCACATATTTTTCTGCTACTTTAATATATTCAAAGTAAAATATTTCAAAATGTATTATAGTTAAATATGATGAAGGGGGGTTGACCATGGACAATGTTCTTGAAGATCACATCGAGGATGAGGGTGTTTCACTAAGGTAGAGAAACGATAGAAAGAGGGTTTTGTGGCCTCAAGATCTCCAAAAGTACTCTGAATAAGCTGCTGAAATAATTCAGAGTCGAACCAACATGAATTCTGGTGAGGATTAAACCTTTGGTATGAAAAAGTAATGAAAGTATGCACAATGTTTTAGCATTGTTTCTATTGGAATCAACGGATGGTACCACCTCTATTTATATAGTGCTTTTGTTGTTTTATTCTTATATGTTGCCTGTTGGTATATGTTGATAGTAGATTCTCATTATGTTTGTGTTTCTTATTCTAGAAGACTAGTAGTAGGTTCATTTACTTCATAGCGCCTTTTGTATGGAAAATAGATGGGACTCGAAAGCCTTCTCTATTTTGATCTCCACCACAATAATTGTTATCTTTTACCTCTTCTTCTTCTTTGTATCAAAATCTACTTCATCCATCTCCCCATTGAGATTTCCCACCATCCCAAGTATCTTTTCCACAGTAAGTTTTCTTTCAATCTTTTGTCTATAATCAAGAATAGATTTTTCTTTATGTTAGTAATCTTCTTTGATGCTACTCACTTGACTTGAAGACTCATTTTCAAGGTTATATCTCTACACCACTCTATTTTCATGATTTGTAGTTAAAATTAGCAACAAAGCATGCAATCCACATCCACGTGCATGTTTAGGTGCTGTGAAAGAAAAAAATTGGGCAAAGAACAATGACAATGCTTCTCTAGATGACAAGCAACACAAAGTGCCGCTTAATGAAAAATCTTGGAAAGATCAACGTAACTTCCTACCATGTTTGTTGTTCACATACTTACCTATACATATATTCCTACATATATGTATATGTATATATTTATATAGTCTGTAATGTGTGGCAGCACAATTTCAAGTGCCTCCTAATTCACAAGCTAGAAAAGATCAAGGTAGTTTTCTACCATGTTTGCTTTTCACATATTTTTCTGCCACTTTAATATATTCAAAGTAAAATATTTCAAAATGTATTATAGTTCAATATGATGAAGGGGGGGTTGACCATGGACAATGTTCTTGAAGATCACATCGAGGATGAGGGTGTTTCACTAAGGCAGCGAAACGATATAAAGAGGATTTTGCGGCCTCACGATCTCCAAAAGTACTCTGAATAAGCTGCTGAAATAATTCAAAGTCGAACCAACATGAATTCTGGTGAGGATTAGACCTTTGGTATGAAAAAGTAATGAAAGTATGCACAATGTTTTAGCATTGTTTCTATTAGAAACAACGGATGGTACCACCTCTATTTATATAGTGCTTTTGTTGTTTTATTCTTATATGTTGTCTGTTGGTATATGTTGATCGTAGATTCTCATAATGTTTGTGTTTCTTATTCTAGAAGACTAGAAGTAGGTTCCTTTACTTCATACCGCCTTATGTATGGAAAATAGATGGGACTCAAAAGCCTTCTCTATTTTGATCTCCACCACAATAATTGTTATCATTTGCCTCTTCTTCTTCCTTGTATCAAAATCTACTTTATCCATCTCCCCATTGAGATTTCCCACCATCCCAAGTATCTTTTCCACAGTAAGTTTTCTTTCAATCTTTCACTATAATCAAGAACAAATTTTTCTTTATGTTAGTAATCTTCTTTGATGCTACTCACTTGACTTGAAGACTCATTTTCAAGGTTATATCTCTACACCACTCAGTTTTCATGATTTGTAGTTAAAATTAGCAACAAAGCATACAATCCACATCCACTTGGATGTTTAGGTGATGTGAAAGAAAAAAGTTGGGCAATGAACAATGACAACGCTTCTCTAGATGACAAGCAACACAAAGTGCCGCTTAATGAATAATCTAGGAAAGATAAAGGTAATTTCCTACCATGTTTGTTGTTCACATACTTACCTATACATAGATTCCTACATATACGTATATGTATATATTTATATAGTCTGTAATGTGTGGCAACACAATTTCAACTGCATCCTAATTCACAATCTAGAAAAGATCAAGGTAGTTTTCTACCATGTTTGCTTTTCACATATTTTTCTACCACTTTAATATATTCAAAGTTAAATATTTCTAAATGTATTAAAGTTCAATATTATGAAGAGGGGTTGACCATGGACAATGTTCTTGAAGATCACATCGAGGATGAGGGTGTTTCACTAAGGCAGAGAAACAATAGAAAGAGGGTTTTGCGGCCTCAAGATCTCCAAAAGTACTCTGAACAAGCTGTTGAAATAATTCAGAGTTGAACCAACATGAATTCTGGTGAGGATTAGACCTTTGGTATGAAAACGTAATGAAAGTATGCACAATGTTTTAGCATTGTTTCTATTGGAAACAACGGATGGTACCACCTCTATTTCTATAGTGCTTTTGTTGTTTTATTCTTATATGTTGTCTGTTGGTATATGTTGATCGTAGATTCTCATTATGTTTGTGTTTCTTATTCTAGAAGACTAGAAGTAGGTTCCTTTACTTCATACCGCCTTTTGTATGGAAAATAGATGGGACTCAAAAGCCTTCTCTATTTTGATCTCCACCACAATAATTGTTATCTTTTACCTCTTCTTCTTCCTTGTATTAAAATCTACTTTATCCATCTCCCCATTGAGATTTCCCACCATCCCAAGTATCTTTTCCACAGTAAGTTTTCTTTCAATCTTTTGTCTATAATCAAGAACAACTTTTTCTTTATGTTAGTAATCTTCTTTTATGCTACTCACTTGACTTGAAGACTCATTTTCAAGGTTATATCTCTACACCAGTAATGATGTGGTCACGTTCATGCATTCCCTATTTGTAAATAAGCTAACGTCGCTCTTTTGCAAGTTGTGTTGTTGATGAGTAGGATTTGAATCATGTTTCTACCTACATTGCTTTGGATGAAGTTCCAAGTATTTGCTTATGATTCATATATATTTTCTTTAATGTTGAAATTCCTAAATATATTACAGTTCAACATGAGGAGGATTTCACCACAGAGTCATTTGTTGAAGGTGATAGGAATGTTAATGGCGATTCTACAACAAGACAAGTTAACTTTAGTAATAGGGTGTTGAGGCATCATACTCTGAACAATGGCTCACAACTAACTCCTGAGGCAATTAAAGTTACAGAAGAGATGGATAATGACCATGGTAATAATTCTTTAATTCTATCTTATGTATAAATATGATACTCATTTTTTAATATATTAGACCGAACGAAGAGAAAAAGGGTTCGAGGGAAAACAAAGAATTTGAACTTGAGGACTTTTAGAAATGGTGGTATAGATAAAATAAAGATAGATTATAATTCTGAAGGTAATCCGATAAATAAAATCCAAAATCGACTTCTAGCTAGTCGAATCGGTGTGATTGTTCACAATTCAATAAATGCCCCTCTCAGTTATTCAAAGTGGAGTCGCATGCCTAATGAAAAGAAGGAGAAGATCCTCAAATTAATTCAGGTTTTTTTCAATTGCTATGTGTTTATGTTCTGGAATAATCAATGTTTCATTTCTCAAATTCACCTTATTATTTTGTAGGATGATTTTATCATTCACAATGTTGATTTATTGCCTGAGGAAAATGATCTAAGGACACGTTCATTGTACAAATCAATGGGAAAGTCTTGGCGTGAATTTAAAATTGAATTGTTTAAGAAATACAAGACATACTCCACTGATGAAGAAGCTCTCAAAAAATGTCCTTCCAATGTCACAAAATCTGATTGGGAGTTTCTAATAAAAAAATATTGGAGAAGTAAATACTTCCAGGTAGATATAAAGTAATTTTTTGAGTTTATTTATTGTTGCACACTCAATTTTATTAGGAGTTTTCTTTAATAGACTTTTCAATATGTTTACATTTCTATTCATTGAACCTACTTTTTTGTTCTCAAGGATGCTAGGACCCGTAACAAGATAAGCTGTTCTAAACAGTCAATGCTTCACTGTACTAGGAGGACTCCACTTAGTGTTGTAGAACACGAAGAAGTATGTAATATAATTTATGTTTTCTATTTTTTTAATCTAAATTAATCTTATTTCTTGAATCTATAGACTAACAAGAACAATGGAGTTGTGCCATCTCGATTGACGATGTTTGAATTGACTCGAACAAAAAAAGACAAGAAGCTTGTGGATGTTGTTGCTGAAGAAAAGATGGTAAGCATGATTCTTATGTTTCCATCAGATACACTAACCTATATAACACTGAATTTGCAAAATTACTCTTTTAACAAGATAAAATATTGCTCAGGAACAAATCACACAGTTAGTGTCTCAACGTGAACAAGGAACAATTGAACTGGGTGATGAAGAGATATGCTTGATGGTATTTGGACCTGAAAGACCGGGACATATACGTATGCGAGGAAGTTCAGTTGGTGGTCAAAGATATAGAAATCTTACACATGCAAAAGAAATTGAGAAATATAAGAAAGAAACAAATGATACATGAGTAAGAGCTGAACAAGTAGAAAAACTAGCAGCTGAGGCCAAAACTAGAGTTGACATGGCTAATCAGAAAGCTGAGAAAGCTCACCTTTACATTAGAAAGTTATTCAATGTACTAAAGTCCAGTGTGAATGAAGATCTTATGGATTTTGACAACCTTGATGATGAGGTACTACAAAAATGTATTAAAAATTATCTAATCATAGATCTTATTAACAACATTGTTTATTTACAGGATTTGGAGTATGATGGCAGTCCATGAAACTCATGGATTGAAGAGATTCAACTTGAAATGCAAAATGCATGCATGAATCCTAGTAGATGTTTTTGTAATGTTCTTTAAGACAAAGCATAGATAAATAGATAATGGTTTTTATTCAGATTTGAAACAGAGTAAACTCACTATTTATATGGTTTATCCTTGTGTATGTTTTTTTTTAAACTATATGTAGTCTTTGTTCATCCGGATATTGTTGTTGTGGTTTTTGCTTTCTCAAAGTTTTGAAAATCCTTTATTTCCTATAATCATCCACCATGCATTGTTTTACTATTTAAATTCTTTGGATAATAGATGTATGGATTGTTTCTCATAGATGCACACTCATGTGACCCAGACCTTCATTGTGAAGCAACTGTTTTGGTCGTCTATAGAAATATGCATCTTCTAGTGGTGCTTTTATTTCAATACTATGCAAAAAGGTTGCTTTCTATTGATCTCATTGATGACTTGGATTTTCTTCATTTGGTGTACTTTATATCGATATAACCTTCACAAAAATTTGAATTATCTTATACTTGATTCCTTTCAAATGTGGATTTCCAAGGTGTATTATTTATACTTGGTGTTATCTTGCGGGTGTCTATTTTTGTGCTACTCATCTTGATAATGAATCCTCTCTAGGAATGCTACCTATTTTAGACAAGCTAGCTGCTTTAGTCATGGTGTTTGACTTGAACGTTGTATGTCCTTTTTCTCTATGTATCATACATTTAGCATCCAATTTAATGCGAATTTATTTCTATTGTACTTTATTAGTATTTAGTGTTGATTTATGCACCTAAACTTGTATAGTTCTTGCAGTTTTGATCATTTACCACATTGAAAACATGGATTACTGCAATTGTAATCCTATGTTTTTACCTACCATGTATTGGAAATAACGTTGATCTCTTATCTGGTCATTTAGCTCATGATGAATACAGACAGTGGCTGCCAAAAGTTCGAATATTTTCAACCTAGGATACAATATGTACATGCATGTTTTCTAATATCAGGAGACGAAGTGTGTCATTAGAAGCTTATGTATTTATTGATGTGGAAATTTATTCCACTACTAATGTCATGTCTAACCAATAAACCAATATGGTTAACATACTTTAAAGGCTTCTGCTTGTTGGTCATTCTTGTTGTACTTATGTTCACTCACATGATACAGTCATTGGCGACTAATCTCGAAGTTGCAACATTAGGTTTTGTTTGGTTGGATCATTAGGTCCAAGAGTGAACCTTATTCTTCATTTATACACACTGACTACTTCAAAATTGAGTAAGAAGTTATTGAAGGTAAATTCTATTTTGTTGTTATTGTAAATTATGAGTTTCTTGTACTCCTTGTTTTCATTTACAACCACGAAAATTAGTTTTGGATCCACTGTTTGGTATTAGTCTTATGTGTAGTATGATTAATGGAGGCGCAACTAGAGATAGCCACATCACTCCTTACGACCCATCACCATTGTCCACCTTTCTCTCGAGTCCATTGAAGGTCTGTTGTGGTGTTTTAACTACCCTGATTCCTAAGGATCAATGAGGATCATCCCCAACCACAACCTCAATGGTCTAAGCACAGTCAATACATCCTAATTAATCAAGATAATCATTTGTAATTTGTATGATCTATTGCATCCTGAAATCCAAGCATGCTTCCCTGCACCTACTGTTTCCTTGTGATTGGCTGTTGAGAGTCACTAGCATGTTGATATAGGACATGGAAGGCTTCTAGAAATGCTTCCTCTATTTCACACCCATTTTGATGTTGTTCATCTCCCCTCTCTTTCATACTGATTTCCTACCTTCATATTTAGTCTTCTTATTGACATGTTTTATAAAAGCTTGTTATTTCATACTTTTCTTGGTGTCTAGTTAGACCTTCCCACCACTTGGAGTGTTGGAGTGTGATGGGAGTCCATAAAGCTAGGAGAATGACGAGATTCATCTTTAAATTGCAAATTTCATGCATAGAGCCTCATAAACACCATTTCTTATTATTGTTCATGCCAATGTAAAGATACATAGGAACATTTCCTTTTTAGATTATCAATGAAGTAAATGAATTGTGTATGTGGATACGAGACATTTATCTATATAGTGCTTTTCTTGTCTCTTGGTATATGTTGACTGTTGATTCTTGTTATGTCTGTGTTTCTTATTCTAGAAGACTAGAACTAGGTTTCGTTACTGCATATTGCCATTTGTATGATAAATAGATGGGACTTGAAAGCCTGCCCTATTTTATCTCCCCAATGAGATTTCCCACCATCTCAAGTATCTTTTTCACAGTAAGTTTTCTTTCAATCTTGTATCTATAATCTAGAACAAAATTTTTTTGTATTAGTAATCTTCTTTGGATGTGATGTTCTTATGGAGCCTTCTTTGAGACTTAGGTTGGTCAAGTTTTTCTATCTGTAATGAAATCGTCTCTTTCAATTTTCTTTGCACGAGGTCCATATATTAGGTTTCCTAGAAAATCTCATCATTAACACATCATTTATGCATTGTTTGCACTTGGTGCATATTCTTCATCACAGTTATGTCCACATTTTTGTTGTAGAAGTTGGATGGTGGTTGGATAATGTAAAGGGTGCCCAGAACAAGCATATATCTACAATGAAATTTAGATGATTTGTTTCTAGTTCTATTATATTTTTTCTATATATCCAGACAGTTTGTTTGCAGACTTCAACTCCTTGATCTATTCAATTCATGTGATTGATTTTTGCACCTATTATATTATCAATCAAGTAGTGTCTTCTATTTTTAGGTGATGTTGTGGTATTGTTTGGCCTTGTTGTAGTGAGATGAAAGTATATAAATATAGGTGTGTTGCATTTTGTGTAATGATTCATTGTTCCCAATTATAAGTTTATTAATTTTTGTTCTTCTAAATGTAATTTGACACATATGTGAAAACTTTCATGTTAGATGATTATTGTTTCTTTGAGAAGTACAAAAGTAGGCAATATTGTTCACGTTGGTATACTTCATTTGATTATTCTTCTTGCATATGGTTCATCAAACGTTTGGGGACTTCCTATTTTATCCTGATACTCATGATCTAGAACAATTTCCTTCGTCGGAATCCTTGAAAAAAAGGATCATCCTTTCAATAAAACCACCAAAAGAGTATCTAGCTGGAAAACCTATGAAGGATAAAGAAGAAGAGTCTAGGAAAGGAAAGGATTTACCTGATGAGGAGGCATGGGGTGGGGAAGTTCCTGGATTTAAATCTGAAAGAGAAAATGACGACAAGGTGACCATCAATCATTACTGTAATACATAGGTTGTCTACATACAATTTTTGTTTGTATTTGAAAATATATTCCCTCAATTTTAGAATGGCAATGAGCAAAGTGATGGGGATGATGAAGAATCTGATGAAGAAGATGAGCTATCACATCTGAGCACTGCACCTGAATACAAACGCCTGTTCATTGCCGTATGTAATGATGCGTTTTCAAGTGAGTTTTCCCAAAATGCATATATGGAATCATCATGAAAATTACTAAAAGGGGGAAAAGATTCAAGTATAAGAAGCAGGGTTGTATTTGACTATTTGTCATGCCCATGCCGCACGCTATTCTAACGTCAGATGGCGCAACATGCATTGTATATTCCCGGATGCGTAGCCATTTTTGCGCCAGCGAACCGATCCCCTCCTCCCTATGTCTGCTCACAGTCGCATGCAGCAGTAACTGCACTCATTTCCACCTCCTGAGAACTTTGAACCAGCACCTCCCTTCTCCAGTTTCTCAACAAGCGTGACACGCCGGTTCAGCTTCCATCATCCCAACCCACCTTCCCCCTACCCTCTCACTCCCACTGTCATTGATGAAGCCTGTCAGTCAGCTATTATTCTTGACACGCGTTGGATGTTGGTACCTGTAGCAGAGGAGTACAGCTCTGTTGAAGCTATGTTGAGGTGATGGAGAGCCGCCCATCTATGGATACACCCCTGGCACTGCTACTGGGCTCTGCGCCTGTCTTCTTCCTCATACACACAGGTAGAAAATCCATTCAAAGGTTGACCCAAGATTGGCGTAGCTAGATGATGGATGGATGCCACCTAAAAATATCATTTTTCGTCTTCTTTCTTTCTCTCAGCCTATGCGTACGACCCTTTGGATCCAAATGGGCACATTACCATCAGGTGGGACGTCATGGCGTGGAGAGATGACCTATCAGGATATGATGTATGTTTATTCTTGATCGATCCCCTCATCTTGCCCGCCATATCCTTAATTTCCAGTTTTATTATTTGCACTTTGATTGTCACTGGTGGTGGCAGGATTGGTTTTGGGTATAGTTCCATTCACATCACGTGCTTGATGACCTTCATCACCATAGCTATAACCATACCTCATGGCAACCATGACCAGAAATGTTAGACCAGAGTCTTGCTGCGTAGTCACCATTTGATTCTTACTGTTGACCTTACCTTTTTGTTCCTAGGTTCATTGCGTACCAGTACATTTTTCTAGTCATGGTTCTTATTAGAAGGTGCTCACTCCTTCACAGTAAAAGGAAGAAGGCATGAAGGTAGATAGATAGGAAATTACTGGAAGAATCTATTGCTGTGTAGCCTGATCTTCAAGCTAAAGATGTTGAGGTAATTGTTTCTTTGAGAAGTACAAACGTAGGCAATATTGTTGACGTTGGTATACTTCATTTGATTATTCTTATTCCAGATGGTTCATCAAACATTTGGGGACTTCCTATTTTATCCTGATACTCATGATCTAGAACAATTTCCTTCGTCGGAATCCTTGAAAAAAAGGATCATCCTTTCAACAAAATCACCAAAAGAGTATCTAGATGGAAAACCTATGAAGGATAAAGAAGAAGAGTCTAGGAAAGGAAAGAATTTACCTGATGAGGAGGCATGGGGTGGGGAAGTTCCTGGATTTAAATCTGAAAGAGAAAATGACGAGAAGGTGACCATCAATCATTACTGTAATACATAGGTTGTCTACATACAATTTCTGTTTGTATTTGAAAATATATTCCCTCATTTTCAGAATGGCAATGAGCAAAGTGATGGGATGATGAAGAATCTGATGAAGAAGATGAGCTATCACATCCGAGCACTGCACCTGAATACAAACGTCTGATCACCATCGCTGTTGGAAATCCAAAGGGGGGTCTTAAGGAGGCCTTAAAGATAGATCCCAACAAAGTTAGGCGTTTAAGTTTGAGTGAGAAACAATTGGAAAAAGCCGCAGAAACTTATGGTACATAAATTGTGAGGTATTAATTTAATCTCTATCCACATTAAATCCTTGTATTTCTTCTTATAATAGTCCACTTCGGAAGTTGTATTTTCTGATGATTAGTTATAAATGCATGTGTTGTGATAGTTTCTTTATGGTACTTTTTACTATTATTATAGTGCGTGTTTGAATTTATTTTTTCGTAAGTAATTAACAATTAATAATAGTTGATGATGTTTCTAGATTCACTCAGAAGAACATCCTCAGGGTCTATCCTAAGGGCACCTGTTTCAATTAATCAAATTATAATCCCTTCGTTGGGTGGATGCATGGTGGTCAAATGGTAGCTTTTAATATGCAGGTAAGTATTCCATGTAGATTAATCCTGAAATATCTTCTATATTTGCAAAGTCAAATTCTACAGCATGTTACCCATTATTTCGATCACAGAAGAAAAGCTTTAGTATACTTAAATAAACTCTAACCATATAGGTTCACCCAAGAAAACTTCACAATGTAACCAGTTTATATTTCTTTACAAAAGAAAGAGATCATAAAGGCATATGGCCTCTAGCAACTGGAACATTTTAGTATCAGTTTATTCATCCAACTAGTTCTTATGTATCGCTTAGAGGTCCAAGTCCAAATTTGATAATTACAAAAATGCTGAACCGAAGGGAATTGACTCACAATCACTCTCTTGAGTTGGAATTAAATTTGACATATTTGTTTCAAATAGTAGTTCCAGTGAGAAGCATTTCTTCCACTACCCGTAGAATTTGCTTACTAAAGTTTGGCAGTCCTACATATTGCTCAAACTGAAACTTAGGGTTCCTAGGTGCATATTCGATCTTGGGAAATGAATAAAACTCCCAATATGAAGGTGGACTAGCACAATGATTCTTTTCATTTTATGGTTGGCTCAACCAATTGATTCTCCTTTGAGAGTTTTAATATAACTGACCAGTTCTTGCAAATTCAATTTAACTATTTTGGTTTCTAATTTACTATACATTAGAACATCCTCAGTCATTGGTAGTGTTGTATTCTTTCTGACATCTGCATGGTTTTATAACTTGTTCCTTATTGATGTCATCCTATTAGCCACTGTTTTGTCTTATCCTGAAGTTGATTACTTATTCTTTTCTTCCCCTTCTCTATTTCTACAAGTTCAATGTTATTGTTCTCCTAGTTGAAACATTATCTTGAGAACCCAGCATTAAATCCATTAGTGGTCTACTTACAGATAGATGAGGATTGTAACTGACGAGCAGAATGAAATTTGATATTAGTAAGACTGGATTTAATCAAGTAATAGTCGTAATCTAAGTTAAACAAGGTTGTTCTTTTCCCTGCTTGTCCGAAATCTAAGATTTTAAAGGGGTAACTGTATAACAAATAGAGCGACTAAGTAAAATGTAGGCATGATTATATTATGAGTTCAAAAACTAAATCTATTATGCCTTTTGTTGGCCATTGCAACTTGCTACCTGTTTTCCATTGATTGAAGTTCTATTTGTAGATTTTTTTCCTTCAAACACTCTGTTGTGGCAATAAGTAACTTTTGTTCTATACTTAAAAGGTATATGTAACATTATCTTCATTGTGTATTTGATATATGCCCTTATAGGGATATGGAAGGTACCTGTGGTTAATGCAAGTTTCAGGGCCAACGGTGGGTGTGGTTTTGTAAAGAAACCTGACTTTTTAATGAAGACAGGACCAAGAAATGACGTATTCGATCCACGGGTATCATCATCTTACCCAAGATATATAGGCGTTCTTTATCATTTTTGGCAAGCCATTTCAAGAAGTTCCATCATATTTGGTGTACATTTTATTAACATAAAATTCTAGATTTATCTAAAAGTGGTTTCCTTCAAGTTCCTTTATATGATTTGTGACATGGTATATTTGTAGGGGATGGTACGAAGTGGAAATTAGCTTTCATTGTCCAAGCTCTTCAAACTCATATTGCTCCACACAAACCCGAGCAAATGCCACCTTTCTCATGGCTGCTAGACCATATTCCTGCGTACAGAAACCCAAGTGGGGCATCCTGATTCTGCAAATGCCCTTGCCTAACTTGGACCCTACCACCATTTCGGAACTAAATGAATTCTCTTTGAGGAACCCGGCCAGATCGGGTGGAACAGGAAGATGGCCAGCAATTAAATTGCAAGGTCAAATAATGTCGGGGGTGCTGAATCCGAAATCATAGCAGATGGAAAGAAAGCTCAATGTTGAATGTGGCAAGCGGAGTAAATATGTAGCCGAACATAACATGGCGCGGCGAAGTGCACTGACAACCATCATGAAATTCCCAGCATCTACCAATTTCGGGAAACAACTAATGATCAAAGATGGAATGAAAAACATCGCTAGTCTTTGCAACCACATGATGTATTCTATGCATTCAATTGCAGTTTCTATGAATGGGATGTTGTGTTTAACTTGTTATCTATTCAACGAGAAAAATGATGTCTGCATATGTATAGGATAAATTGAAGGAGTCTTGTATTGTTTTAGCATATTATGATGTTGTACATTGAAAATATGTTTTATTAATGTGAGTATAACCATGTTTATCTAGAAGAAAACAATTGTATCAAAATTTTCCCAAGAATGAATAAATTCTTTTTATACTGGTCTGATTTGTATTAACATTAATATATATATATATATATATATATATATATATATATATATATGTATGTATGTATATATATATTAATTTGATTTGAAGTCAAGTGACGTAGTCACTACATATTTCAGTTTCAGTATCGTTTTTTATGCATATGGTTAACTCCAGCATTAGTGACATGTCGTGTTTGGTGTTATTCGCCAGCAATTTTGCGGTGACCTGCGGCATTTATATAGTGTCGGTTTGATGCCACAACGACATCTTAAAAAAGCTAGAAAAATCATTCACCAGCATGTCTTAAAAATGCCGATAAAATCTTTACACGGCAGATATGAAAAATGCCCATAAAATATTTAAACGACACGTCTTTCCACGGCATACTTACGACTTTTAAAAATATGCCGAAAAAAAATATAGCCAGCATAATTTTGATACCTTGCCGGCATATTTCTATGCCGGTAAAATCAATATTTGTTGTAGTGATACATACATATCATGATTGGAAGCAAGAAAACCATAGGCATATACTTAAATAAAACCCACGTACCTGAGTTCAGAGATTTCTAATTTTTCCTGGACCATCTACATCACTGGTCATCACCTGATTTAAAGAAATTAATCATCATTAATATATTTACATCATATTCTTGATAATTTTAGGTACAAATTAGGGTTTGGCCAAATCTAGGTTCAACTGATCTTAAATATGTTTGTGATATTTTTATACTAATCTCTATGTCATAAGTCAGGCTTGGTACAAATTTCATATTTTTCTGATGCTTGAACTATTTTCTAGAATTAATATGAGGTTAAAACTTGTAACTAGTCATTAATGAAGAAAGACCTATTATTTCATCATAATAATTAGATCAGAGCCCATATTTGGTTTCCAAGTGGTTTTAGGGTTCAAGAATATTTTTCTCATATTTTATATCCATCATTGGCTAATTATACAAATAATATGATCTCAAAAGAATCATTATCATCTACATTAAATATCATTATCATTTGTTCATCAAAGTTCTGATCTTAGGGTCTAGTAATGTAGAGGACATTTTTTTGAGTCTAGGAGTATTTTTAGGGGATTTATAGGATAAGTATGCTATTTTTAATGAATTAAGCAAGTTCAACACATTATCTACTATTTTATAAGAGAAAAGTACCTTTATGAAATTCTGGGATTGTTGGATCTAAATCCTAGGACTGAGATGCGTCCTGGGCATTCCTTTCCAGGCCAAGCCAGACGGATCTTTCTGGAGACTCGATTATGGTGGATTCCAACCAACCCAGTCGACCCTCACCAGTCGCCACCCCCTTCGCGCATCACGATACTCACAGGAATAGCGAGGACCATCTCCTTCCGAAAGCTCCTCCACGGAACCATTGGCAGAATTCGATGGAGAAGAGGAAGGGCATCCCTAGCCATCTCTGAGTCTCAGTCTGGTCTGCGATCTCTGGTCCACTTCCGATCTCCTTCTCATTATCAAGCTTGACTCCCTGTTCTTTCCATAGGAGCCGCCGCCGTGAGGGAAGAAGCCGCCGTGAGGGAAGCACGGGCGCCGCCGTAGGAGATGGAACTACGGCAAGTTCTGGAGCTTGTCTACTCGAAACACCTGGAAGTTATGAAGCTAACCCCCGAATGTGCTTGCGGTCTTCAGAGGTGGTAGGGAGAAGACTTTCAGCTACCTCGAGAGGTTTTGTGAGCCTGATTGCTTCAACCCCTAAGGGTCACCGGCGTACAACTATAGCAAGGGGAAACCGATTGGGGCTTTGCTTTCCTCAGTCCCTCCTCTGCGTATAATGTTGTCAAGGGATTCTAGGCGTCACTGCAAGATAGAACAACCCCTGGATTGCAGTATCCAGGCTCTGACAGCTGATGTGAGAGCTATACATCCTGCTCAACCAAAACCAATTTCCAGAGCTCCTCTATTGCTTATTCTAAGGCTGATTGGTGTTGCATGTAGAATCATATAGGTTGGGCGTTGGTTTTCTCAGTGAGGAATCAATTAGTTGGCCACCCTACTCACCCCCTTCTCCCTGGGTAACTAGCTGCAAGGAGCCATGGAGAGAATTGAGAAGGCAAGAGGTGTATCTCCCTCGTTCCTGCACTCCACACCCCATCTGAGGGTTTGTTGGAAAGATCCTACCATCACGGTGCACTTGGCACGTACATATGGGGCTGATCACCCCTGAAATCATGGAGAGAAGGATGCCCAACCATGACCAGTCCCTTCTCCTGTAGGATTCGGAGGTAGGTGACTAGGTCTGAACCGTTGGATCATAGTGACGCCCAAGATTGGGCCACGCCACACTAAATGCAGTGCCACAAGTCCTGACAATTGTGTAACCTATTGAATGCCACGGCTATCTCAACATTCATAGTCCTTAATGCATATAATTAGACATCTATTTTCAATATTAAAACCATAATATCTTCCCAAAGGAACATGCTTTGACTTTGGAATTTTAACTAAAGATTCCTCTCAGTGTATAACACATTATGTAAGCATTTGGTACCAAAACTCTATAATTTCATCCATCAATTAAGATGATGTAGAGGGATACATACATTAGGATATTGAACTCATATTATACATCTAATATCATCAATGCAACGTCAAGTTACTTAGTATGCCCAAGATGTATCCCATGTTTCATTATTCATTGGGACTTATTTCCATATGTCCTCAATTCGACTAAAACTTGTTTTTGATCACCTCCATGCACATAAATGGCATAGAATTTAAAATATGACGTTATAGTCATACTTGTTGGTAAAAGAATCCATTTTAAAATAGAAGTCACATGGCCTTGGGAAATAACCAACTAGGAATATAATTGGACCTCATATACTATATTGGTTATAGAATCCCTAAAAATCGGGTCATCACATTCACCCCACCTTATATGGGATTTCGACCTCGAAATTCAACTATGTCATGCGTAAGGTGATATCAAAGTATCCAACTTCATAAAGGTCATCACCTCTAGGTACAAAAGTTCTCCTATTTCTATATGTATCCCAGGTCAACATATTAGGTGCTATAATATCTAGGGTGTGCCCACCCCGCCTTATATAGGTTGAAGCAATACATTTTTTTTTAACCATCATATAAAGGCTTAGTCAAAACTTGACATTCTATTATTCTAGAATTTACATCCCTTATTACCTTAATAATTAGGGATTTACTTACTCATATAGAGTAGGGAAGGTGTTACTAACAGTTTTACCTTTCCTCCATTAAAGCATGCAAGGTGATATCAAGGTTTCAATTCATCAAATACTGACATTTATCATACTTAAAATCATCATTGTTGTTTATACTTGACATCATACTATGATTGCATGATTAGAGGAAACTAATATTCATCCTTGTATATTAGGGTTTCACCCTATTATGTAAGAGTTATTACCAAACTAGAAGCTTAGAGTCAAAATATTTGATGTTAAGAACTATATGTTGTGATCATGTAACCCATGATCCAAAGATTTATTTATTTCTAGCTTGTGATTTCAACTTATATCTTTCATGCATGAAATAGAGGGAAGCCAATTGTTATCATGATTTTCAACTTAGATATTTCATGAATGATATAGGAAGGGAATATAGAAGAGATCAAACTTATACGAGTGACTTCTCATATATAAATCATCTATATAGCTCAAGTGAGGCTTCTATCATCATATATTAAGAAGGAGAAGAAGAAGGGAGAACATGTATTTTGAGTATCTTTTGTACAAAGCATCATACTCACATAACTAGAGTTCATATATTACCTCACTTGCAACTAATGATGAGATTCACAAAATATGTAACTCCAGCTAGGACCTAATTCAACCAAGGGATTGACTTTATCATATGGGTCATCTATCCATCCTTTTCTTTCACCCAATTCCCACATATAAATTTGAATCATGCATAAGGACTCAACTCATCTACTTAGGAGTAACCTAGCTTAGGACACATCATTTCACATATATCTCATATTTCATATATTGTAGGGTAGTTCCTATGACCCTCTCCTTGTGGGTCTCACTCTCTCTGGAGTTCACCACGTATCTTGTCCTAACAATGGAGGTCCTCCTTTGTAAAAGAGCTTGAGGCACATGCATATTCAACTGTATTTTAACTTAGTTCATCTTAAGTAAGAAAAAGGAATGAATTTTCACCATCAAGACTATGCATAAATTCTACAAAATTGGATTCAACAAGTATACAACTTAAACCTTTATAAGGAAACTTATACCATCAGAGATCAAACTTAAATAAGATTTCACATGCTTATTTCAACTATCATTCTATCATCTACTCTATGTATCACATATCTTGGTAAGGCTCTAGACATCTAATCTAGACTACTCTCTCTCTCTTCTAGATTGATGTCACTCCCTTTTACTTAGGTTGCAAGAACGCTAACTACCCTATAGTCTGAGGGACACATTTTTATATTTACATATATATAATAAAATATTATATAGTTTTTCTCCGAGAAAGAAGACGTCAGAGAAAACACTCAAGGCTCGAGCCGTTTGGAAAACAAAACCCAATTAGCAAAATCGAGTATCCCACACACAGTAGATAGTCTAGTGTCACGTAACCTAGTGAAATGGTGAGAACAAGGTGTAGACTAGTGTAGCTACCCAATACATATGAGCTCTATATGGAAAGATTTCACATACTTGTCTAAACCTAGTTCTCGAACATCTAGCTTCTAACCTAGAGGCTAAGTCAAACCTTATTCCTATAGAACAACTTACTAAGTTTCTAGGATTTAGGGTGAAAGGTGAAATTTAGTTTTATGTTTCATGGTGAGCAATTGTTAGGTGTAGCTATTGTTCAGGCTCTGATACCAACTGTAACGTCCCTGGATTTTCACCTTCTCAAAACCCCATGGAGATGAGAAGATGAAATCTAAAAATGTTAAGCAATTGTATCAAAGTGCATTGCGGAAACAATATGCGCATACATGAACATACAACAATAGACATTCACCATAACATTCTCAACATTTAACACATTTATATTACAACATGAATTACAATTGCTTATTGAAAGAGAATTTTACAAGTCTGAATATGTATGCTAACTAGGATCTACACAAAAGGTACAACCGAAACATTGCTCACTTCACGTCTTTTATCCCATGCTAGCTTTGAACCTAAAACATACGTGAAACAACAAATCAACACACAAGGTGTTGTGTACATGGGCAGAAAGATACATATATTTATGGCTTTCATAATTTTGAAAAAGATTTACAGTAGGAAAGAAAATCATAGAAAACACTTCTTTATTAAGCGAAATACACCAATTTTAGTCATTTTCCTAGATGAATTGCATTATCAAGGTGGACTAGTACCAAAACATGAATATTGGTCCCATCCCCGTGTACAAAGTACTCTAGGGAAACTCCTCGTACACCGTGTGCTCTAGGGAGGTGTACTAGGCAACATTAATCCATTCCCTCATAAGGGGGATAATGAACACCTTAAATAACTACAAAGCATCTACTTATCATTTATGTTTACAAGTGATAAAAGATCGAGTACTATATAGTGCTACTACATCCAATATTTGCAAATAGAAGAGAGCATACATACATATCATGATTGCAAGCAAGAAAACTATAGTCATATACTTAAATAAAAACCACGTACAAGAGTTCAAAGATTTCTAATTTTTCCTGGACCATCTACATCACTGGTCATCACCTGATTTAAAGAAATTAATCATCATTAATATATGTACATCATATTCTTGGTAATTTTAGGTCCAAATTAGGGTTTGGCCAAATCTAGGTTCAACTGATCTTAAATATGTTTGTGATATTTTTATACTGATCTGTATGTCATAAGTCAGGTCTGGTACAAATTTCATATTTTTCTAATGCTTGAACTATTTTCTAGAATTAATATGAGCTTAAAACTTGTAACTAGTCATTAATGAAGAAAGACCTTTTATTTCTGCATAATAATTAGATCAGACCCCATATTTGGTTTCCAAGTGGTTTTAGGGTTCAAGAATATTTTTCTCATATTTTATAGCCATCATTGGCTAATTATACAAATAATATGATCTCAAAAGAATCATTATCATCTACATTAAATATCATTATTATTTTTTCATCAAAGGTCTGATCTAAGGGTCCAGTAATGTAGAGGGCATTTTTCTGAGTGTAGGAGTATTTTTAGGGGATTTATAGGATAAGTATGCTATTTTTAATGAATTAAGCAAGTTCAACACATTATCTTCTATTTTATAAGAGAAAGTACCTTTATGAAATTCCAAGATTGTTGGATCTAATTCCTAGGACTGAGATGCATCTAGGGCATTCCTTTCCAGGCCAAGCCAGACAGATCTTTCTGGAGACCCGATAATGGTGGAGTCCAACCAACCCGGTCGACCCTCACCAGTCGCCACCCCCTTCGCGCATCACGATACTCATAGGAACAACGAGGACTCTCTCCTACCGAAAGTTCCTCCACGGAACCATTGGTGGCAATCGATGGAGAAGAGGAAGGGAATCCCTAGCCATCTTTGAGTCTCAGCCTGGTCTGCGATCTCTGGTCCACTTCCGATCTCCTTCTCATTATCAAGCTTGACTCCCTGGTCTTGCCATAGGAGCCGCCGCCGTGAGGGAAGAAGCCGCTGTGAGCGAAGCACGGGCCCCACCGTAGGAGATGGAACTGCGGCAAGTTCTGGAGCTTGTCCACCTCAAACACCTGGAAGTTTTGAAGCTAACCCCTGAATGTGCTTGCGGTCTTCAGAGGTGGTAGGGAGAAGACTTTCAGCTACCTCCAGAGGTTTTGCAAGCTTGATTGCTTCGACCCCTAAGGGTCACCGACGTACAACTGCAGTAAGGGAAAACTGATTGGGGCTTTGCTTTCCTCTGTCCCTCCTCTGCGTATAACACTGTCAAGGGATTCTAGGTGTCACTGCAAGATAGAACAGCCCCTGGATTGTGGTATCCAAGCTCTGACGGCTACTCCGAGAGTTATACATCATGCTCAACCAAAACCAATTTTTGGAGCTCCTCTGTTGCTTATTCTAAGGACGATTGGTGTTGCAGGTAGAATCATATAGGTTGGGCGTTGGTTTTCTCAGCGAGAAATCAATCGGTTGGCCGCCCTACTCACCCCCTTCTCCCTAGGTAACTAGCTGCAAGGAGCCATGGAGAGAATTGAGAAGGCAAGAGGTGTATCTCCCTCATCCTGCACTCCACGCCCCATCTGAGGGTTCGTTGGAAAGATCCTACCATCACGGTGCACTTGGCGCGTGCATATGGGGCTGATCACCCCTGAAATCATGGAGAGCAAGTTGCCCAACCATGACCAGTCCCTTCTCCCACAGGATTCAGAGGTAGGTGACTAGGTCTGAATTGTTGGATCATAGTGATGCCCCAGATCAGGCCATGCCACACTAAATGCAGTGCCACAAGTCCTGACAATTGCGTGACCTATTGAATGCCACGGCTATCTCAACATTCATAGTCCTCAATGCATATAATTAGACATATATTTTCAATATTCAAACCATAATATCTTCACATAGGAACATGATTTGACTTTGGAATTTTAACCAAAGATTCCTCTCAGTGTATAACACATTATGTAAGAATTTGGTACCAAAACTCTATAATTTCATCCATCAATTAAGATGATGTAGAGGGATACATACATTAGGATATTGAACTCATACTATACATCTAATATCATCAATGCAACTTCAAGTTACTTAGTATGTCCAAGATGTATCCCATTTTTCATTATTCATTGGGACTTATTTCCGTATGTCCTCAATTTGACTAAAACTTGTTGTTGATCACCTCCATGCACATAAATGGCATAGAAGTTAAAATATGACGTTATAGTCATACTTGTTGGTAAAAGAATCCATTTTGAAATAGAAGTCGCATGGCCTTGGGAAATAACCAACTAGGAATATAATTGGACCTCATATACTATATTGGTTATAGAAACCCTAAAAATCGGGTCATCACACCAGGTCAATGGATGAAGTGTTTTAGAGTTTTGAAGATCTTGTCGTTTACATGCCTATGTTATAGATTTAGATTTTCACCAAGCTATGGTCTACCCAGGTAACATACTAAAAAAATATTTTCAAACATGTATGTTGATACTTATTTAGTAGTAGAGTAGAAAATTATACCATCATGTACAAATAACCTATATGCATTACAGACATTTTAAGTATCAAATTAGTTCAAATAACTTAAATATACACTGATGTAGTTTTCTTTTAGCCTTATTAACACGAATGATCAAACATATTTTAGATAAATATAATATAATTACTTCATCTTAAAATGTGTTCTAACAAAAGTATATATTATATAAGTATGATGTTACATATGTATGTGTAATAAGTCTGGATATATGGATTTCACGATTTGGGTTTATGTCGGCCCAGACCCACATAAATATTTGAGTTCAATTTTTTGATGTGGTCCACCTATGCAGATTATATATATAATCTGAGTTCCCATTCAAATGCAGAAAGGAAAAGTTAACTACGTCTATTCACGAACATAGGTTCCACCCTCATAGAATAACCCGTATTGCTCTAAAATGTTTAACACGTACTATTATCCATTGACACCCATGCTTTCAGCTTATATAATTACACATTGTTTGTATAACTCTCGTTTATATGTGCTCAAAGATAGATGAGACGAGTTTGAAGATCCTTGATGAAAAATGAAAAGATGAGTGCGGACGAAACAAAGTGACTTGAGCTGATTGGATTGCTTAAAATAATAGTCGCACTCGTGTATGGGGCAGAGAGCTGATTAAAGTATTATATTGATTTAGATAAAGGTCGACGGATGAAGTCGGTCAAGCGATTAGTCTATGGAAAATGATATAGAGATCAGAACTCAGCCCAGAAACAAGACTCGAATTTGACTGCTAGCGCCGGGCCCAACTGTGGCTGCGTTATGCCCAAGAAGTTGACTCCAGTTGGAGAGAGATTTCGTGAGAGATAGAGGCTGACAGCAAGTGGCTATCCAACACGGTCCCACAAGCTGCTGTAAGTGGCTGGAACAAATAAAATAAGAGAAAGTGTGAGAGAGAGGATTGGAGAGAGAGGTGTTGTATGGATGGAGAGAAATTAATAGAGAGATGTTAATAAATTTCAAACCGTTATGTTTTTTTAACCAAATAAAATTCGTTAGATTTCTGATGAAAAATGCATTCTAATATGACTAATGTCGACATATTTTTAAAAAATATAATGTGTTGCAAAGAGTGAGAGAAATTAAAAGATAAATATTTATTTTGTTAATCATTTTTAAACTGTTATGTATTTTTCAACGATATAAAAATCATTACATTCCTTATGAAAAATGCACTCTAATAATACTAATATCGATTTGTTTTTTAAAAAATATAATATAGGTCGTAAGTAGAGAGAAATCAATAGAGACATGTTTACTTTGTTAATAACTTTCAAACTGTTGTGTTTTTTAAACAAAATAAAAATTGTTACATTCCTGATTAAAAATACATTGTAATAAGACTAATATCAATATTTTTGAGATAGAAAAATTAAGAGAAAGATATTTATTTTACTAATAATAAGACTGGAGAGAAAGTGTCTATACGGAGAGAGAAAAATTAAGAGAGAGATATTTATTTTGCTAATAATCTTCAAACCATTATGTATTTTTAGACAAAATAATAAAATGGTAGATTCCTAATTAAAAATACATTCTAATAAGACTAATGTCGATACTTTTTTAGAAAATATAACAAACCATCTAAAATTAAATAGATGAGGGAAGTAGTATCATTAATTAATTTAAATATTTTAGTACATCACTTTTGTCCTACGACAACAAGTTCGACCAAAAGATAATGATAAATTGGATTAGAAGTAATAACAAACTAATTTAGAAATAACAACGATTGGACCAAGCTTAACAACTAGTTTTAAAAAATTAATTATACTACTTCTCTCCTATTCTCTAGACAAAATAACTAATTTAAAAAAAATACTACTTGGATAAAAAAAATTGACTAGAGATAACAACAAAATTACTAGAGGTAACAAGAAAATTTACTAAGGATAACAAAAATTTAAATAATTAAGTACATCACTTCTCTGATATGATAAAAAGTTCAACCAAAAGACAATTAATTTAAAAAAATACTACTTCGATAACAAAAAATTATTATATAGATAATAAAACATTAACTAAGGATAACAAAACATCACATAGGGATAACAAAATAAATCTCTATAGATATCAACTAATTCTCACAAAAAAATATTACTTGGATATCTAGACATAACAAAACATTAACCATGGATGATAAAAACATTATTTAAGGCTAACAAAACATTCATCAGGGATAACAATAAACATTGCTAGGGAGAATAAAATCATTCTCTATAGATAACAACTACTTTTAATATATATATAATACTCGGGTAACAAAGAGTTTGTCTAGAAATAACAAAACATTTACTTGGGTAACAAAGAGTTTGACTAGAGATAACAAAATATTAACCATGGATAACAAGAACATTTGCTAAGGCTAATAAAACATTCATTAGGGATAACAATAAACATTGCTAGGGAGAAAAAAACCATTTTCTATAGATAAGAACTACTTTTAAAATATATATATACTACTTGGGTAACAAAAAGTTTGACTAGAAATAACAAAACATTTACTTAGGTAACAAAGAGTTTGACTAGAGATAACAAAATAAATTTTCTAGATATAACAATGAAATTTGTTAAGTATAACAAAAAAATCTCTATAGATCAACGAATTTTAAAAAAAATACTACTTGGCTAACAAAATTTTTGACTAGAGATAACAAAACATTTACTAGGGGTAACAAAAAAAATTTGTTGGGGATAATAAAATATTTGCTAGGGATAACAAAATATTTCTCTAGAGATAAAACTATATTTATTTAAATACTACTTAAACAAAATAAAATATGTATCTTTCTAAAAAAACAAAATTAGACAAAATATAATAAGTATTTTTGTAATATTTTTAGAGCACATATTAAATTTTCTCAAAACTACATCAAAATTGGTCTTGTTGGAAAGTATTATTGATAAGGAATCTAATGCTTTTTATTTTTTCAAAAAAATATTACGGATTGAAAGTTATTATCAAAATAAAATTATCTCTCTTCTTTTTTCTCTCTCCTCCAAAAACTCCTATCTCCTCACTCCCTCCCCCCTCTTTCTTTCTCTCTCTCCTTCCAGCCCCTACACAGCTCTCTCTACCAACTCTAATTGTCCCATCACGTTGTTGGTGCAACAGCTGTAAATTGTTGCTGCTGATATACGTGTGTGATTGTTAAAGTGATGAGACAGCTGCTAATTGAGACAAAACGAGTCCAGGATTTGGTCCCATATTGCTGTTGTATAGCAAAGCTCTTAGTTTATTAGTTATCTCAATTTTCATTTTCTGTAAAACATCATTTCAACTGGGTAGTGGCAGAATTGATAATTTAAGTGAAGATAAACAAGTGGTGAGCAACAAAGCATCTGATATATATATATATATATATATATATATATATATATATATATATATATATATAAATTTGTTGGAAATGTACGGGGAGAAGACTCTTCTGTGAAAGGGTCCCTACAGTAAAAAATATTTGTGTTGGTTATTTGAAAGGAGAGAATCAATGAACCGTTTCGATGGGATGGAGAGAGAAATACAGAATTAAAGATAATAAAAGTTAATAGGAGAGTGTGAGAATAAATATTTGTAGGAGAAAAATTCCTTGAAAAAAGGAGAGAAGAGAGTAAATCAAGGAGAGTGCAGCATCAAACTCGCTCATTTTATAGTAGAATATATATATATATATATATATATATATATATATATATATATATATATATATATATATATATATATAATATATATATATGGTAGCGATCCAATGAGAAACATCCTATGGTAAGAGCATAAGAGGTATTTGAATAACTACAAATTCTGAACTGTTTTTTAAAATCCAACTGTATAGATTGAAAGAGCATTATTTCATTTATTTTATCACAAAAAATCATTGCAATCAGACATTGTTTGCATGTCCATACAAACTACACTTTTTACATCCAACGGTCAGCCTAAAATTCAATATAGAGCGTCGAAAAGTATTTTATTGTTGTGAATGATCTACAAATAGAATGGTGATAAAATTTTGTAGGAAGGTAAATATTAAGGTATAATTGTAATCTATACGGTTGGATTATGAAATTTGATCTGTGTGGGGAGTTATTCAAATGCCTCTCATGATCTAACCAAGATTTGTTTCTCACTATCATTCTCATATATATATATATATATATATATATATATATATATATATATATATATATATATATATGGCCGTTTCTTTAATACCCATGTGGGTAGCTTGGATTTTGCTACCTGGCAGCAAAAAAAGTAACTATTCTGGCCAGAAAAGTAACCCTGCTATCAAAAAAGTAACTATATTGATCAAAAAGTAAACATGCGACTAAAAAAGTAATCTCATACAAAATACACAACAGATATATATATATATATATATATATATATATATATATATGTACACGTGTTTTGAAATCTATTGTTGCAAACATAACTATCTATGCACGAAACTTAGCAATTTGCAAGGTAAAGTAACCCTCTACATGTCAAAAGTAACCAACTTGAAAAAATGTAACCGAAATGGGGGGCAAGTAGTTACCCGCGCGGGTATTAAAGATGGACCATATATATACATATATATACATACATATATATATATACACTAGTTAACACACACATGAACATGCACGTGCCCCGTTGAATGTGTTTATTTTACATAAAATATTTAAAAAATTAATTTTGTCGAAAGGATAATGGTAATTCTCATAATTATTTTGTAGAAAATCTGGAAATATATTGTTTATTAACTCCGAAACTTACGTTTGAAGGAAGAAATGTGACTGAAAAATTGAGAGGTTTACGACAACTAATTTTATCATAAAATAAAATAAATAGAACATAAATAAAAAAATTTGAAAAAAAAATTGTGACAAGAGAGAGAATCAAGGAGAACGCAGCATAAAGTTGCTCTTTTTATAGTAGTAGTAGTAGTAATGTGTGTGTGTGTATATATATATATATATATATATATATATATATATAATATACATACATATAATATATATATACATATATACATATATAATATAATATATATGCAATTACACACGCCGTCTGAAAAGAGAGTTTTGATGGTGGATATGTAGTGTGGTTATGGACAATAACCCCTACTATATGTGCATGATTGTGTGGTTGGTTAATCTTGTTTATCTCAATCTGTGAACCAAGCCTCTATGTTATCTTCCCAATGTAAACATATTATTCTCTTCTACCTTTGCTCCCCTTAAATGTAACTTGAGATCTCTCAATAATAATATAAAAGTAGGATAGTTTACTTTCTTATTTTTACGAAGAAGATAGATGCCAACCGACCGCACAGAGGAGATGAGCCAACCGGTTGGAGGGTCTAAGCCGACCAATTGGTGGGGTCAAGGCGACCATCTGGCAGGATCGAGACGATCAGCTGGCGAGCTGACCAGGAGCCCGAAGGACCAGACGAATCAACTGTTTGGAGGAGCCAAATGATCGGCTACAAGACCACCAACTAGTCATTTGAAGGAGCTATATGACTGACTAGAGGTGACCAACTGACCGGCCAAGTGGCAAGCCAACCGATTCAAACCTTGAACCAGTCAACCTAGATTAGCAAGCACGGATCTTCAACAACAACATATTTTTACATGTGATGTGGACCTAGGATGATGTAATTCTCTATGGCTCCAAGGAATTACATTAGGCTGGTCATAACCATCACTTTTGTTTATTGGATATTTTTGTTGTGGGATATAGCATGTATATGATATGTACTATACATTTGGTGATTGGTTAATGTATATACAAACTCCCTTAATTAAAATATTAAGTCTTATATGCTTTCTAAAAGTGGCACACATGAAAAGCTTGATCGACCAAGTGCAGTTTACGCCCTAGTGTGGTGCACCGTCTATCTCATAAAAGTGTGATGGTAATAATATAGATTCCACCCAAGTAGGGTGCATTATTATCGTGTCGGCTTTTGGGTCAAACATAACGGGTGATTCTTAAAGAGTCTAAGCCCATAGGCATGTAAAATTATTATGACAAGGAGTTGCACATACCATCTATCCAAGAGTTTCATATGATGAAATTGGCATGATTGCCTACCTTGATAATTGATTATGGACGTTGGTGTAGGCCGGGTAAAAGTTGAATTATTTTGGATCTTATCCCACTATAATATTGTATGTTGCAATATTCTGAATTGATATTGAGGGCTATCAATTTGAATAAAATAGTGGAAATGATAGTTAATTAAAGACCTAAATAATATTGACTTTTCAAATCAAATCAAATCAAAAAAGTTTTTGAAAAATGAAAATTTTATCTTGTAGAATCAAATGGAAAACACTCAATCATCGCAATCAGACAAATTAAATGAGATTTATTTCCAAAGCTAGTTCAGGGCCTTGAGAAGTATTATGCATGATCTTGGAACACCAATATCAATATCCACATTAAATTTGCCTAAGACTGCCATGGGTTCTTCTTTGAAGCATGCCACTGATGTAGTGAACATCAAGAACCTTATGTTGGGTTGTATGAACCCTAAGTTGTGTAAACAACATGATAAGCATGAAAGGTATAATGTCTCTAAGGCGCTATTTGAGTGAAAAATGACAGAGGGAGTACTAATAGAGCCTCATGTGCTCAATATGATTGGATATATGAAGTATCTAGAAAGACTAGGATTTCCTTTAGGCCAAGAGTTGTCCAAGGATATGATTTTACAGTCAATGCCTAAATCATATAGTTAGTTTATCAAGTGTTATCATTTGATTAACATGGCTAGACCACTATTTGAGTTGCTTGAAATTTTGATAAGTGTTGAAACACAAATGAATATGGACAAATCTATGATGATGATTAGTAGAGTTGAGTCCAAGGGCAAGAGCAAGGACAAGAAAGGTTCTATGGTGAAGCTAAAGTCCAAGTATTCTGCACTCAAAATAAGGAGAAGGATAAGGGAACTAAGGAAGATGAAGCAAGGGATTGTGATCTATTTTCTGGTATATATGTTATTGAGGTTAACTTTACTAATTCCTCATCATGGGTACTAGATACCAGATGTGGATCACATATTTCCTCAAATGTGAAGGAAGTAAAAAGAAGTAGACCTTTAGTGAAAGGTGAGGTTAAACTATGAGCTACAAATTGCACAAGAGTTGCGGCCAGTACCGTTGGAACCTATGAGTAATCTCTACCAAGAGGGCTAGTAATAGAGTTAGAGATATGCTATTGCATACCTACCATAAATAGGAACATCGTATATGTATCTGGTTTGGAAAAGAATAGATTCGAATTTCTTATAAAGAATGGAAGAAGCTCTATTAGTAAACATGGGATCTTTTATGTATAGACGATAGAAACAAGTGTGAATAACATAAAAACCAAAAGATAAAAACTCAATGACTCAAATAAGGCATACCTTTGGCATTGTCGTCTAGGGAACATAAATGAGAATCACATGTCTAGACTCCACAAAGATGGTTATATGAACTCTTTTAATTTTGAATCAATAGAGACATGTGAATCTTATTTGTTGGGGAAAATGACCGTGACTCCCTTAACTAGAAATAGTGACAGGGCTAGTGATATATCATGACTCATACAAATTGATGTATGTGGTCCTTTAAAAAAATGCTAAGGGTGGGTATCCGTACTTAATTACTTTCACTGATGACTTCAGAAGGTATGTCTATGTTTACTTGATGTAACATAAGTCAGAAATTCTTGACAAGTTCAAAGAGTTTATGAATGAAGTATAGAACCAACTTGGTAAATGTATAAAGTCACTTCGGTCTGATCGAGGTGGAGAATACATGAACCAAGAGTTTGAGGGACCTTCTTAGAGCCCATGGGTTATATCCTAGTGGACTCCACCTGGAACACCATAGTATAACAGTGTGTTAGAATGAAGGAATCACAAATTATTGGATATGGTGTGATCTATGATGAGTTTTATTGATCTTACGACTTGTTTTGGGTACATGATCTTCATAGTTTTGTATTTACACTTAACCATGTACCATCTAAATTGGTTCAAAAGAAACCATATGAGATAAGGCATGGGAAACGTCCTGTTGTATCTTTTATGAAAATTTGGGTATGTGAAGCTTATGTTAGGAGAATGATTCCTGAAATTCTTGGCCCTAAGTCTGAAAATTGTTATTTTGTTGGATATCCCAAAGAAACAATGGGGTACTACTTTTACACTCCATATGACAACAAAGTGTTTGTTGCTAGGACAGTTGTAATCCTTAAAAGGAAATTTATTTCCAAAGGAATCTTGAGATAAAAGTGGAGTTTTAAGAGTTTCGAGACCAACAAGAAAAATTGAACTTGAAGAGGTATAGGAGGAACACGGAGACTCACAAATTGTTGTGGAATCTCAAATTCCTCAACTAGTACAGGAACCTCATAGATCTAATAGGACACATCTTGAACCTGAAAGATATGGATATCGTGTGACTCAGGAAGGTAGTGAATTGGTCATAGATGATGAGCCAATATCCTATCAAGATGTTATTAAGGGACTAGAGTCTTAGAAATGTCTTGAGCCCTTGAGATTTGAGATGAAATCCATGTATACCAACATAGTATGGACTTTTGTGGATCCACCTGAAGGGGTAAAACCCATAGGGTACAAATGGGTCTTCAATAAGAAGACCGAAATGGATGGAAAAGTACAAACCAATAATGGAAAATTGGTTGCAAAGGGTTTCAGACAACTTCAAGGTGTTGAGTATGATGAAACCTTATCCCCAGTGGCCATGGTTAAGTCCATTAAGATCATGTTTGCTATTGCAGCTTATCATGACTATGAGATTTGTTAAGTGGATGTTAAAACTACATTCCTTAACAAGAATATTGTTAAGGATGTGTGTATGATACAACCTGAGGCTTTTATACATCCAAATTTTGCAAATAAAGTTTTTAAGCTACAAAGGTCAATCTATGGATTGAAGCAAGCATCTCGAAGGTGGAATCTTCATTTTGATGAGACATTCAAAGAGTTTGTATTTGTTCAAAATGAAGATGTACCTTGTGTGTATAATAAGTTTAGTCAAAAATGGCAGTATTCCTCATATTGTATGTGGATGACATACTATTGATGGGGAATGACATCCCTACTTTATAAAAGGTCAAGACATGGCTTGAAAATACGTTCTATATGAAAGACTTGGGAGAAGCATCCTACATCTTGGGGACAATGATCTATAGAGATAGATCAAGAAGTGTAACATCCCAGGATTTGAGGCCTCAGATAAAACACTCTTAAAAGGAATGATTGGACTACCCATATCACCAAGGTGCACCTCCTTTTCTGGGAGTCCATCTCTAAAGAACTCCAAAGTTAAGCGTGCTCGGCTTGGAGTAGTACTAGGATGGGTGACCAGTCGGGAAGTTGATCCTGGCTTGCGCGTCAGTGTGGAAAAAGTGTGCAGTTAAGACTAGTGGTCTTTTGTGGGGCCAGTCATCATTCCTGAAACTCTACTAGAGCCTTGGGCAGTGGGTCCGGGCATTACAAATGGTATCAGAGCCATAACCCCTCCAGTAGGTGGGGCCCACATGGGCATGTGGCATGCCAGTCTTGAGCCGTGCGGTCCAGGCAAGTTGGAAAGGGCTATCCGTAGAGACGAGATGGAGCCGCCCTTGCACTGGTAGCCATGGACGAGAGCTGGGTGTCCATGGGCCATTGTGGGTCTGCACTGAAATGGGGTCAGATTATGATGCCTTATAGTTGAGGCTTGACGAGGACATCAAGAGTGTAAATGGGGGAGAATGTAACATCCCAGGATTTGAGGCCTCAGATAAAACACTCTTAAAAGGAATTATTGGACTACCCATATCACCAAGGTGCACCTCCTTTTCTGGGAGTCCATCTCTAAAGAACTCCAAAGATAAGTGTGCTCGGCTTGGAGTAGTACTAGGATGGGTGACCTGTTGGGAAGTTGATCCTGGCTTGCGTGTCAGTGTGGACAAAGTGCGCAGTTAAGGCTAGTGGTGGTTTGTGGGGCCAATCATCATTCCTGAAACTCTACTAGAGCCTTGGGCAGTGGGTCTGGGCGTTACAAGAAGGCTTCTTGGACTAAGGAAAAATACATACATTAACAAAGTCTTGAAGCGATTCAACATGGAGAACACAAAGAGAGGAAACCTTCCCATGATACATGGAGTTATCATATCCAAAGTTCAATGTCCCCATTCTTGTAATGAAAGGGAGCGCATGAGTATGATTCCATATGCCTCAACAATTGGATCCATCATGTATAAAATTTTGTGTACCCGCCCAGACGTCTCATATGCTTTAAGCATGACAAGCATATATCAATCAGATCAAGGTGATGCTCACTGGATAGCTGTGAAGAACATCTTAAAGTACTTGAGAAGGACTAAGGATCAGTTCTTGGTCTACGATGAAGAGAAAGAGTTGGTGGTAATAGGTTACATTGATGCAAGCTTCCAGACTAACAAAGATGATTACAAATCACAATCAGGATTTGTGTTTTTCTTAAACAACGGAGTTGTAAGTTAGAAGAGTTCCAAGAAAGATATAGTTGTCGATTCTACAACAGAGGTCGAGTATATTGTTGCATCAAATGTAGCAAAGGAGGTTGTATAGATCAAGAAGTTCATTTTAGAACTTGGGTTCGTTCCAAGCATCAATGACTCAATTGAGCTATATTGTGACAACAATGGAGGTATTGCACAATCTAAGGAACCCAAATCGCATGAGTGCTCAAAGCATATACAAAGGTGGTATCATCTCATACGAGAGATCATACATCGAGGATATGTAAAGATTTGTAGAGTACCAACTGTGAACAACATTGCTAATCCCTTAACTAAAGCACTTTTGTAGAAGAAGCATGATAGTCATGTTAGGTCACTCGAAATAAGATTCATGGGAGATTGGATCTAAGTGGCATAACTTGGGAGTCTGTTGGTATGTATTACCAGAGAGCTAATCATGTGATGATTGTAATGGCATAACTTGTAAATGATTTGATTATTAATAAAGGCAAGCTTCTAATTTATTCTATTTCTTCAATATTGAGATAACGAAATAATATAATAAATGTTTGGAGAATGATATTACTCAATGAAGTATGTCTTCAGGATGAGGACCTGAACAATGAGATGATTTGGATGTTAAGAGTATATGCATTCTTGTCATGTCCCTGATCAGTTGTTATTGTGGAAGGTAAACAGACATCAATAACACATATGATCAGAGTGTGTGTTGGTTGATGATAGAATCTCATTAGTCATGATATGGAGATATCAAACCAAGCACATAGATACATGCTAGAGAATAATGTATCTATCAGACACACCATAAAAGTGATATATGGAAACCTTAAGTAGGTAAGTCAGAATCACATCTTATAGTGATGGTGGCTATTGTGGTTCTTAGACCTGAAATCACTGCACTCATCACATGTCGTTCGGTACACTTTGAATCATCAAACACAATCCAAAAATATGGATTGTTATGAAGGTGATGATTGGGTGACCGTGACACATGGGGACTGACTATGACTGATAAAGATGGGATTTGTCCCTCCTATGAGAATATGATATCCAAGGACACTTTACTTAGCGAGACTGAGAAACACATGGCCATGTACATGTGATAAATATATGATATTGAGATTACACATATCTCATACAGTCTACTATAGAAAGAAACATAGATTGAATGTTGAAGAGTATGACAGGTCCATGCCTCAAGTTCAATCTGGATATCAGTGATAAAAGACCTATAAAAACACTATAACCCCATACATAGATTGTAGGTTGAAGTTGTTCTCTAACTTTCCATTTACTTCGGTAGCAATGACGTGTGACTTGGAACCCCGCTCAATGCTTGTGATGTCATAAGTTGTTATGGACCTTCACTGCCAATGTAGTATGGGACCTATAGGGTCACACACATAGGAACTCATCTAGAAGAGGAGTTTTATCTTAACGTATTTAGGTATTCAATTCGTGCAACAAATTAGCTGACTGGATTGTCAAATGATTAGTTCAAGTATTAAGACAGTCGTTTGGAGTGTTAGGTTGATTGTATTATGCATTGGCTGGAATTCAACCTAACCCGGCATGCCAGACGACCATCTTAGGTGGTGTGAGACGCCCATGTCACATGCACCAAATGGAAGTTTTAAAGGATTCAATTGGATTGCATCAAGGATTGGTGTTGATGCCGTATTATGCATCAATCTAAATTGAATTGCCAAAACATGTACAAAATTGGGAAATTGTAAAACAAGCATATCACATATGGAGACGACCGTCTTGCATGCCATACGACCTTCTTGCATTCTAGACAACCGTATTGTGTGCTAGACGACCGTCTGGGATTTCCAGATGACCACTTTGGCTGCTGCAGACTACAAAGTTTCCATAATTATTGTGAAAAATTGAGATCTTTCAGTCCCTTTCACTCCCACACAGACTAGGAACCCTGACCGTAACCCCTCCTATAAATAGAGGGCTATTGCAGGATTCCAAGAGCACAACACAAACAATTGGGAATTAGTTTCTCTAACAAATGTTGTCCTCTCTATTTATGGTAACCAAGAGAGCCTAGGAAAGTCCTACCTGACTAGGGAGTGATAGCTACAAGAGAGAAAAAATTGAGAAACATTGTTGTGGGAGAGTAGGTTGGTAACTAGTACACCAATGAGAGGAACAACTCCTTTTGTGTCCATTCTAACAATACGAAAGAGTTCTAGTTGGTTCATGTGAACTTCTCTAGAGGGATGGTGGCCTTTTCCCGTCGCTAGGGAGGACAACGTCAGCCAGTAGCCTGTGACGAGATGAGCTGCTACAGATGAAGAAGTTCGAGTCTATTGTCCATGGAGGAGCAGTCAGTCGAGTCCCAGTGCTACTAGGAGCTGCACAGACATTGTGCAAGACAGATTGCACATCTACATCGATGAGGATTGTCACTGGACTTTCTCCAGGACCAAGTATATCTTTGTGAAACCATCATTTCCATTGCATAGGTATTGACGCAATTCATTGATAATGAGAAATTATGTCAATAAAATTTTTGTTTCTGCTTCCTGTCTAATGTCGTATTTCCCAACAAAAATATAAATGGAGAAATTTATCAAACAATATCAAAAATTAATAAAATATGAGTAACATCAATGAAGGAATAAACAATCGAATAATTTATGTAATAATTATTACTAGTTTCTGATAAAATATATTATAATTTTCATACACATACATTGATGATTTGAACGACATACAACATTGCTACCTATGTCAATATTTCATACACACAATTACATCATATTTTTGGTTGAATATTTTTTAATCATTGTAGGACTTTGTGTGGTAGTAGTGAATTTTCATTATTTGAGCACACATGTAAATATAGTACTTTGTATGTTCTTGTTGCATCTTGATTTATGGTATGGAAAAACAAGCAGGTTCCATATTTGAATATAAAATTTAAATATGAATATAACTAAATGTTTTTAAGAATAGGTAAAATTATGGACCATAAAGGACATAATTTATGTCAATTAAAAAAATATCAAAATGATTTTTGTATCTAACTCTTAGTAAATTTTGGAAGGATAAATACAATTTTATAAAATATAATAATAATTTGGAAGAGATAATGTACATTAAATATGTCGCTAAAGTTGGTGATGAATTCTACTTTTTAAAGATAAAAAGTAGAATTTTAAACAAAATAGAGGAGCACCTTGCAATAAACATAATAGAGAAGCGGCATCACTAGGGCAATCAAAAGTTTGAAGACCAAAGAATGGGCTTCCTTTTTGGGTTTTAGCAAAAAAAAAGGAAATTGTGAGTAACTAGAAGGGGGTTATCTAGAAGTGGGTAGTGGGAAAGGAGTAATCATGGACTAGTAAATATCAAAATCAAGTATGAAAAATTGTGGAATCTAATGGACAAATAACCTTGGTCAAATATTATAACTCTGGTGTAATAGAGTCTTTCCGTAGTATAAATGATGACAATTAAAATAGAAGATTCAGTTAAGATAAGTTTGTTTTGTCATGTGGAAAATATTTGTTTAAATTTTTTATAAGTTAGATGATAATTAATGGATGAAAAATCATCTAGATACATTTTAAGAAGAAAAATAGATCACTCACATGTTTGGTAAGCAAAAATATCAACATAACATATTTGGGGAAAAATCAACCACTCACAAATTTGTGAAAACTTGCAACACAAAGATGACTTCAACTAAAGAAAAAATCAATGGCTTCTTCCTATTCTTCTTTCAACAACTTTCTTTTAAGAGAAGTAATTAGTGTGATCGATCCTTCAGAAAAATATAAGCAATGAGTCCCATGAAGATTATATGATTGTGGACTAAAATCATTCTATATAATAGAGTCTTACCATTTCACTCTATCATGGTCTGTCAGTTTCGTCCACTCCTGTGTTGTCAGACAACATTTTCCATTCGATCCTCACCGGCCTTTTAGTTCCATCTTCTCGTCCCCTCTTATCAGTGAGCCATGACTACTCTACTCGGTCACTTCCTAGAAACCTCTATATGCCCAACCTTTACCATATATGCTCAACAATAATACACCCATCATCTCTGCAATTATGTCCCTCTAGCAATAACATACCAGGTTAGACTCTACAAGAGAATATATATGTTTGTGCAACAAGAGATTTTGGAGGGTTGGAACTTGTGGATTGGATAGGGAGCATGCTAGAATAAACAAATCGGTGTCGGTGGGGAAGTTACCATAGAGAACAATATTATGGCGACGATACTCATGGAAATGAGAAGAATGAATAGGAACATATGCAGTTGATGATTTTGATGATTTGAATGTGCGCAAGAAATGTTATCCATCCATTGATCGCCACTGGGTGGAGGTAAGGGAGGATGAACTTCCACTGGGGATCCTAGGGGTCGACAAGGACATAGTAGGTGATCAGGATGGTCAAGATGCAGGCCATTGAGAAGGGAATAGATCTTGTGTTGAAGCTTTGGCGGCAAAGAAACTCAGTCATCAATGCCCAAAGCTTGAGCATTGTCATGGCCAGAGCAGAAGGAGGAGAGTGTGGCTAGAGAAGAAAGAATTGGGGGAGGTTCAGAGGGTCACAAGTTGTTAAGGGGGTTGAGAAGAGTAAACGTCATAGGAAAACTGAAATAGTATGAGCCAAAAGTAATTGGTCTGAGCGGGAGTTAATTAGTCGGGCTACTAAATCCATGGACTAATTGATCCAAACTAAATCTTCTACAAATGGCAGGTTACAACCAATATTTAATTGTGGTGTATTCTATGAACCGTGGACTACAAAGCATCCTGCACTAGTGTGACATCATCTCGCACCCTGCTGGCTCAAAAAGAACCCCGCCTCTCCCTCAACTATGAGGCATAAATAGTTTGGTTGATTACAATAAAGGCAAGCTTCCAATTTATTCTGTTTCATTCAGTTATGAGATAATGAGGAAAAATAATGAATGTCCAAAGAATGACATTACTCAATGACATGTCTTCAAGTATGAGACTTGAACAATGAGATCATACAGATGTCAATAGTATGTACATTCTTATTATGTCCCTAGCCAGATGTTTCTGTGGAAGGCATATAGACAATAGTAACACTAAAGATTAGAGTGTGTGTTGGTTCATGACAAAATCTCATCAATCATGATATATGTGATAACAAACCAAGCAAATAAAAAAACCAAGCACATTGATACTTGTTAAGGAATAATGTATCAGATAGACCCACCTTGAGAGTGACACATGGAAATTGTAGTTGATGGTCATAATCATCTCTCATAGTGAAGGTGGTCATTATGGTTCTTAGACCTGAAGTTGCTACACTCAACACATGTTGACATCATCCAATGTGATCTTGAATAAGGGTTTCAATAAAGGTGAAGATCAGATGTGTTGTGACACATTGGGATGATTGTGTATGATGTAGATGAGATTTTTGATTCCTATTGGAGTTTGATATCCAGACCACTTGATAAGAGATATTAAGAAAAGCATGTGCATGCACATGTGAATCAATATACAATATTAGGGTGACATATATCTCAAACAGTCTGCTCTAGATCAAGGAACATGGACTGAACATTAAAAGGATGATGATTCAATGCCTCAAGTTCATTCCAGATATCAAAGAAAAAGGAATTATATAATCATTGTAACACCTGAAACAAATCGTATGTTGAAGTTGTTCTCCAACTTTCCTGATTATTTGGGTAGCAATCATGTGTGACTAGGCACCACTCTTTTCTTGTGATGTCATAAATCAGTCATGGACATTCACTACCAACATAAACATGAACTTATGGCATCACACACATAGGATACATCTAAAAGAGGATTTTAATCATGAATGATAATTAAATCGATTGCTAAAGTGTTTAGGTATACAATTTAAATAAGATTGGTTGAAATTTTACTGACTAGATAGTTGAACCGACTAGTTCAAGTATTGAACCAATCATTTTAGTATGTCTGGTCAATTGAACCAAGTTTTCCAATTCTAAATAGTGAACTGACTGATTCAGGAAGTGAACCGATCGGCTTAGGTCCATGAACCAGACAACTCCAATTGTGAACCGACGGTTGGTGGATCGCTTCGATTGATTCAAGGATTTGTGTTGATGTCATGTTGTGCATTAAATCAAATATTAATTTTCAATACAATTTCAATTGGGAAACATGATGAAACGACTGATTCATTGGGTTAACCTATCGGCTCACATGCCAAGCAATCTGTTCACATGTCACATGTGAACAGTCCAATTCACCTATCATATCATGCAAATTTGTGAGATTTTGGTCCCTTTCACATCCGCATAGATTGGGAACCCTAAACATGATCCTCCTATAAATAGAGGGGTGTTAGGAGCTTACTAGACACAATAACTCAATTGCCTCTGACAATTGTTGTCCTCTCTGGTTGTGGTAACCAATAGACAGCCTGAACAAGTCCTACCCAATAAATGGAGGCATATCAAGGGAGAAATATTGTGGGAGAGAAAGTTGGTGACTAGTATGTGATACACCGAATAATTGTCATTCTCACAATTTCTTTATTATGGATTTTTTTGCACTTATTGTTCATTTTGATATGTTTATTATTTATCATCATTAGCCTGTGACACTTAATTGCATAAAATAGATGTATTTTTAATGTTCAAAGTAGATTCATTTTGGGAGCTTATTTTCATTTTTGTGGAATTTGAGGTGAATCTATAAGAAACTACACAGCTCGGTACTACCGACCTACCTGTCAGTGGTACCAGACACTTGATGAAAAAGGAATAAGTGAACTCGAGAAAACTCGATAGTACCGACATAGGAAGTTGGTACTATCGACAACCTTACAGAGAGGAGTAAAAAAAAATTAGGAAATCTTGGTACTACCGACATCAAATCAATAGTACTAAAAACCGCATAGAGGTATGTGACTTATTGAGGGCATCAATATTATCGACACCATGTCAGTAGTACCAACTCAGCGAGATTAGGCCAGATTTGAAATCTTAGTTAATTTGACGATTGGGAATTAGTTTCACCCTAAGTCACATCTATGACTTAGGGTTAGTTTGACCATACCTAATTATCATGTCTAATTCAGTTGTATGACCAAGGAGACTAGAGAAGAGAGAAAGGAGAGGAGAAAGTAATGTTCTGAGTAGTTCATGCACTTCTAGTGGCCCAATTTTAAGTCGGAAGACAGAAAAGCATCATGTTCGTTAGAATGAACCATCCATACTTTCTTTTTCTAGGGTTTTATCCTTGTTCTTGATGTTTTCATCATTCCTTTCTTCCCTCTCTATGTGTAAAGCAACTTAAATCATGTGGGGCTAACCCCCTTGTTCCTTGGGATTTGGGAGTATCGCAATTTTGCATTGTAACTGATGATTATGATTATATATAGATGTTTATATTAATTTATGGACATATTTCTATGAGAGAATCACTAATTATCTATGCTTGATCACCATAGGCAGTTGTTTAGACCATTAATTTCTTTGAGAGAGGGATTAAGGGTTGCGAAATTCATAAATTTACTCATGTTATGTCACACCTCGAGAGAGGGCCTACAAATGTGAAGATAATAACCCAGAGATTTTGGTAAAGCACCTAACAAATAACACAATCTCTATGAGAGTGGGATTGGTATTAGAATAGGTAGTGAATTACACTGCGAGAGTGAGTGATTTGTGCTACAGGTCTCTTTATCTAGGGTAGGAGAGATTAATATTAATGAAATGATGTTAATTTCGATGTGAGCCATGGTGGAACCGCTATCCTAAGGAATTCATTCCACTTGTGATCACAACCAGTAATCTTAGTTTTAATTCTTGCAAATTAGTTGTTAAATCAACCAAATCACTCTTTTTCTTAGGCCTAGCTGAGTGGGTCATTGTTATTAGTAGTTTCTGGGTACACATTTTCCCCGTGTTTGATATTTGGGCCTCTCTAGGCCTATATTATATTGATACATGCACTTTCATTTTTACTGTGTAGTTTATGTTCATCAAGTTTTTGGCACCCTTGCTGGGGAAAATGGTGTGTCCAGTACTACCAGTGTTGAGACCAGCCACTCTAGGCCAATTTTTTTTCTTTTACCATTTCTAAACTAAATTCTAAATTTTTCTTCAACCACTAGAATTGATTTCTCACGAATTTCACTAATTTCATGTACTAGTGTATGGTACAGATGAGAAGAACTGATTATAGAGAATCATATCCACATAGTGCATTTTCGGAGGATTTCTTATGTTGAGTACAGGAGTACAGTGGCTCTACACTAGTTTGATCCAGACTCCACTACCTGAAACTCCACCTATACCAACAGAACAACCAGAGCAAGTAGAGATGGGTGACGTAGAAGCTGAAGAGCAGACTATCTGGGAAAAGATCAACATGTCATTTGTAATAGCTCAGTGGAGCCTGATAAAAGGGCATGTTATCAATGTGGGCAGCTACAAGATAGACCCTGAATTGGTGGCATTGCTTAAGTCACAAGCATTCCATGGCCACAACATAGAGGATCCAATGATGCATATCAACAATTTTGTCGAAAGTAGCAACATGGTGAAGATTGATAGGGTCCCAACAACTATCGTCTATTTGAAATTGTTTCTATCTTCTCTGACAGATAATGCAAAGTCCTAGTTCCTTAACCTCCCTCCTGAGTCAATAGAAACATGGGAGGGGATGATAGGTGTGTTCTTTGAGTGTTATTTCCCACCTTAGAAGACAAATGAGTTGGTTAGGTAGATATATAATTTCAAGAAGCATGTTGAAGAATCCTATTCTAAAGCATGGGAGAGGTTGCACAACATGCTGAGATAGGTCCCTCATCATGTGATCGATCTATATGGCCAAGAAAAGATCTTCTATTATGGGTTGCATCAAGGAGAGAAGACCACACTCGATAGTGTAGGAACAAGATTCTTACTCAACAACAAGCTATCTAGGAGTCATGCGATTCTAAAGAATATGGCTAACAATCAGTCATGGGGAGAAGAAAGAGAGTGTCCAACAACTATTAAAAGTGTTGGAAAGTCTAAAGTTATCACAACATTGAATGAGAAGCTTTTCCTCATAGCCAAGAAACTATATTAGAAGGATGGAAATTCCTCTATAGGAGAGGAAGAAGAATGCATGTTTGTGTGGTAGAAAAAGTACAGGGGCAATGATTATTCTTGGAGGAAGGATCCCAATAATTTTCAGCAGGCACCATCCCAAGGACAGCAAGCCAAGCCACAATAGGTTGGTACACAACAACAATACCAATAGAACAGGAGCCCCAACGAAATAGATTGCATCAAAGACATGCTAGGTAGGTTGGTCAGTGAGAATGAAGTGATCATTGGCCAGACCCATAGGAAACTATAGAACCAAGGAGAACATATTTGTAGTATAGAGACTCAGATTTCTCAAATAGCAACAGAAGTGGCTTCTTTGAAGAAACCCAGCCAACATGGGTTCCCTGGAAATACTGACATACCATATTGAAACCAATAGGTAAACGTAGTGTTGCTTTGCAGTAGGTAGAAAGTGTTGAATGAAAAGAGGATGGTTCCAAAAGCAAAATACAATGCTAATAACACAAGACAAGAAAGTTGAAAAGAAAGTAATGAACCAAGGGAGACAAGGAAGGAGTCATATGTCCCACCTCACTATAGGGATTTGGTTACACCAGTTCCATTTCCAAATAGCTTGAAGGCAACGAAAGTTGACCAACAATTTCAAAAGTTTCTAGACACCTTTAGGAAGCTTCATGTCAATATTCCACGCATTGATGCAATTGAACAGATTCCTTCCCAAGGAAAATTTCTAAAGGACATAATAAATTAGAAGAGGAGATTAGCTAATTCAGATGTAGTGGTATTGAAGGAGTAGGTTAGTGATTTCATTTTGAGAAAAATGCCATCAAAAAGTCAAGATCTACATTGCTTCAACATATCATGTTACAGTGGGAAGACCAAGTTTGGGGGAGTCTTTGTGCGATTCAGGAGCGAGTATCAATCTTATGACCTTGACAAATTTCAACAAGCTGGGTCTTAAGTAGTCTAGAAAGATCAATATGACCACACAATTGGAAGAGAACTCAGTGGTTAGGCCATATGATATCTATGAGGAAGTTCTTGTCAAGGTGGATAGATTTGTATTTCCAACAGATTTTGTGGTTATGAAAATGCAAGATGATCATGGAAATGAACTAATACTAGGTAGGCCATTAAAAGCCACAATAGACATGATCTTAGAGATGGAAAGAGGAAGTCTGGCACTGGGGATCAAAGAAGATCGCTTTGAAAACAAGATGCCCGAGTCTACACAGGCTACTGAGGAGAAGGCACAGTGTCACATGTTGCAACATCTCCAAGGAAAGGTGTCCTTATTTCTAGGGAAGCCATTTCTAGACATCTCTCATGTAATTATGTAGGTACATAAAGGCACATTGGCAGTGGACATATTACAAAACACAACAAAAGTTTCATTTACCAAGGTGGTCTAATATCTTAATGTTGAAGAGGAGGAATATTTTCCAATGACAATTGACGTGGCAACTTCTTCCACCCTTGCTCAAGCATATCCACAGTTGCCTTCGGAGGCATGCCTTATGAATTTAGTGGATGACTGCACTCAATGTCATTTCTTAGAGGAGTGTGTCTTATTTCTCAATGCATTACCATGTTACTACACCATGCATTATGAGGACATATGATCACCTCTACCGCCATTGATTCCATCTCTACTGAGTCCTACAGATCTTGAGTTGAAGTTGTTGATGCTACATTTGAAGTATACCATTTTGGCAGCAAATGAGAAGCTTCTAGTCATTATCTCATCCTCCTTTAGCATCCAAGAGGAGGAGCAGTTGATTGTTGTGTTGAATAACCACCAGGTAGAATTTGGGTGGTCAATTGTAGACATCAAGGGGATCTCCCCTAGTTTTTTCTAGTACAATATCCGCATAGAAGAAGGATCCAAGTCGATCATGCAACCTCAAAGGCGTATCAATCCGATTATGACTGAGGTAGTGAATAAAACAGTAGTCAAACTTCTGTCAGTAGGTATAATTTATGGTATCTCTAACTCTAATTGGGTAAGTACAAAGCAAGTGGTTTGAAAGAAAGGGGGGATAATTATCACCACAAGTTCGGCTAGTGAACTTATTTCTAATAGGTTGGTAACTGGGTGGCAAGTTTGTATTGACTATCGTCGTCTAAATGTAGCTAGGCTTAAGGTTCATTTCCCAGTTCCTTTCATTGACCAGATTCTTGATCATCTCTCTGACCACTCTCATTTTTGTTTTTTGGATGGGTATTCCAGGTACAATCATATTGTCATTGAGCCACAGGACCAAGAAAAATCTAATTTCCCTTGTCCATATGGCATATTTTCTTACCGAAAGATGCCTTTTGGTTTGTGTAATGCACCAGAGACTTTCCAGATATGTATGCTCACCATTTTTTTTGATATGGTAGAGCTTTGTCTTGAGGTTTTCATGGAAGGTTTTTCATTGTATGGAGAGCCATTTGAGGACTACCTTGACAGTCTAGAAAAAGTGTTGGAAATATGTGAGGACACTCACTAGTTTTGAATTGGGAGAAGTGTCACATGATGGTCAGTGCGGGAATAGTCCTGGGACACAAGGTGTCCCATATACGTATGAGGTCGATCCGGTCAAAATCGAGACTATTTCGAAGTTGCCTCCACCATCCAAGGTGAAGGGAGTTAGGAGTTTTTTAGTACATGCCAATTTTTATCGAGGTTTAAAAATAATTTTCAAAAATCACAAAAATGATTTCTAAATTGTTGGAAAAAGTTGATGAATTTAAATTTGATGAGCAGTGGGTGTTGAAGGAGAAACTAGTCTTCACACCTGTTGTTCAACTTAGGATTGGAGCCAACCTTTTGAGCTGATGTGTGAGACATCAGATTATGCAGTAGGGGATATTTTAGGCCAAGGTAGCAACAAGAACCTGTCATCATTTTTAATGAGTCTAAGACCCTAAACAATGCCCAATTAAATTATACAATCACTAAAAATGAATTATTGACGGTAGTTCTTTCTTTTGAAAAAAAAATCCAATATTTGATAAGGGTGAGGGTCATTGTGTGGGTTGATCATGCAACAATTAAATATTTGTTACAGAATAAGGATGTCAAACCTAGACTGATTAGGTGGATTTTTTTGTTGTAGGAGTTTGATATTAAAATCAAGGATAAAGAAGAGACAAAAAATATGGTGCCATATCATTTGTCTAGGCTTGAAAGAGTAGATGAAATGGATATAGACATACCAATTGTGGAGGAATTTCTGGATGAGAAGATATTTTCCATGAAAAGCAAAGATCAGTGGTTTGCAAACATTTTGAACTACTTGGCATGTGGCGACCTACCAGAAGATTGGGTATATTAGAAAGAGAAGAAGTTCTTCCATTCTTTGAGGTTGTACCTTTGGGATGATGCCATCTTGCTCGAGCAGTGTAGGGACGGTATTCTAATGAAGTGTGTGTCAGATTGCGAATTTGAGAATATTTTAGCACATTGTCAGTCCTTACCTACTGGGGTCACCATGCTAGTTCTAGAACAGTGGCCAAATTATTAGAGTGTGAATGTTATTGGCCTATGCTCTTTAAGGATGCATATAATTTTGTGGTTTATTGTGATGCATGTCAGTGTGTAGGAAATATATCCAAGATACATCAAATGCCCTTAAATATTTTTAGGAAATTGAAGTGTTTGATTTATGGGGAATATATTTCATGGGTCTTTTCATGTAATATAACTCTAATTTATATATATTACTTATTGTTGATTATGTATCTAAGTGGGTGGAAGCAATTCCAACCTACACCAATGGTACCCAGGTCATATGCAAGTTTGTGAAAGACCATCTCTTTTGCAGGTTTGGAGTGCTAAGATTGATAATACGTGATGGTGGGTCTCATTTCACCAATAGGAAGTTTGGTGCATTGTTAATCAAATATCGAGTGAGACATAGGGTAGGCACTCCATTAGGTACTATGTATCACCCACAGTCCCATGGATAGGTTGAGTGTCTAATAGAGAGATAAAGAAATTCTTAGAGAAGACAACCTCAACCAATAGGATAATTTGAAGTATGCAACTAAATGATGCTCTTTGGGCATACATGATAGCCTATAAGACACCTATAGGAACCACTCCTTTTGGGTTGGTTTATGGGAGAGCTTGTCACTTACCCGTCGAGTTAGAGCATAAAGCCAAATGGGCCCTGAGGAAATTGAATTACAATTTGGACGATGCAGGGGAAAAGAGAATGTTAGAATTGAATGAATTAGATGCGCTTAGATTGGATGCCTAGGAAAGCTCCAGGATCTACAAAGAAAGAACAAAGAAGATCCATGAGTGCTACATTTTTTACAGAGTCTTCACACTAGGATAGAAGATGCTTTTGTTCAACTCTAGATTGATATTTCACCCTAGAAAATCAAGGTCTAAATGGAGTGGTTCTTTTGTGGTAGTTTAGGCTTTACCCCATTTGGCAGTGGAGAAAAGCAATGGGGATGAACCATTCGTAGTAAATGGTCATCGGCTAAAGAACTACTTTGGGGGAGATGTGGTCCTTGAAGAATAATATTTGAAGGTCATTGAGCTTCAGTGATTTTTTTATTTGATTGTCGAGCCTATGATATAAAACAAGGACGCTTGTTGGGAGGCAACCCAGCCATCCTTCATTGTATTAGGATTTTGTTCTTTACATTCATATCCTTTACATTCTAGTTGCATTTTATTATTTTCATTATAAAAAAGGTGCCTTGATCATTTGTGTTTGGTGTGCAAGCATAGCAAAAGTCAATAGTACCGACAGCCATGTCGGTAGTACCGACAGAAGTACAGGGACAACATGGTCGATTTTCACGAAATCTCAGTAATGTCGACTACAAAGTCAGTAGTACCGGTGGTATCATAGGGATACCAGAGTTAGGTTTCAAAAACTTGATACTACCGACAACAAACTCGGTAGTACTGACAATTCAATAGGAGGTCTGAAAAATTTCTCAGTGGTACTGACACCAATGTCAGTAGAAATGAATTTTGTCAAAGAGGGGACGAGGTACTGAACATGACTCACTACTACTGACATCCAACTCGGTAGTATCGATGCTAAGCGATGCATCAGGTTCGAGATACTAAGATAATGCTTAGAAGTATCAAGAAATTTTAAAGACTTTATACTACCGACACCTACGTCGATAGTACCGATACTAGGAAACTCATAGATTTACACATATTATCTCACACCTTGATAGAGGGCTTACGAATGTGAAGAGAATAACCTAGAGATTTTGGTAAAGAACCTAACTCGTAACACAATTTCTACGAGACTGGGATTGATATTAGAATAGGTAGTGAATTGCACCGTGAGTTCTTGCTACATGTCTCTTTGTCCAGGGTTAGGAGAGACTAATGTTAATGAAATTATATTCATTGCAATGTGAGTCCTGGTGAAACCGCAATCCTAAGGAATTTATTCCACTTGTTATCACCTTGCAAATTAGTCATTAAATCAACCAAATCATTCTTTTTCTTAGGCCTATCTTATTGGGTCATTGTTAGTAGTAGTTTCTGGGTACACGTTTTCCCCATGTTCAATATTCGGGCCTCTCTAGGCTTATATTACATTGATATGTGCACTTGCATTTTTGGCATATAGTTTACATGTAAAAGTATGTCACGGAAGGGACAACTCCTTCCTATTTGTTCTAATAGAATGATAGGAGTTCTAAGTAGCCTGTGTCCACTACCATAGAGGTGTTGATACCTTTCCCGCTAGATGGGCCACATCAACCTGTCGTCCATGGTGGAGGCCAGGAGTTGTTGTAAATGTCGTCCAAGTGTAATAGGATAAAGTTTCACTACTGCAACAAGGAATTGTCACTGGACTTACTCCAGGACCATGTATAAACACATTAAACCATCCTTCCCATTATATAGTTGATGACATGATCTTCTATTTATGGGAAATATGGCAGATAAAAAAAATTTTGCTACCTGTCTGATGTCATATTTCCCAACAGTGGTATCAAAGCCACACCAATCTACTATATTTTGGGATAATCAATATGATCAGATTTTTGTTTTCATCATTTGTTTATTACATACAATGTGAATACTTAAATTGATTAATATGTGAATCTAATTAGATACCACATATAGTCATAAACTGATATATATATATATGATATGACATATATGCAATTTACATACATCCCCCTAAAAGCGAGTTTTGATTGTAGATGTATAGCATGGTTATGGACAATAACCCATATATTTGTGTATGGTTGCATGGTTTGTTTTGTTTTATCTTGGTTTGCATTCCAAGCCTCTACCATCTTCCTTCCAATGTAAAAGTATTATTCTTTCCTACCTTTGCTCCGCTTGAATGTAACTTGAGGTTTCTCGTTACCATGTAATAAGTTTAATATCAATAGAATAGATACTTTTCTTGCAATGATGAAGACGATGATCTAGTGTCAGGAGATCTGACTATTTTACATGACGAGCCAACTGGTTGGAAGATCGAGGAGGGAAGAACGCAGGAGTACGAACCAACCGCTTGGTAGGCCTAACCGACCATTTGGAAATGTCCTGAAATTGGTGAGACAGGAGGCCAGATGACCGCTTTAGCTGACCAACCAACCGGCCAAGAGTCTAGCCGACCATTTTAAGGGTTGAACCTATGAACCCAAATTGGCAAGCACATATCTACACCAAAAAAAAATCATGCATGTGATGTTTATCTAAACATTGCTAATGTTTTATGTTGCATGTTTATGTTGTAGAATATAGCATGTATATGATACATATTATATATATGTGGTGATTGGATAAAGTATATGTATGTATAAATACAAACTCCCTTGATTAAATATTAAGTCTTAGATTCTTTTCATAAGTAACACACATGAAAAGGTTGATCAACTAAGTGTTGGTTACGCCCAAGTGTGGTGCTACGTATATCTAGTAGAAGTGTGATAATTGGTATGTAGGTTCTGCCCAAGCAGGATGTATCTATCGTGTTGGCTTCTGGGTGAAGCTTAATTGGTGTACTTAAGGGGATTAAGAACCAGGGCATAAAGATGACTTTGGCAAGGAGTTGCACATATCATATATCCAAGAATTGCATATGATGCAATTGGAAAAGGTTGCCTACCTTAATTGACTATGGACGTTGGCGTTGGCCAGGTAATAGTTGAATTATTTAGATCTTGGCTCACTAGAAGGTTGTACGCTACAATATTATGAATTGATATGTGATGGCTATCAATTTGAATCAAATAGTGGGAGTGATGATTAATTAAAGACCTAATAAAAATCATCAAAATTTATACAAATCAAATCAATAAAAAAAATAAGATTGTGAAAATTTGCAAATTTGTTTGTAGAATCAAATGGAAACACACAACAACACCTTTTCTCTGCGATCAGTCCTTCTGATGGACAAGTTAATTGGGAATGACTTCATGACTGGTTCAGGATGTTGAGAATTGTTCTCACACATGAGCCCAAGCTCTATGTCTTGGAGACACCATAGATAAATAGACCTCTTCCAACACAACTAAGGTTGATAGGGATGCTTACAAGAAGCATAATGAAGATTTCGTTGATGTCAAGTGTCTTATGTTGTGCTCCATGAAGTATGAGTTTCAAAGACAACATGAGGTCATGAATGTTATTGAGATGGCCACACAACTTAAGAACATGTTCCAAGATCAGGCAAGACAGGACATATACGATTTCTCCAAGGCGATGTTCAAATGTAACATGACAGAACGAGATGTAGTAGGTCATATGTGCTCATGCTCATTGGGTATGTGCAAAATGTGTCAAGATTGGGATTCCCCTTGGGTCAAGAGTTGGCCACAAATGTATTTTGTTGTCTCTACCAGAATCCTACAGTCATATTGTAATGAACAACAACATGAATGACTTTGACAAACCATTGACAAAATTACCAGGCATGTTGAGAATAGCTGAGGCACAAATGAAGAAAGACAAACCCAAATATATGATGATGATTACAAAGACAAAGGGAAAGTCTAAGGGAAAATGCAGAGCTAAGAAGAGTTCTAAAGCTAGTCAAAATCCCAATTTTTAGATCTCAAGGCAAAAGGAGGAGTAAACAAGGGAGGCAAGTTTCACTACTGTCACCAGGCTAGACACTAGAAGAGGAATTGCCCCCTCTACCTGGAGGAACTAAAGAAGAAGGAGGATATAGAGATATTCACTTCAGGTATATATGTTATATGATAATTGTTAATTACTTGTTCATCACTGGTAAGTGATACCAGATGTAGATCTAACATATGTTTGATATGCATGATGTGGAAAGAAGTAGACCTTTATGAAAGGAAAATTATGGACTAAAGAAACAAGAGTTGTTGCAGATACAGTGTAAACTTAGATTTTATCTTAGCCCACAAGACATGCAATAGAGTTAGATGAACTGCTTCTGCATCTTGTAATGAAAAGGATGATTATAAATAAAATAGTTAATGTTCTATTTCAAAGATGTGATGTTGTGTGGCAATGCCCAAATATATTATGATCTTTATGTGAATGGATCTAAAGATAAATGTTTGCAATGTAAATACCTAAATGACTATAATTGATAAACCAAACAATTAACAATCTATAACATTGTCATCTAGAGAATGCATATGAGAAATGCATATCTAAAATCCATATAGATGTTGAACTAGACTCTTTATGGTTAATGAACTGATAAGAGACATGCAAATCTTACATATGAGCAACATGACAAAACCCCTCTCACTGGGAGTAGTTGGAGGATAAGAATGTTGGTATGTATGCCCTGAGAGCCAATCATGGGATGATTGGTGGGATACATTAAGATTGATTTGATAAACATCAAAGGCAAGCTTCCAATTCATTCTGGTTCAGTCATATGAGATAGTGATAGAACAGATTGAATGTCTAAAGAATGACAGTACTCAATGACGTATGCTTTCAGGTTAAGGACATGAACGATGAGATCATACGGATGCTAAGAGTTTGTACATTCTTGTTATGTCCCTAGTCGGATGTCATTGTGGAAGGTAGATAGATATCAATGACACACAAGACTGGATTGTGGTGTTGGTTGATGACAGAATCTCATTAGTCATGATATAGAGATATCAAACCAAACACATATGTACTTGTTAGAGAACAAGTGTACCGGACAGACCCACCGTGAGTTTGACACATGGAACCATGAGATGGTAGTCACAGTCAGTACTCACAGTGATGGTGGTGAGTGTGATTCTTTGACCTAAAATCACTACACTCAACACATGTCGTTGGGCACACTTTGACATCATCAAACGCAGTCCTGAAACATGGGTTGTTATAAAGGTGATGATTGGGTGGCTTTGACACATGGGGCTTCTGAGGGGTGAGTGATAGATATGGGATTTGTCCCTCCTGAGGGAGTTTGATATCCAAGGCCACTTGATGAGTAGGATTGAGATAGGCATGTGCATGCATGTGTGAATCAGTATGTGATATTGATGTCATACATATCTCGTTCAATCTACTCTGAGATCAAGAAAGTGAATGAACGTTGACAGGATGACTGTTCCATGCCTTGAGTTCATTCGGGATATCAGTGACAAAGGAATTATACATTCACTGTAACATCATTCACGGATTGTAGGATGAAATTTGTTCTCCAACTTTCTACTTTCACTTGGGTAGCACTGATGTGTGACTAGGCACCGCTCTTTGCTTGTGAAGTCATAAGTGTTATGGACTTTCACTGCCAACGTGAAATGGACCTGCAGGGTCACACACATAGGATTTAACCTGGAAGAGGAGTTTTGTCCACAAAGTAATGTTTAGATTGATTACTAAAGGAGTTTAGTAGTTCAATTAAACACTCAATCTGTCAATGGCTCAATATCGTATGGTTCAAGGTGTTGGACGCATTGATTGGAGTATCGGATTGATTGAAATCGCAATTGACTGATTTTTCCCAACCTGTGCTCCCAACTGATCGGTTCATGTGATGAATCGGTCGGCTGAGGTTGCTGAACCGGTCGGCTGGAGTGTCCAGGCCGATCGGCTCATGCCCAGGTTGAAACGACCAATTCAAGAGTTGAACCGATCGACTCAACTGGTGCAACCGACCAGTTGGGAAAGTCATGTCGACAAGAATTTTCCTTTGGTTTCAAATTGCCCAATTCGATTGGGAATAACATTGGTATTCGATACCAATTGAGAATGAAACAAGGAAAGTCCTTTTGAGCCGGATTAGGATCATGAACCGATCGGTTCAGTTGTGAACCGATCATTTCAAGTTGCGAACCGGTTGCTTTTTGTGGAAAATTCTTGAACCCTTCTACTCCTGCTTTAGTCCCATATTGCCGGACACAGAGAACCCTGTCCCATGACCCACCTATATATATAGGGGTATTGGGGGCTTCTCAAAGTACAACTCAATGCAAGTCGGTTGCTTTGCGAAGTTGTCGTTCTCTCTGGTTTTGGTAACCGTGAGAGATCCCGAGCAAGTGCTTCCCGCAAAAGGGAGGTGCAGCAAGGGAAGGACAACTACAGTTGCAACTGGTAGCAGGAGAGTGTGTTGGCGACTAGTACGTCAACAGGAGGGTGCGACTCCTTCCTCTTCCTTGTGGGACAAGGAGAGTGGAGTTCCAGGTGGTCCGTGTGGACTACCACAGAGGCGGGAGGAAACTGCCGCTCAGGAGGACAACTGTCATCCGACAGTCCGGTAGGAGGAGGAGTCATCAGTCCCGGTGCGACCAGGAGCTGCACAGACACCGTCCAAGACCGGAGTTGAAGACCGCGCATTGCGCGAGGTATTGTCGCCGAGTAAGCCTCGGGACAAGGTATGATTCCACAAACCATCCTTTCCTATTATATAGACGTTGACGCGTTTCCTCGGTATGGGTTGGGGGAGAAAATTTTTGTTTCCGCTGCCTTCTCTGTCTCCCCTAAAACCCAACAGTGGTATCAGAGCCACATCAACTGCTCTATATTTTAGGAATATCGATATGATTGATTTTGGTTTGTCGCCTTTATTTATTGCATACGATGCGAATAATATCGGCTTTATGCATGTCCAATCCTAAATCCGCAAATCCCTAATTACATATATGATATGTATTATTAATGCAATAGATACGCGTCGCCCTTAAAACGAGTTTTGTGGTGGATGTGTGTAGCGTGATTATGGCCTATAAACCCCTATCTGTGTGTGGTTGTTTGTGGTTGCTTGCATCTCGGTCTGCGCACCAATCTTCCCTCTCTTATTCCCGATGTAACTCGAAATAATTCGAGATTCTTTCCTACCTTTGCTCCCCTTGAATGTAACTCGGGGTTTCCCTTTTTAAAGCAATGTAATAATTAGGATAGATTTTATTTCCTGTTATGTCGAAGACTGGCGGACATCAAGACGACAGCTGAAACGATCGGTTCATGGCGTGAACCGATCGGTTGACGTTCCAGACGGTTGGTTCAAGGAGTGAACCGATCGGTTGATGACCGGTTCGAGGAGCGAGACGAGCGGGTGGCGGACATGATGAGATGCACGAAGTCCAGGCGAACCGATCGGTTGGAGGAGCTAACCGATCGGCTGGTGGCACCCAGACGACCGGCTGGAGAGTACAGATCATTCATGTGATGAGTTGATCAACTCGGATGGCAAGGCACAGAGTTCATCTTGTACAGGTTGCATATGATGTAGACCTAGATGACCGTGATTCCTCTTGGCTCGAGGAATCACATTAGGATGGCCATAATCATCGCTTTTTATCGTTTGTGCATGTTTTCTGTGGGATATAGCATGTATATGATACGTACTATGTATTGTGGTGATTGGATATGTATATGTATATAAAACCAAATCCCTCATTAAAATATTAATTTTTAGATGCCTTCCAAATGCGACACACGTGAAAAACTTGTTCGACCAAGTGTGGGCACGCCCTAGCGTGGTGCACCATCTACCTCGTGGAAGCGTGAAGGATGAATATGTGGGTCTGCCCTAGCAGGGTGCATGTTCATCATGTTTGCTTTGGGTCAGACTTAACAAGGTGACCTAGATAGGATCTAGCGCCTTGAGGCATGGAGATGATCATTGCAAGGAGTTGTAGATGACATCTTATCAAGAGTTGCATATGATGCAATTGGCAAAAGTTGCCTACCTGAGAGATCTATGTTGTGGGTGACAGCCCTAGCTGGTCCATGGCTTAGAGGATTTCAGGATCTTACCCACTAGAAGGTTTTACGCTGCAATCTTCCGAATTGATGGTGAGGGCTATCAATTTGAACTAAAATAGTGGGAGCGATAATTAATTAAAGGCCTAATTTTATCGTCAACTTTTCAAATCAATCAAACAAGTCAAAAATGAGTTTTTGGACTAAAATTGCATATATTTCCTATTGTTAAAATAAATGGTTAATCAACAAATCACTTTATTTGCGATGGGTCTTTAAGACCAAAAAATTAAATGGGAATAATTCCACAATTGGTTAGGACGATGAGAAGTGTTCTCAATCAAAGAAGTGAAAGCTCTAAGTCCTAGTTATACCAGAACCAGATGAACTCGATCCCACCACATCAATGGCTGAAAGTATGCTTATGGAAGCATACCAAGCACTACAAAAAAAGTATGAATTAACTACAATTATTCTAACTACATACATTGTATTTGTAGTAAAAGCTACCACTATTTACATAACAAAATATGTAAATGAAAGAAATATAGTTAATTCCAACAACTACAAATTGACTACATATTTCACTTGACTACAACTAATACTCTTTCTCGACTCTCCGCTCTCAAGTATCACATGCTCGAAAATTTCAAGTTTTTGGCGCCTACTCCACTTTTCCTGATTTGGCACGACCAGATCCCCCCAATCAAATCTGGCACTCCACCCCACATGTACCTTGTCTCCTCTGCCCCGTCCACACCCAAAAGCCCCCTCCTCCGTCCACTCGATAGCCCCCTCCGTTGCATCCACTCCGATAGCCCCCTCTGTTGCATCCACCCCAATACCCCCCTCCACTGTCCACCCTGATAGCCCCCTCTGCCCCCATGATCATGCTCTCTCTCTCTCACCCTCTTCTCTTCCTCGCACACCCCCAATCACAACTTCATATTATTCTCCCCCCAGTTATCTTGAGAGCTTGTAGATCACCAGAAAGAAGGTGTTGGGAGCACGAGGAAACAAAATAGAGGAGAGGAGATGATCCAAATTGATGAGCAACCGTTCAAGCCAAAGGTTTGTTAATTTCACGCCACTTTCTTTCACTCGTAGTAACTTAGGACATGTTCATAGGAAAAACTACAATTGTAAGTAATGTTAGAGCATATCAGAACCTTCTACGTCAAGTCCTGAATACACTCTAATCTCCCGTCATGTAAACGTTCTGTTTTGATGTCGTGTGCAACTAGGCCATCCTAGGAATAGCGACGTTAGATTCTCAGAGATGCTTTTAAAATGATGAAACATTCTATCCCATCAAGGACAAGTGTCGAGGAACTTCCAGCCTCTTCTAGTCCAATAGCGATCGTCACCTCGTTGCTCCCACCCGTCTTCCACTGGCTATCATAACACACATAGTGATCCGGTGGAGAGGAGATTGTAGCCTTGGTTGACCTGGAGGCAATCTACTGGCCTGGAAAATTGTTTCTTGACAGAGCTATCTATGCAGTTTTGGGAAGGGAAAGGGTTTAGCTGGGAGATGGGCGGGGGATTTAGTTGATCGCAACCTCTACTTGTGGCAACAAAACCTCTCAGCTTCATTCGCTCTTCCCATGACCAAGATGATCTATGTGGAAAAGGCCAAAGAGAGGATACTGAGCCCTACTGGAAAGCAAGGAAATCAATTCTTCTTCCAAGAATTTGATGATGATGGGGTCATATTGTGGATGGCTGGAAGTCAATTCCATTAATTTTAGTATTGGCATCACATATTCTACTCTGTGACCTATTGAGTGTAGGGCCATTATATGCTAATGACGTAACGGTCATTCTTGATCCTCATACTTAAATTAACGAATGCCAAGAACACAATCTAGATTGGCATTTTCAATAGGTTAATCTCTCCTTGCTTTTACAGTAGCTTTGTTTGAGGATGGAAAAGTGTCCTCCAACTATTTTTTGGCCTTAACTTTTTTTGGGTTAATGAGGGGATGTATAAAAGCTCTATATTTGTTAAATATAACAATGATTTTACAATGGAGTTTCAAGCTGTGCCAATTAAGTTTCATGTTCCTTTGATCCTGCAATCATCTTAAATTATGTTGAAACCAAAGGACAACTGTGAAGTACCTGACAGTATAGATAACTATGCGAATTTGGGTGATATGAAATACTATTGTAGATGATTTCTATTAATACATAGACAGATGAGTGTGATAACATCGACATGTCAAGCATAAAAAAGGTAAGGGTTGTAAGCAAGAATAATTTCATAGGGTCACGAACACTTCTTGTCCTTGATAAGTTACTGGAATTGGTAATTTTAGAGAAGTCTTTGTGCTAATATTAAAGATAATTTTTATAAGATTCACGTTGATTTATAAGAAAAGTCTCAGATTTATTATCAGATGGAGCTCATATGCACCATGGTATTCATTGTTTAAGGTATGTCTACTGAATTGTTTGTGGAAATTTGATTTATTTTATCAATAGCCATAATATGTATACCACCTAGTCCATCTTTTAATAATTAAACAATGGGGTTCCTGAAGTTTTTAGTCTAGTTAAGGCCAGTTCTAAATTTGAATTCTAAAAATGTTGTACTGGTTTAAGTAGGAAATAGTAAAATGTTACACTGACCAAAAGAAGTTCACTCTTATTTCAATTGAGAGGAAATACCTTCTTTACCAATGCAAGTCAAATCTTTTATAGTTAGAAACAAAGCTAACACACCAGTAGTAACTCAAAACCAAATTTTTGTACTACAATACATGCTCAACCTGATTAAAAAAGACTACCCTGGTGGTCCAACTACCATTAGTGTAAACTGGTTCAAGTGGTGAACCTGTCAGACATAGATGTTATTAGCATTCTTGGCCCATTTCATTCTTCATACCAGTGCCACTATCGCCATTCATCCTTTTCATCACTACCAAGCCTCTGCCACCATTAAGCTCTTCCCTACAACCCACTGGATTCCTCAGCCCTGTATGTGAGGCACCTCCACATCTCCAACATTGAACAATTCCCCTCGATGCCATCTGTTAGTCCCCAACCCCATCTCCAACCTTGAATTATTCCCCTCAATGGTCAGCACAGGTTAGGATGAGTAAGAGTGAAGAAGAGAGAATAAAAACTCTCCTAGGCCAAGTTAGTTCTATCAATGTTCTACTATTTTACTACTAGTTCAACATCAACTTCTTATTCTTGTTCTCTTGTCCTACTCACAGAGCATGATATTTTTCCTAATGAAACTTTTCCAATCTGATTAATAATTTCAAGTAGATTTTTTTTGTGAAGATGAGTATTCAAGCCTATATAACCACAAATTATGATTGCAGTAGTTGGGATTACCCCTTTTCCATTCTTTATTAGATGAACCAACTAGATCCAAGTAATTTTAAGTACTGTTATCATGAGCTTCTTGTGAATAAGGAGCCTACTGAATTATGTGAGCCAGCTAATGGTATTAAGCAACTAGATTCTCTGTATGCGTTCCTATTTATGTCTTTTTTCCCCAATTGGAACCCTTGGAAAATATGGAATGTCATGACAACAATGAACATTGATTTATACAGTGCTCACATCGACTCTTGCTCACACTTGGGTCCCATCTTACAACCATGCATCAATGTATCTATATTAGTAATTTGAATTTTTCTTCTTCTATATATTTAATCTAATTTTGTAGTCAACGTTACATATTATACTCTAGCATCTCCAATATAACCTATCTTCTTATTGATCGACATTCCCATGCAAAATATTGCACTCTTCCTCAGAAAGACTATACAAGACAATGACTATATGTCTTAAATAATCGATAACAATTTGAATGATATTATATATTTGAGATCTTAAATTGATCACCAAGATTTTCCGTTTCTAGCTAGTAATTACAATTGGATGTTATACAAGTCACTGGCTTGAGGCTTGCCTGGTAACTTAAAAACTATCATGCATAACTATGACTTTATGTGTGTGTGGCCTTTTTCATGCAGTTTACACACGTAAGTATCTTGCACTATATAATTGTCATGCAGCCTACATGATCTGTTTCTCACTAGATTTTGTTCTCTTGGGAGTATCATTCAATACCTTTACATGGAAAACAACCTGCAAGGATCAAACTACTATCCTATACATATGTTGTTTCTCATTTATGTTGTTTGCGCTGCTTGTGTTGCAGCATGATCAGAATGGAGGTAGGACATAATAGTGCATGCTAAAGGCAATCTGGGTAAAACCTGTGATGACTAGCTGATGAACGTAAGTGTAATTTATTAAAATTTGTATGTTTTCCAAATACATAATACTCACCTTAAATATGCACATACGTTGGAATTGGATGAATATCTTTTATTGTCTATAAACAGAGTTTGATTTTAGTGGAACATGTTTGCGTGTATCAAATTATTTTGTAAGTGAATTCGGAATGACTTTGAGCGTGCCCTTGATCATGAAGGGCTTACTAAATTTATCCAGATAGTGATCAATATGTTCCAGATTTAATACTATGCCAATTCATCATAAATCTGATGAGATGGCTATGTAAAGGTGATATTCTCTGCTCATTCAACTATGAAAAATAAGGCATCTGGACTACTTAAATCACTGCCACTTCCATTTAAGAGTCATCAATGAGTCATGTAGTTCTACTGATATTCAAGTATGTATCCTAGAATTGTCCAGAATTCCAAAATTTTCATGTTCATGCTACTAGCTTAAGTTAGTAGGCCATTCATTCAGAGTGATACATTGCATAGTGTGTTTGAGATCCCATTTGGTTAAGTTGTCATCCAACACATTCCCTTTGACGTGCACCAGGTTGGTGCCATGTAAATCAGTTAATTGGCTTTGAATCATCTTATAAACAGAGTCTTGATGGAACAACTTCACATGACATTCAGGTCCAGAAAGGTGATGCTCTCAAAGCATGCACGCAGTTAATATTCTAGATGATCACTCCTTGGGCATTGTACAACTTTCCTTGTAAGTGCTCAAGGAGACTAGGCTCATGACTTTTTTTTGTAGTGGTGTTAACGAAATTTAGAGTAGTACGATATATTTCTGATTTATGATTTAAGTTTTTCACTTGTTGTATATGGTTAAAAATGAAGCAATAAGTTGATTGTAGTATAAACATTTAATGTATTAGTAGCATGTATTATATAATTGTTGAGTTTTATCTATTTTTGGCTCTTGTGATTCATCAATTGTGATGTTTTTTTCTAGAATAACAGTAGACAGTGATCTCCTTGTTTCCTCATTGCTGCACAAGCCCTACAATGTTATATGACATGCTTCGAGGGTTTGAACCTTGGTGCACCAGTGGGTTCGAGAGTCCCACTCAAGGTATGTGCGTTACCTGTTAAGTAATATTTTTTCGGGTACATTCTGAATTCTTTCTCTCATAGAAAGTAAGTTTTTTGAGGATGAGAACTTCTATGCTATCAGGAACTGGCAGAGGACAACATAAGTGGCACTGTAAAGAGGTTAAACAACAGATGCATTCAATAATGGAAAACAGGAACTGAGCCCAAAAGTTGAAGGGAATGGTGACACAAACAGCAATAGCCTAAAGTAAGGGGAAAAGAGGAAGTGAGCCACCCAAGGAATACATCCATGTCTGAGAAAGATGAGGCCAAGCCAACGACAACCATACTCTAGCACCTAAGAAGCACAGACACGAACACGGACACGGATACAGACACAGGATACGACAATTTTCAAATATATAAGACACGGACACGACGTTGGACATGGCTATATATATATACATATATATACATACATATATTTACATTAATATAAGACACGGACATGGTGTTGGACACGGCTATATATATACATATATACATACATATATTTACATTAATATAAGACACAAACACAACGTCCTAGATGTGTCCACGCCGTGTCCAGCTTGCAAATAAAAAAATATATGAAATTGGACACGCTGGAGGAGTGTCCGCCGTGTTTCCACGCGTGTCCAAGGTGTGTCTGAGTTGGACACGTGTTGGACACGGACATGGCAGCCTCCAGGAAGTGTCCGTGCTTCCTAGTCTAGCACAAAGGGTGAGTGTGGAGAAATTTTCAATTTTATTTACATCATATGACCGATAAAAGAGAACTATAAAAATCCAAGGTAGAACCTAACCTAAAAGCTAGTTTTTTAGGGAGGAGAGCCCCAAGGTTATATTAGCCCACCCTCAACATCCCATACTATGGATATGGATGAACCTCAACATCCCGTACTATGGGGATGGATGAAACAGATCTAGTAACAAACTTGTGTTGAAGTTGTTTGATCCACGTCCCAATTTCCATATCGAGAATAGTGGAGGCACTACAAAGGCTTGTGTACATTTTAGCATAACTGATCCCACACCATGCCCCCCTAGAATGATTGGGATAAATTGACTTGGTGAGCCATACTCCTTGAGCAAAGACCCAAAAATTTCTGTAAAAGCTCACTGATAGCTTCCAGCTTCTAGTACAAGTCCCTACTTGGTCTTTGTGAAAGCCTTTCTTATAAACATTGATTTTCATGCCACATCCAATAATATGCCAAGCTAACCTAGTTAATCAACTCAAAAACCTCTTTTCCTTAGTGCAAGGTGAAGCAAATGCTTCTTGTCACATGAATCACCTAGCGCCAATAGTGTTATTGATTAAGTCTCAGTACCATATCGAAACACATATAATTCTGTCACTTCCTATTTTCTCCTTGTTTCTCAAGCTTAGTGGTTCATTGTGTTCCACCACTTCTTGTTTTCTTTAGTGTTTCATTGGAACCGGCCATTTCTTTTTTTCTCCTTATTTCGCAAGATTGCAGTGACCGTCCTACTCAAGCCAGTACCTTGCTACCTATCAGATGTTCGTCCAGGGAGGGTATTCCTTCATAGTGTCATTTGAGCATTGAGTCGCTAATGAAACCTGGAGCAGGTTATTATCTATCCGAATATGCTATTGTAGAAGCTTAAAGTTTGGAAACCACTTGACGCGAGGAGGCTTCATACCCTCACATCTAGCTTTCCTAGCATCCATTCTCAGGTGAACTTGATATGTAAGAGCCAATTGTTGGGTTCCACATCACATTTGAGAAGCTATGACAGTTTGTCTGTAATGACTGTATTAAGAAGCTTGTTGTCGATGCTGATGTAGCCGTCTTCTGATCCAATAGGCATAAGAAGAAAGGGGATTTCTCGACACTTCATCATGAAGTGTACATTTGGGCCACTTTTATATACATGGGTGAACCTTATTAATCTTGCTTAAGAAACACCTTCAAGTGCACCTAGTACTTCTTTAAGTGCGGCTGGTCCAAAGAATGGTCTGAACAGATAAAAAGGGGAAAAACACCATGAAACCATGCATCTATTCCAATAGGAACATGCCATAGGACAATAAAACACTTCCAGGTTGGTCGTTGGTTCTCACAAGTACCACCGCTATATACATGAATAAGGGAGTGGTAAAAGAAATACATTTTTTGCATCTACAAACACATGTTAGGTTGTAAGACACCACATTAGGTCAAATGTAGACTAAAAGTAGGAAGAAGCTACTAGCAGATAGAATTTTAAACTGCATAGTAGGAAGAAAACTATGGGAGAACTGTTCAATCCATAACATTTAGGTGACGAACAAGAATCCCATCACAATTAACAATATTACTTGTAACCACTTTCCAGAGAGGGTACAATGATAAAATGTAGGAACTAAGATTAGGAAACTTATCTTCTCAGCCCTGATTTCATTTCTTATTAGAGGCTTTGTCCCATATTTGTTGGGTAAATATATCATATGTTGGTAGCCCTCTTACATTACTGGTTACTGCCCAAGTTTAAATTCAACACATTTACCTTTTCATTACACAAATTCCTGGGGTTCAGACTCCATCTCAGGGCCCATCCTTGTCTCATTCCCTCTAGATTTAAAGTCATTATTGCAAGCACGATATTTGATGAAACTTACATTGTCCTACACTATGTTGCTACTTCACTTCAACTTGTCCTTTTAATCATGGATTACTCTGGCATTCTAGGCATTACCCTACATTATCATTTTCCAAACAAAACGAACCCACTTTCTGAAACTCTCTCAACAAGCATCGACCAAGTCTAGTCGATGACATACTCAAATTCCCAATCTAAGGGGTCACCTATCCCTATGCAGACCACTCAACAAATTGGCATGTTTACTCAACTTGCTCCAGCTACAGAAAGTTTCCATTGCTCCTTGTCAATATAAGATGGTCGTCATACACCCATAGAATTTCAAATAAGCACATTTTCTACATCTTATTTCATCCCATATCTTAATAAATATGTAGTCAAATTGAGTCTACTGCATGGATCGATGTTTGTCATGCTTAAAAAGGACCAAAGCAATGTCTGATGTTTCTCATGCCACTTTGGCAGTTCTATCTACAGTTATATTTTACATGTCGTAGCTCATTTACAACCAGAGAAGCTGCATTTTGGAACTGATATAATGATGTTTTTACAATCCATTCCTAATGAGTTAACAACCAGAGAAGCTGCATTTTGGAACTGATATAATGATGTTTTTACAATCCATTTCTAGTGAGTTGCCTTACAGGAAAGACTTATAGGCATAACAATGTCTAGGTCCTAGAGGTTAGATAATCTTCTTCAGTAATTTCATCTTGCATCATTTTGCAGGTTGTACTGCATAAGATTCATATACATGAGTCTCTTTATATACAATCAAGTTGTTCCCTTCTGGAAGGCTTTTTCAAAGGCCATTATAATGCATTTTCAAATTCCATGAAAAGATGTATCAAAAAATTCCATGAAAAGTTGAAAACAATCATATATTAATACAGGCTCCTCAGCTTTGTTAGGCACATTTTTTTTGGTTTAGATGAAATGGAAATGATATTGCTTTTGGAGGAAGGTTAAGTATTGAAGGCTTTGGCATTTGATTCTTGTATATTGATGGTGGGTCTGATTACGATGTTTCATGTTCAAAACTCATGAGCAGCAAGAAGGATCCCTTGTGGTGTGCTTGGTGTAGGGTTAAGTTTTGGTTCTTTGTGGGTATGTCAATCTACTGCAATCACTTTGTAAGGATCTTATTGAGAAAGAACATGGTTGTGGGCTGGATCATTATGCATCATCAGGATAAGATGCATGGTGGACCCTTCTGTTGTAGATTTTCTTCTTAGTAAATGAACTATAAATTTAGTCTTTCCAATAGGAATATTTTATAGTTGAATATTGACATATGCTTCTTCAGGATTAGATGGATCGATTTCTTTCATCATTTGAAAGGGTTCATACTCTTGTGATGGCCATTGGTTATAGATTTTCTGTATATGTTGACTACGCCTATTGTGGATTTTGTAGGGAGCAATTTTTCTTACCCAAAGCTTCAAGGTAAGACATTTCTTCGCACAAGTATACAAGTGTTTATCAATTACAAAATATCATGTCTCTGCTCTTTTTTTTCATTGTAGCCTGTACATCTACCCATTTATTTGAACCTAATATTACAGTATGTCTTTTTCTAAACTAGTTCTTTTAGGTCATAGTTTATTATATATTTTCTCCTACTACATTCCTAATACCAACCCATTTCGTCTCTCTACTTGCACAAAAATTTGATGGACATATCTGGGCAGAACATTTTTTTGATTTTGGATCCCATTCCTAATTATTGCACTAATATTACATATTCAACTTAGCACCGTTGTAGGTGATAGTTGCTAATTTGATTTTTTTAGATATGCATTTAAGTGTAATCATATGTGATCAAATTTTGATTATTTTATAATGTGATTACCACAAACTAGATTACTGGATTTTTTATGCTTCAACCTCTTTGATCCGGAAATGCAACTTTCACTGGACCTTTAATGTGTGTATCTAATTTTTCTCTACTCTAATATTCTTATTTTTTTTTATGTTTCATCTGTGATTGCTTCCTAGGACGAGGATGATGCCTACAGGAAGTCTACTGAAAGCCATTCTAAGGTTTGGGTAAGGCTATGTGAGACCCATAGAAGGAGAGATGGTATGGTTTCATTAAACTTACTTTTATCTTGTTGTAGGTTAAAATTCATTGCAGTCACACTGTTGAAGGCATTCTCATTGACTCCATGAGTCAGACGGTCAAAACAAAGTCTAAATAGTCTTCCTAACTCCCTTTTCTCTAGCCTACTAGTTGAAGTAGACTGAACGAAGGGACTGCTTCTTGTTTTAATTTATGTCGTACTTTTACCACAATAGATTAGATGGTGTTAATTGATCCATATATGGGTTGTGAGTATTTAGAAATGATCAAAATCCATATAATATGTACTATTGCCTACTAGTCACAAACTTACACGATGACATGACTCCTTAGTCTACTAATTTTAGAACACCTATCACGATGTAATCATGTCAATGCATGCTCAGTTCAAATATCCGCTCCTCGCCAATCACTAATGCTCACTTTTCTCCATATATAATGTAATGGTATTTTTAGCCAATTCATCTCAAGCATATAGTCCATCCTCACTTGGATATAGTCCCTCATCTAAGGTATTGACACCACCTCAAACATATTGATAAGGAAGGGCATGCATGTGAATCCACAATGTAATATCTTATATCAAAAGATAATGCTCGAGCCCAACCAGGGAAACTGGAGTCTCCTTGTGTTTCTTCTATTACCATGACAGATTCCTGTACAGGCATTTGCCACCTGATGATATTGACCCAATGAAGAGTTCATTGATATATGTAAAAAATTGAGCATTTGATAGATTGGTGTTCCACAGTAGAATATTCTACCCCATGCACCATATCGAATCAAGAAGAAGAATCTGAAGCAGCTAAAACATGGATTCTACTTGTGAGAAAAATTGGGTTCATTATTATACCCCTTGAGCCACACTCATAAGTGTTAAAAGAGCTCATATATATATGTAAAAATTTTGTCGTCATAGGTTTCTTCCTATTTGAGCCTTGTTTTGCTAAGGCATTGTCCTTCTTGGATTAGAAAAAGTCTTTAAAGAAGTTTTTTTGTAGTTCAGTTGATATTGTTTTGGATTTACATCTGATTTTTCTTATTCATTGTTCACTGCATACCAATGTAGAATCTTATTAAATATTGGTGTCCCAATGTATTTCAGTCATCTTTCACTGATATTTATCTATTTGATGTTCTTATACATAATGTTTGTAGGTCCGAGATTGGTACCCCTCTATAATGTACAAGAATCTCTCTTATATTTGTCTTAGATATCATTATTTGTCTATTTCTAAAGTATTTCAAACTGCTACAAGCGCGAAAATGGAGTTAAAAATTATTTTTGAAATAGTTGAGACCAAATCCATTTGAAGGTTAGAGGTCGTCAAATCCTCTCGAACAAGCTAGATTCATTTGAGCTTGTCATCTAGCTCTCTTGTCTCCTGCCAAACCTATACTAGATACATTGATGCATGAACAAATGTTTCAAATTGAGAAGTTCATCATTTTCCATATGCTTTCACATGGCAAGGTTCTTTAGAAACAAACACATATATATGACCTACAGTTGATTGGTGTATGTTAATGGTTCTTTTACTTGCCAGTTGGTATATTAGAAGGTTGAGCTATAGTTTGTACACTTCCCTCCTTATTTGTTAGGTCTCTATATAGCCTGGAATGCGCAAATTGGTTCTTATTATATAGCTGTGCATATTTCCATTTGGCATAACTTTTAGCTATTCGATTCTCCATGGTTTCAGAGATGGTTTCTTGTGTTTCTTGATGGAGGAGTCCTTTTGAAAAGGTTGGTTGAGACTTGCCTTATTGCATGCAGTTTGTTGTTTCTCTGGGAGTCAACTGCAATAGACACAAGAGAATCTGTACAATTGCAAAATGGTTTAATTGGCCGGATTTCGGCATGCTAAAAGCGGTCAGTCATCAGAAAATTCAGGTGTCAGGTCCATTTTCCAAATAATGTATGATTTATTTGAATATTCATTTAAAAAAACTTTAGTCTTGTCCCATTAAGAATGGGTGACAGTGGACTCAAGTCGTTTCCTGCCTTTCTGCATGATGTTTATGATATGCATATATTTAAGGCATCTCACTCTTGCAAAAGGATTTAATGTTTGGAATTTTTCCCTTATTGTTTAATGATTTGAGCTCTTTTTTATGTTAAGGCTCTATTTTATAATTATATGTAGGATCTTTAATGTTTTGCAGCTCCTATCTTCTGGTTTTCCACTAGTGAGGGGTTTATTTCTTTGCTTCATGAAAGAGAAGTTGTGTTTACTTTTCTTTTTCTTAAACTTGTCATGCATCTATTTAGGAACCAACTATTAGGAATGTACTTTTGATTTCCCTGATTTGAGTAATATGGGTTTGCTTTTTTTAGGAAAACCTATTGTTCCTACTGTACCCAAGTTAATAATCTACTCACACAACTGAGAGCAACCTATAACCATATAGCTGATGTGGAAGGTATAATTTTTGTGTAGTCAACCTTGCCAATAATTCTAGGTTCATCATTTTATTATGTCATTTTTTATTGACTTCCTAAATGAAGAATTTTTTGTTTAAACAAAAAGGAATGTTTATATATGTCCTTCAAAATCAATTAATAGTTGTTTATGATTGTAAGTAGGACTGCAGCAATTCAGTTGGACTAGAATCCTATTGAAAATAAGAAATATAGGCCTGCTACCTAGTATGCACACCAGAATAGAGAGTCTTCTGGAAAAAAATGTTACTTACTGTGGAGGAAGACCAATTAGAAATGACTTTTTGTAGTGTATAAGATCTGAAAATGAACCATTTAAGTTGCATTTAGGAGGATACATGATTACTTATGGACTGCTGAAGATGGCATGAAAATGAAGATCTCAGTTGTGTAGTATCATATGTTGATTATGACTATACTTGTTCTAACTTTTAACAATATATTATAATCATGATAAAATCAATGAACTTTGACTCTACCCTTGTTCGTTAGTTCTTCTTGAGCTGCTCATATTGTCATTGATTTAAATGAACTAAACTCTTTGTAGGTTTCATGCATCGACAAGCAATGCTACCTTATTTTCAAGCATTGGACAGTTTATTGACAATATGCTGATGTGCATAGTCTCTCATCAACTGCTCAGCATTCCATCTTTCATCCACCATCTAGTACCTAAGATCAAAGAAAAGGATGTTCATCCCTGAGGGTTTAATCCTTATAGATGTTCGTTCAGATGTTCTTTCCACTAAAGATGTGAATGAATTTGCACTGCATGTCAAGTCTGTTGAAGTTCTCTCTCTTGAAATCTTAGATGCACCTAATGAGATAGGAACTTTTCTTTGCCTGGGAAGTAATTGATTATGCTTTGTGGAGACCTGAAGGAAGTTGTTGCCAAACTGCAGTGGAAGTGAAACTATCCACATAGTCCCTTCCCTTGTCTCTACACATCACTTTGGTGAGAGGCTCCTGAGATGTTGGGGTTGCAGCACTGGTTGGGTTGTGGAAGATGCCAAGGATAACATAGCAAAACTCTAGGAGGAGTATGATAGTGGTGGTGATGTTGCAAAGCTTTCCAGTGCATTCATGATATAGTTATGCCATGGTTCTACCATGAAGTTGTGAACAAGGCACTGCTTATGCATGAAGAAAAAGAACGACAAGATTCTTGACTTATTACAGGAGATTTATGGGAAAGGCCTGATAACAACTAGCCAGATGACATGAGGTTCTTAAGGGTCTAGGAAAACCTTGATCATCTATCAACTAACCATATTATGGGTCTGAGTTATACTTAAGAAAGATCTTTACCTAAAAAGATGAATGTATCTGTGAATGCCCCTGTTAGAATGCTGATAAGTTTTGTGGACATGCAATTATTATGATATTATCATTTTTGATAGCAAAACCTATTTTTTAGAAGATTTATGTTTATCCGTACCTTAGATAGTCTAATGATATCTTTTTTGGTTTGGCAGAATGGCCATGTAAGCTTTCTCCTACAATGTTATTGATGATGAGCTTAATTATTATTGGCACCTTGATACATTCGGTGCTTGCCTGCTAGGTATGTACATGCTTTGACCATTTTCATCTTTTCATCTTGACTAATCACAAATGACAAATCTATTTAGATATAAGCTTTAATCATACAACCTATTAACTACTAGCATCAATCTACACATCTAGATTTGTTGTGCTAGCAGACACATTATTGTATCGTTATTTTAGAGAGAACAAAGAGCAAAAAAGGAATTAGTAGTTAGTAACTGTAAGTAATGAGAGACCACTGATTGTATATTCTATGATTGTAGAAGCTTTGACATGTTTTAATATATTACAGTAGCCTAGGGTTGGGCAGTTTCAACCACTTGACAGTAGAGATATCATCCTAGATATTACATCCTACTTTGCAGTCTTAGCCCTGTGACTCTTATAAGTGCTTCCACATAAGTAAACCTTAGACCTTTGGATAATGTCGTGATCTTGGATTAATTTGTGATCTGCATTGCTAAAATCTTCTCCTTGTCCTTAATGATTTATTTATCTACATCAATTTGACGTCACAAGTACATACAGTCCAACCATTACTTCTTCTTGGATGGATTTGAATATATGAAAATCACCAATTTTTGATGTAACTTGTCTCCTTCCTTACTCATTCACAGCTGCAGCAATAGCCACAGGAGGAACCATAGTCCCAACCCCAGCCTCACCCTATCATTCAGTTTCAACTCCAACCTCAGACTCAGATCCCTCAAATGCTGGAACCACCAAATGTACAACAACAAATTCCTATATGAGCCCAACAAGCTCATGTGTAGGCTCAAAAGCAACCACTATCTAATCTTCCTCAGATGCAAATGGGAAACCTGCCATTATGAAGCTAACCTATTCAAACTGCATAGCATCCTCAACATCAGCTCCTAGCACAACACCCTCAGATGTCACAACCACAGATGCAAACTCATGTTAAACCACAGCTTCCTCAACTACATGTACAACAACAACAACAACTGAATCCACTTCCCCAGTCATAGTCACAAATAGTTACTCATCCTCATCCTCAACCTCATCCTCAACCATGAAATTCTTCTACTCATGCTGTGATAGGGCATTAGTCATATCCTCAGCATCAACGACACAAGCTCCAACTATTGTTCCACAGCAAAGGTCGTACATGAACCCTCAACAGTAGCTGCCACACCATTCTACTTAGGTGCAAAATCAGGTTTCCCATCAAATGCCCCATTATGAACATCACAAACTCAGGTTCCCATGTAATCACAACAACCATATATAGCTTTATCTCACCCAGGTCACAATCCTAATCAAACTACTGTTCAACATCATTCTCAATACTACCCATGAATGCAATCATCAACACAGATTAAAAACCTGCCACATCAGCAAGTATGTGGATTGGTTCCTCCTCAGTAAGGGACTCACCCATCACCACTTGTTGCTTCCCTGCAACAGCTATTTCGGCAACATACTATACCATATGGACAACATCATCTTCCTCCCAATCAACCCTCTCAGCAACATTCATAGCTACGTTTGAACTACAACCAAGGGCTCTATCTTGTTCAATTACTATATTGGCATGAACAAGCTTCTCTTGCATTTGTCCCAGGCTTATGTGACCCAAAAAGATACCTTGCAATATGAGTTGTCAGATTGTAATGCTGACAGCTCACATGGCTAAGATTTAGTATGTTGCTTCTTTTAATTTTTAATTTTAAACTCTCCAATATAATTTGAATTTTTCATCAATACTATGTTGATCCATTGAATATCTTGTTCTTTGTAGAACATGGCTTCTTGATTTTTTGGAGTTCACTCGTGGAATCCCACTCTGACCTTACAGTCTGAGATAGTATGCAATCACCCACATGTACAAAGCCTTTGCCAGCCTGCATACGCAAGTAGAACATATGTTTTGTCCTTTAGTTTAGTTTCCTCAGATATAGTCTCCTTACTTCTGTTGCTTGGCTATTCAGGGTGTAGTACACAGAGATGTTAAACCTGGAAATTTCCTCTTCTCTCAGGTTCTTAACAAAGGCTATCTTATTGATTTCAATCTAGCCATGGTTAGTCCTTTTTCTTCTACAAAATTTTGATCCTTTTTTCCTATTCATATTTCTGAAACTGATTTACATTAAAGCCTTATCATTTTTTTTTTCATGTACATGATCTCCATCACAAGCATCGTACAAGCAGTAAGTGCCAAAATCTCTATATATTTTTGGATGGTATCCAACTCAACACTCTAATAGACTTTTCTGTAAGACTTTGGTTAGTTCTAATGCTCACAGTTGGACTTGGCTCTCCATCTATGATAAATTGATAATGACTGTTGTGCCTTTGTACCTATACAACCGTGGATACTACATGGTATTTTTTAATACGAGCTACTTATAAATAAGACAGGAATGGCTGGATAGTCCGGTTCTAGTGCGTGTTTGCCCAGTTTAATTTAATATCTAATTGTCTGATGCATAACTAAACATTCATCTAGACAACCAACAGTGAATAGACAACTGAAATTGCTATTGGGCATAACATGTATTACCTATTTTGACTCTGTGTGCACGCTTTCTGTAATTATTAACACTGGTTTATCAATTTGGGTATGTTTTTAAATCAAATGATCTAAATGAATGACCTTATTGTGCAGGTTATAGATTGAAAATTTTGGACATGACAAGCCTCAATGGTGCAAGTGAACTATCTTACAACTCTCCCATACAATGCTTGGGCTGCAACAAAACATGGATGAGCTGCCTAGATACTTCTCGTCTCTTCAAGGTACTAATTCTGTCATCTTATTCTCATAACAACCTTCATTTAAGCCATGTATGAATGCTTATATATCTTTATTAAACTATTTGGATGATCTTTATCTTATTTTAATGCCTCTCCATTTGTAAAACCTTATTTTCAGGATTAAGAGAAGTACAAGCTTCGCCATCGTAGAAACTTCCGTTACCTAAATTAGAGATTGAGCTTAACAACGTCAAGAATTCAGATACAGAGTATAAGAAGCATCTAAGACATCCCTGGTGCAACAGGTGCTCTCCTGTGAAGCATGATGATGCATCTCCATTTGAAGCCCAGGCCCGCCCAGTCACAGCTGCAGCAACAGCCACATACGCAACAAAGTATCATGATATGTTGCAATTTGATATGGCTCTTTGCTGCTATGAGAAGGCTGCATTTCATAGACCTATGTATATATTTGAACAACCACTGTCAGCATCTATAAGCATAGCGACCAACTTCATAGGGACGATATTCCTTCTATCTCTTCTTAGAAGGTTCTCTTCATATTCTTATCTCAGGTGCTTTTGGACGATGCTGGCCGAACAACAAGAGCTCGAACAAAAGAAGAATACAATAAGGATGGTAAAACTGGCCGATAAAGACAACTCTTTCGCAAAGATGTTAGTAGACCACTGAATCATTGATATATGTATATACTTTTCTTTGTACACATTGTGTAATAGGGGCAAGGTATATGTCCTCCCCATGTACATTCGACGTTTCGGTATAAATGAAAGTAAGTTTGTTGGCATAAAAATCATAACTTGGTCTAACTACTACAAGTTTGTTACTAAAAGAGCTTATGGACTAATTACACAATACATGAATAATAAAACTATACATATATGTATATGTGGCACTACATATGTAACTAGTGCATAATTCGACTACATATATATGTGTGCAGTAGATGTTGTCTTTCCCTACACATTAACTACATATAATTTGTATTAACTTCATGTTTTTGCTACATATTGACTATATATACAATTGTAGGCATACATTTAGCTATAATTATACCTATATTTAAATATGTAAGGACAATATCTAGCTACGCTTCTGGATACATATGAATTTGTAGCGAATGGATTATCTAACTACATATTTGAAAAATATAGTTAAAGGCTTTAGCTATACGAGCATATACTACAATTTGTATGTGTAAAGAAATATGTAGTTAAAGCCTTTCGCTACAAAATATAGGGTTTTCGCTACAATTTTTTTTTATAGTTAAAGACCTTTTTTTTAGTAGTGAAGGATGACATTGATGAGGAGTGCTTGATGTTGTGTTCTCTGAACTGTGAGTTGCAGAGAAAACATGAGACATATAATGTCTCCAAGATACTGTCCTAGTATGTCATGACAGAAGGAGATCCAGTAAGGTATTCACACACTCAATGTGATTGGGTATATGAAAAACCTAACTAAGAAGGATTCCCTCTGAGCCAAGAGTTGGCTATTGGTATGATACTGCAAATGTTGTGAGGATCATACAATTCATGATAAGCTACAACATGAACAACTTTGACAAGCGTTGACAGAGTTGTTGGACATGTTGAGGATAGTAAAGGCAAAGATGAAGAAAGACAAACCATAATCTTTGATGTGATCAAAGAGAAAGGTAATTCTTAAGGGCAAGGATAAGGGCAAAGCAAAGAAGTGTTCTGATGCTAGCCAGCAATCCAAGCCGTCTTCAGCCTCAAGGCACATGGGGAAAGGGTGTATGAGGGAAGTGCCCTCTATATCTGGAAGAACAAAAGAAGTTGAAGGAGGGGATGGAGATCTCCACCTAAGGTATCATGAAATGAACCGTTTCTTTATCTAAGGTATATGATACCAAGATATGGATATGTCATATATGATATGCAATATCCGCAAAGAAGTGATGGCTTTTGTGAAAGGACCAAGAAAGAAGTACCCATCATTGGAGCAAGTGTTGCTCCCATAGATAGGAGTACCTTTCAGTTTATTTCAGCCTAAAGGGCATGAAATAGAGTTGAGAACTGCTATTTCATATATTGCCAATAGATAGAAACACTTTATTATTGCATATTGTATGACAATGATGGCAATTAATAAGGTTGATGTTTCAATCTTAAAGATATGATATTTGTGGCAATGCCTTGTTTATCTTGTGATACATGGTATGCATAAGATAAAATGATACCTAAAGTTATTGATAACTCAAACAATCAAATTAGCATCAATCATGAGAAATTCATTTCTAGTTTCCATATGATGGATAAACCTAGACTCTTTTGGTTAGAGAACCATTAAGAGACATGAATATCTTGGACATGATTAATCAATCTTCACTAAAGGTAGTGGAGAGTGATTATCCTATTAGGTATAATACATGTGATGTATTTACATACCAATTGGAACAAATGCTAATACTTCAAATGGTGTTTAGAGAAATACCAATATGAACATCTTGAAGTGTTCAAGATTGTCATAGATGAAGTACAAATTCGGTAAAGTATTAATTCTTGATGAGATCAATGAATGAAATACTTGGACCAAATGTTTGAGATCCTTATGAGTGATTATGATAGTGTATCATAGTGAACTCATGATTAAGGCATGGTGATGTCTAAATCAAGAAGGAATCATACTCTAAGGAGTTAGAGAATGATTATCGAATAACTGAATTCTTCTTAATAAAAGAATACCCCACACTAATAAAGGAAATTAAGAATCACAAGGGTTGTGAATTCTTATATTCTTGACAGATACACCTCAATTATCTATGTGATGAGTTGTTCTATGATGAGTCAACTATCTAGATGAATATGAGGAATCAGATTTTGAGTTATGGTATAAAACCATTACATCCTAAATGACATCTGTGTGAACCATAAGGGATGACCTTGATGGTAGAACTCATTGGATCATATCCATAAGTGCAAATAAGTCTTACGTGTTAAGACACATGGATAACATTTTGAGAAGGATGATTCTTGTTGATTGCAACTTAATGACTAAGACATTTGGCATATGGATACTAAAACCGCATTCCTTTGAGGAATAAAATCAGGATGTGTACGTGACACAGCCTATAAGGTTTATGAATCCATTAATGCAAATGAAGTCTATAAGTTACAATGGACTAATCAATGTGATTGATTGAGTACAAGCAACTCAAAATTGGATCTTTACTTTGATGATATAGTCAAAGGGTTTGACTGACATGTCAAAGATAAAGACGGGATCTGTGATTTTGTGGGAGCGTATTCACATTCCACATATTGATGTGAAATGGAATTGTTCTAGAATGGAAATCCAAAAGTGGAAATTATCTTTAAGGAAGATAGAGATGTTTCCTATATGATAGGAATAGAGATCTATAGAGATAGTTCTCGACAAATCTCTTGACCTGGAAAAGAGAGAGCATACATTGGCAATCTGTACTGAAGGGTTCAGTATGCACAGATTCAGTGGGAGAAAACTTGACCATGTTATATGGATATTAGTATCCCAAGGCCAAGTGTCCAATTCTTATGAAGAATGGGAACACTAAGAATAGATCTGGATCTATCATGTATGTAATCATCCCATTGTCTTGCATGTATGACATGGCAAGAATAAAATGCATTCATCATCTTGTATGTGGGACATAGCAATATGATGTCCTCATCCTGATAACTCGTATGTAGGACATGACGAGTGGATGTTTGTCTACTTCCAGTAAGGGTTACTGGAATACCATAAGAACTTGATAAGTACTTGGGAAGTACTAGTTCTATGGAGATAAGGAAGAGTTCGATGCAAAGAGTTACATTGATGCGAACTTCCGAAAGGACAGAAAATTAATCGCAATATATACATAAAATGTATAAAAGTGAAAGTTTGTTGATAATTGGAAGTGTTCCAATAAAGCCATTTGAAAAAGGGAAATGCCGAGTATCTATGTGTTAGTGAACAGCAATGGATACTATATGGATCTGGAAGTTCATGAGATGAACTTATATTCCACTCATTGATGATAAGTCTGGAATCCTTGATCATTCAATATGGCTAAAGGTTAGCAAAGGAATACTAGATCGCATATTACAGCAACTCCATCTCATACGTATGACGTACAGCGAAGAGATGTGAGACATGCAATTTGTACAGACTTTGGCAAGGTGTTGTCATTACTCACTAAGTTGGCACTAGAGCACAGTAACATGTGGGACATGTCTGAAGATCACTATGAATATGATTCAAGGGTGATTGGCTCGCAGTGCAAGTGGGAGTCTGTTGGTATGTATGCCCTGAGAGCCAATCATGGGATGATTGGTGGGATACATTAAGATTGATTTGATAAACATCAAAGGCAAGCTTCCAATTCATTCTGGTTCAGTCATATGAGATAGTGATAGAACAGATTGAATGTCTAGAGAATGACAGTACTCAATGACGTATGCTTTCAGGTTAAGGACCTGAACGATGAGATCATACGGATGCTCAGAGTTTGTACATTCTTGTTATGTCCCTAGTCGGATGTCATTGTGGAAGGTAGATAGACAACAATGACACACACGACTGGATTGTGGTGTTGGTTGATGACAAAATCTCATTAGTCATGATATAGAGATATCAAACCAAACACATATGTACTTGTTAGAGAACAAGTGTACTGGACAGACCCACCGTGAGTTTGACACATGGAACCATGAGATGGTAGTCACAGTCAGTACTCACAGTGATGGTGGTGAGTGTGATTCTTTGACTTGAAATCACTACACTCAACACATGTCATTGGGCACACTTTGACATCATCAAACGCAGTCCTGAAACATGGGTTGTTATAAAGGTGATGATTGGGTGGCTTTGACACATGGGGCTTTTGAGGGGTGAGTGATAGATATGGGATTTGTCCCTCCTGAGGGAGTTTGATATCCAAGGCCACTTGATGAGTAGGATTGAGATAGGCGTGCGCACGCATGTGTGAATCAGTATGTGATATTGATGTCATACATATCTCGTTCAATCTGCTCTGAGATCAAGAAAGTGAATGAACGTTGACAGGATGACTGTTCCATGCCTTGAGTTCATTCGGGATATCAGTGACAAAGGAATTATACATTCACTGTAACACCATTCACGGATTGTAGGATGAAAGTTGTTCTCCAACTTTCTACTTTCACTTGGGTAGCACTGATGTGTGACTAGGCACCGCTCTTTGCTTGTGAAGTCATAAGTGTTATGGACTTTCACTGCCAACGTGAAATGGACCTGCAGGGTCACACGCATAGGATTTAACCTGGAAGAGGAGTTTTTTCCACAAAGCAATGTTTAGATTGATTACTAAAGGAGTTTAGTAGTTCAATTAAACACTCAATCAGTCGATGGCTCAATATCGTATGGTTCAAGGTGTTAGATGCATTGATTGGAGTATCGGATTGATTGAAATCGCACTTGACTGATTTTGCCCAACCTGTGCTCCCAACCGATCAGTTCATGTGATGAACCGGTCGGCTGAGGTTGCTGAACCGGTCAGCTGGAGTGTCCAGGCCGATCGGCTCATGCCCAGGTTGAAACGACCGGTTCAAGAGTTGAACCGATCAGCTCAACTGGTGCAACCGACCAGTTGGGAAAGTCATGTCGGCAAGAATTTTCCTTTGGTTTCAAATTGCCCAATTCGATTGGGAATAACATTGGTATTCGATACCAATTGAGAACGAAACAAGGAAAGTCTTTTTGAGCCAGATTAGGATCATGAACCGATCGGTTCAGGGAACCAATCGATCGGTTGGAGTGCCCCAAATGATCGGCTCAGGTCCAACCGATCGGCTCAATGGCCGAACCGATCAGTTCAGTTGTGAACCGATCATTTCAAGTTGCGAACCGGTTGCTTTTTGTGGAAAATTCTCGAACCCTTCTACTCCTGCTTTAGTCCCATATTGCCGGACACAGAGAACCCTGTCCCATGACCCGCCTATATATAGGGGTATTGGGGGCTTCTCAAAGTACAACTCAATGCAAGCCGGTTGCTTTGCGAAGTTGTCGTTCTCTCTAGTTTTGGTAACCGTGAGAGATCCCGAGCAAGTGCTTCCCGCAAAAGGGAGGTGCAGCAAGGGAAGGACAACTGCAGTTGCAACTGGTAGCAGGAGAGTGTGTTGGCGACTAGTACGTCAACAGGAGGGTGTGACTCCTTCCACTTCCTTGTGGGACAAGGAGAGTGGAGTTCCAGGTGGTCCGTGTGGACTACTACAAAGGCGGGAGGACACTGTCGCTCAGGAGGACAACTGTCATCCGACAGTCCGGTAGGAGGAGGAGTCGTTAGTCCTGGTGCGACTAGGAGCTGCACAGACACCGTCCAAGACCGGAGTTGAAGACCGCGCATTGCGTGAGGTATTGTTGCCGAGAAAGCCTCGGGACAAGGTATGATTCCACAAACCATCCTTTCCTATTATATAGACGTTGACACGTTTCCTCGATATGGGTTGGGGGAGAAAATTTTTGTTTCCGCTGCCTTCTCTGTCTCCCCTAAAACCCAACAAAGAATTCTACAAGGATATGTCCATAATGATGTTCAAAGACCTTTCGAATGAATAGATAGTTATTTGTACTTCATTATATTTAATAATAATATGTTGATATATACTCAGTAAAATAAAAATTTGTTGAAGTGTTCAAAAAGATTACATGTATGAAGTACACAACTTCTTGAAAATATAGGAATAGTTTGGTGTCCTTCTGGGAAAATGTGATATCATGATCAACTCCACCTAAAACATGATGAAGTATCAGTAAGAAAGAATGACATCATGATGAATCATGATATGATTATCATTTAATCTAACCTTCTAACTTCCTTTAGAAACATGTTTTGCACTAAAACAATGTACCATCCAAAATGGTTTTAATGGACAACATATAAGATATGTTATGGGAATGTCCCAATGTGTCCTAAAGATTGGAACTTGTACAAGAAAATTGTATCTTAAAAGGATTCAATCACATAAATGTTAGTTTATTGAACATTAGTTATCTCAAACCAATAACAAAAGTAATTTGTTGCTAGATGACTGAATTCCATTATAATCTGTGGGAGTAAAGTACAACTTGAAAATTTTGAACTCAACAAAGAAAAACATTTGAACCATAGGAGAAACACTGAAAACAAACTTATGCATAGGCAGTTGTGGAATGTCAAGTTCTTTATGTAGCACACAAAACTCATAGTTCTGGTAGAACACATCTGAAATTAAGAGATTTTGAATCCTATAACTCAGATAAGTTACAAATTCGTCATTAGATGATGAGCGAACAATCAAATAAGAATTATTTGAGGGTTCAAAGTCTAAGAAATGGCTTAAGGTCATTATATCCAGCATGGAATCCATGAACACCAATAAGGTACGACCTTGTTGGTACCACCTGGAGGGGTAAAATCGGCAAGGTGCGGTTGGGTTTTCATGAGGAAGACCGCCATGGATTACCCAAGAGGAAAATTTGGTTACAGAGGTTTTCAAACGAGTTCAAAGTGTAGAAAATGATGAAATCCCTTTACCAATGAATGTTCTTGTTATTGCATCATTGTGAAGACTGTGTGATTTGGCATATGGAGATTAAAATTGCATTCCTTAATGGGAATAATTAAGAGGATGTGTATGTGACACAACGAAAGGTTTTATAACTTCACTATAAAATGTATAAGATATAATGTTGAAACACACATATCAAAATTGGAATCTTTGATTTGACAAGAAAATCAAAGAGTTTAACTTGAGTCAAGGTAAAAGATGAAATTTGTGGTTACAAAAGATTTAGTGGGAGCATATATAAGTATTCCACATATTGATGAGGAATGAAATTTCAATACTGAGTATTGAAACCTGGCGTGGAAATCGCCTTCAAAATGAACAATTAGGTGAAACATCCTATGTTATAGGAATTGGGATCTACAGATATAGTTCTTGAATTTTCTTAACCTAATAATGAGCACATATATTGGCAAAATGCTGAAAGGGTTCAACATGAAGGATTCGGTAAGAGAAAATCTATCCATGAAGATGGGATTAGTTTTCTAAAGAATCCAATCTCCCAAGTCTTATGAAGAATGTATGCCATATGAATTTGGATCTATCTACAATATAGTGTACTCATCCCATTATCTTGTATGTGTTGTTCATGACAAGAAGATTTTAGTCATAACCAATGAAGGTCATTGGGAGGCAATAAACAACATCCATCAGTACTTGAGAAGCACTAAAGGAACAGTTGTTGAACTATGATGTTAATGTAGAGTCAGATGTAAGGGATTATGTCGATGCAAGATTCTGAAATGAAAGAAAGGAATCACAATATAAAAGTATGTGTTTAATATTAGAGAAGAATTATTAGTTGAAAAGAGTTTTGAACTAACATACCATTAATTTAAAATTCTACAATAGAAGCCAAGTATGCTTGTGTTGAGAACACAAGAGTGGATATTATATGGATATAGAAGTTCATATGCATGAACTTATGGATGTTCTAACAATTGATGACACAGTAGAAATACTATATCAACCATGGAGCTACTAGTTAGGAAAGGAACATCAGATAGCATATTACAGAAAATCCATCTCATAAGAGATATCATACAACAAAGAGATGTGAAACATGCAATATACTAACTATATAAAAATGTTGTTAACCTGTTGGATTAGCACTAGTGTAGCAGAAACATGATGGACAAGTTTAGATCAAAAAGAAGGGTGATTGGATCTAAGTGCAAGTGGGAGTTTGTTGGTAAGTATGCTCATATAGACAACCATATGATGACTGTGATGGCATATTACATAAATGATTTGGTTAATTATAATAAAGGCAAGCTTCCAATTTATTATGTTTCATTCGGTTATGAGATAATAGGAAACATAATGAATGTCTAAAGAATGACATTACTCAATGGCGTATGTTTTCAAGTATGTGACTTAAACAATGAGATCATACTAATGTTGAGAGTATGTACATTCTTGTTATGTCCCTGGTCAGATGTTGTTGTGGAAGGCAGATAGATAGCAGTAACACTAAAGACTAGAGTGTGTGTTGGTTGATGAAAGAATCTCATTAGGCATGATATATGTGATTTCAAACCATGCACATAGATACTTTTTAGGGAACAATGTATCAGACAAACCCACCTTGAGAGTGACACATGGAAACCATAATTGGTGGTCATAATCATATCTCATAGTGAAGGTGATGATTGTGGTTCTTAGACCTGAAGTTACTACACTCATCACATGTCATTTGATATGTTGTGACATCATCCAACATCATCACGAATAGGGGTTTCCATAAAGTTGATGATTGGATGTGTTGTGACACATGGGGATGACTGTCAGTTATGTAGATGGGATTTGTCCCTCTTGTTGGAGTTTGATATCCACGACAATTGATAAGTGAGACTGGGAAAAGCATGTGCATGCACATGTAAATCCATATATGGCATTTAGGTCACATATATCTCATACAGTCTGCTCTGGATCAAGGAACATGGATTGAACATTGAGAGAATGATGATTCCATGCCTCTAGTTCATTTTGGATATCAGAGACAAAGGAATTAGACAATCACTATAACACCAGACACAAATCATAGGTTGAAGTTGTTTTCCAACTTTCCTAATTATTTGGTTAGCAATGATGTGTGACTAGGCACCGCTCTTTTCTTGTGATGTCATAAATCATTTATGGACATTCACTACCAACATAAACATGAACCGATGGGGTCACACACATATGAAGCATTTAGAAGTAGAGTATAATCATGAATGATAAAAAAATTGATTGCTAAAGAGTTATGTATTCAATTTAAACAAAATTGGTTGAAAATTGAATGGCTAGATAGTTGAACCAATCGGTTCAAGTGTTGAACCGATGTTTCAGTGTGTTAGTTCAATTGAACCAAGTTTGGCAATTCTGGACAGTGAACCAACTAGTTCAGGAACTGAACTGATCGACTCAGGTCCATGAACCAGTCGGATCAGGTTGTGAACTGAGTGGTTGGTGGATCAAGTTGATTGATTCAAGGATTTTTGTTGACATCATGTTGTGCATTGAATTAGATATTGATTACCATACAATGTTTATTGGGAAACATGATGAAATGACCAGTTCACTGGGTGAACTGATCAGCTCACATGCCAACTGATTTGTTCCCCTATGAACTGACCATTTCACTTGTTTCATGTATAAAAATTCATGAGATTTCGGTCCCTTTCACTCCCACATTGATTGGGAACCCTTACCCTAACCCTCCTATAAATAAAGGAGTACTAGAGGCTTCCCAAACACAACAACTCAATTTCCTCTAAAAATCATTGTCCTCTCTGGTTGTGGTAACCAATAGAGAGACCAAGAAATTCCTACCTATAAAGGGAGGGATAGAAAGGGATAACAATTGTGTGAGAGCATGTTGGTGACTAGTACGCAATCGAGATGGACAACTATTTCCTATTTGTTCTAGTAGAATGACAAGATTTATAGGTGGTCCATGTGGACTACCATAGAGGTGTGGATACCTTTCCCGCTAGGAGGGCCACGTCATCCTGCTGTCTGTGGTGGACACTAAGATCTGCTGCAGACATCGTTCGAGTGCAACTAGGATAAAGATGCACTACTACAATGAGGAATAGTTACTGGACTTGCTCCAGGACCAGAGATGAACTTGTTAAACGATCCTTACCATTATATAGTTGTTGACGTGATCTTCTATTTATGGTAAATATGGAAAACAAATTTTTTTTGTGATGCATCTCTGATGCCATATTTCCCAACAATTTTGACGACAGATGACACCTATTATAGTCTTTGTGGGGCGTCTGAGTTTATCTATGCAAGATGAGTTAGGGCATTGATCACTCGGGAAAGCTCATATTCTACCAGCGCCTTGTGCACTGCTCCCGTCCCTCACCCAAACCATCCTAGACCCAGCTGGAAAGGTGGAAACACACAATTGTTGGCCCATTCGAGTGAGGTGACCATTTGAGAGGATCCTAATTCCATTTCCAATCATAGTGTGATATTTTATTCAATGAACCTGATAAGATAGATTCACACAAAATTTCAAAATTTACTAGGATCACTACATGATGCCAACTAAAGTACATGGTATATAATCTCACACGAGCACTGCACAATTAACGTTAACAATGAGAAAATAATCTGTATGGTAAGAGTGTAGGGTGAGTTACACTATCTATTACAAGCCCAAGTGTTATCTAATAACTACAAGGGGGAAGTAATTGAATGAAAAAGAACCACTACGAGCAAACTAATCAACTGTAAAAAAATATGTTTAATATCATTAACTAATAACAAAGAAATATTTGCGTGCTTAAAATAAGACCTTGTATCTCTTGCGAAAACAAGTCCTAGTAAATCTTGTCTTGCAGAAATGAAAAATAAAATGTTGATCACATTTCAATTTCCTCCCACCAATAAATAGTCGCAAGATACAAATCTCCTAGCCTTTGTTCTATTTATCATATTTCTCACACATGTGTACATACCTAACCATTAGGTCGACATCCAATAAGTCAATGGCATCAATCAATCCTCATATAATGCATGATATCTTAGAAGATAGCATCTATGATTCTCCAAAAATTTTAAGACATGACCAAAAATCATGGAAGTCTCAAAGCTATATATAAACAATCGAGCATACACTTCTCTCTTTTTATTTTCTTATAATTGTTTCTATTCATCCACATCCATTAATCTTTGTTACTAAAGACATGTAGTATGGTACCTAGGATCAAGATATGCACTTTGGTACCTGAAATATATAATCCAAATGACTTACCCTCTTGTGCTCGATGTCATAGAATGAGTGACATACATTCTACTTCTTCTATAAAATCACAAATCTTATTCAAATAAGAATATGAATTTAAGACATGAATAATCACACATGAATCTCATTATCTAGCAAACACAACAAGAAGGGTTATCATATACTTAATTTCTCAATGGATCATAGCCCTTTTATTTTCATTATGATATAACCCAAAGTTTATTTATTTATATATCAAAATAGTCATCAATCTAAATGATTTTCATAGAAAACAAAGAAATGATTGATGAAATGATTTTTTAAGTGATTAGTGATCTAAACTCCTACATTTTAGATTTAGTCTTTCCCTATAAAACATATACCACATTTAAAAATATGTTATATATCTTCATTATATGTTACCTTTTAGCCCCATCCTCAATAAGCATAATTGAATTTTAGTTAGACACGCCCATGATAATTTTATTCTTCTCCAATCTTTTGTTTTGGGACTTATGATTACTCTTTAGAATGTTTGATGATTAAACTTTTCATATCTATTCACAAACTAAGACCTTTAGCTAGTATTGAGATGTGTGTCTCCCCTTCATAGGAACAAGTGATCCCATCAACTCTTAACATGCCCAGCTTTAACTGGGCTAAAGGAAAGAGTTTGACTGTATAATGAAGTCATTAAGAGGAGAACATTTGAGGATCGACTGTGACATATGACAAACAAATGGCTCAACCATACAATATCATTCTACAAAAAAATTGAACTTTCATGGATAATACAAGAACAACTAATACATCCATCTGATTTAGAAACATATAGATAAACACAAAATAACATGTAGTAGTGATAGAAGGATAAAATCTTCTTTGAGGTGGAAGGAGTCAGATAACTACCATTAAATATGAAGGTTAAAGGGTAATGCTACCTAAGTGTCAAGGTTTTTAGTGCAATAGTAACACAATATTGACGTATTGAAATCCCATCTTCTGGACCCTCAACTAGAGAAAGAGGAGTTCATGTCGAATAAGTCACACAAAAACAAGATATTGAAGCAATGGGGAAAGGTAAAAAGGGTGGTGATTGAATGCTCTCTAAAGTAACTTGTACAAAAATCACATTGGCCCTAGTACTGAGTATCCCTAAATCGTAGTTTGAAGATAACCATGACCCATAACTTGTAACTATAAAAAAAAACCCAGAGGGTGTCTTTGATGGCATGTAAGGTGTCAAGACCAACTAGGACATTATTTTTACATAGCAACACTAGAGATAGATTTATTCAAGTTTGATCATTTATAGAGGAGTTTGAACATTTTGGGCATTTTTATTTAAGCAAATACATTCCTAGTGCTAGGTCATAGTAGAACCAAAATCTTTTCTAGATCATGATGGGTGATGATTCTTGATACATGATACAATAACAATTGAGAATTATGAGTTCAAATGAAAGGCTCGACAAGTAAGATGGACCCATGTCCATGTGAAAATGAAGTGAAATTTTAACTATATTAGATGTTCATAAGAAACCAAGAGATGTTGTGAAACTTACATATTTGGTGGAATATTTTTTAAAAATTCACAATAATTGGGTATCTCTTTTAATTTATTTATAAAAGATAACTTTTGATTAAACATTCCCCACCCTATATCATTATTCCACAATCTCTTTAATTGCAACCAAACACCCAATGATCCAATCAAATGCCAACCTCATTACAAATCACAATAGACTAAAAATTCAACATACCTACTTCAACAAGTTCTAAATAATGAAAACAAGTAAAAAGTGTGATATAAAAAATGAAAATCATTAAAATATGAAATTTTCGACAAAGTCACTATCAAGTGTAGAATTTTTTGTTTTAGGAAAAATCAATTGAACGTAATTGTAACTAGCTTTAGTGTTGTTTGAATCTCTATAAAATGATTATATCACTCACCTTCTAGGTAAGAAGTAGGTCAATGTGCATTTGTGTGACATTACACAAATGACTTGGATAACCCTAGATTTCATCATATCACCTCTAGGATTAGTCTCAGCTTAAATATTAAAATTAAGGGGAAAAAAGAAAAATTTATCATTGGTTTTTTGGCTATGTTGTACATAACTTTTATTTGTTGGCATGATTTCTTAGTGGTTACAAAAGGAAATTATACTTTGGTCAAAGTTGTATGGAATTCCTAGTTATTTCTCTATGTCTCATAATTTCCTATTGTGTTCATCCTTTGAGCTGATTATGATCTTTTTTATATCAGTGATGTCGATATTTATTAAACAAATTCCTCTAAAGCATTGCAATGTTAAGAATAACTAATATTCAGCAATGAACAATTACTATACATGTACTTTTTGAAAGTTGAGGAAAATAAGATTGATTTTCTCGCTTATACATTCCCATACTATTCAAATGCTTGTCTCATCTTCCAAAAAGCTTTTATGCTCATTAATTCTTGACATTCAACACCTAAAGTATGTTCAAGGATCCGATCATAGATACATGAAGAAGAGATAAGGGGGAGACTATTTTAAGATTACTGGTGACTTTAGACGAAGTAAAACTTCAACCATATCAAATCAGACCATATAAACATATCATACAACTTTCACGTAAGGGACAAAGGAAATTAACAAATATGCATAAAAATTTTGAGAATTTGAGAAAAGTAACATGTTTGAAAAGAATCGAATAAAAGCATTATTATGTATAGTTTAATGTACAATATTTTTCCATGTTACAAGTAGTCAGTATATGGACATGTTCCAAGTAGTGAATTTTGATATAGTTTAATGTAAAATTCATACGCATGTTTAATGTCAAGAAATGCATATTCCAAGAACTTTGTGAGAAACAAAGGGAGTTCATGTGGAAAAGCCACTAAAAACCATGAACTGGGAGAAACAGGGAGTGGTAGAAGTGTGATAACCCATTTTTAGGTAAATGAAAACCCTAGATTTTTGTAATCTATATTTAATGACATTTTGAAAACCAATTTCTATGGAAAAAAATTAATATCAATACTTAATGATGAAGAAACCCTGACATAGTGTTAACTTGATATAATGAGTGTTTATAGGAAGAAAATCAAAATACATGCAACTTTTGGTAATGATTATGTGTGTGAATAAAAAAGCAGATTAGAGTAGATTTATTCTATGATATTTAAGAGTGGATAAGTGATGCATAATATTAATTTGGATTCTTATTGTAAACATAAGAAAAAATTGAGTAGAAATCATGTTGAAAAATTACCAATCGAATATAACTGAGAAAATTATTTGTTTAGGAAAGGTAGACATATATTAACGATCATAATAGGATATATGATCCTTTAGTGGTGTTTTGGATGCATGTATTTATTTTTTCAAAGGCATGCTAAAAGACAACCAACCTTTGCAAAGGTAAACTAGCTTATAATGGTCAATGGTAAAAGATAATCTTACTTGTTTCTTGATAATTCCAAAAATTTGACCAAAATTTCAAAAAGTAATACCAATATTTTGAGCAGTGTTTGATGTTTTCTTCAACAACCTAGTTTGTTGGTAGTGATTATATAGTCTGGCCAACATTTTATGACTTTGTTCAAACTTTTCTTCTAATAAAAATAAAAGTAAAAATCTAAAATTTAATTTCAGTAGAAGTGTAGAGTAAATCAAACCCAACTCCTTCTAACTCGAGAACGTCTTTCACACCTTTTCTCACTATTCTGTACCCTCCCCTACAAAGCTTGTACTCGGAGGAAGATTAGTGAAAATCAAATCTTTTCTACGAAATATAAAACTAGGATTATCTCTAGGATTATTCGTGTCTAGAACTAATATTAAGATATCCATTATTGGCACTTCTATTCTTCTATCTTTGGTCATTCATCCTCTAGGTCATCATCCTATAATGTTGGAAAATGATCTCATGACATTATTTTTCCTCATGAAACTCTTATTTGAGGAAATTTGGAAGATCTATAGGTGTAACTTACTACTAGTTGGTATTGTTGGAGATACAAATTGTCTAAAGAGGGTGGAATCACAAATTCTAAGTTTTTGTTCTAAGAGAACATAGATAACTATATCAACAAATGATTAGGTATTGTTTCACCTCTCTAAGATTGTATCATGGAAATCTGGTAATTTTACATATATATTGGAACTAAGAGGACAATGCACAAATTATGGATCCATTTTTATATAAACAAAAAATAGAGAAAAGTATATCTATTGTTTAATCATCCCAATTAACTTATTCTATATGCTAGAAATTGATTTTTCCTTAATTGATATTTTTTTTGAAAAATTAACAAAACCCTATTACAAACATTAAATTTTGAAGGAATGTGAGAAATAAATTTTTCTTTGTTGACACTACATTAAAATGAGATCAAATTATATATATATATATATATATATATATATATATATGTATATCTATATATCTTCACACTATCACTATAGTCATTAGTTACACACTATAATATACTTTTCTTACATATGTTTTATGTCTTGGTAAAATCTACAAATCAAATGCTAATGTTGGTTCATAGAAATCATATTATTATTATCAAATAATGCAAGTGAGTAGAGATGATTAATATGACAAACCTAAGAAGAGATAATCTAATATCACCTTGATAGGTTCCTTGGATACAATGAACCTTCCCTAATGATCACATGGGAAAGGGTAATGCCATTTCTTGTAATGGATTATAATCTATGAGAAAAAAGGCCTGGAGGCCAATTAACTCATTATGAGGGAAGTATAATCGAGACCCACCAAGGTGGGACAAATACATAGTCCTGATAAATGACAAATCAATTAAATGCATGATTTAACATGAGAAAATGTAATGAAAAAATGAGGAATGAATCAACTTAGTACGATTACATTGGAATTTGAATGTAGAGATGTGCTAACTCCTATATTTCCTTGTTGTGAACCTGGGATGACTTAACTTTCCTTGGGGAGATAAGCATAATTGTAAGGTATAGATGGTGAGTCATGAATGTGAATGTGTTTTGGCTTCTTCTAGTTAGTTTAGTAGATACTAAGTAATTTCATGGAATATTTAAGAAAGTAAAAGTTGATAGTTAGAAATTGTAGATTTCACTAAAAATTTAGCTTCTCATATTGTGGTTTTCATTTTTTCCATACATGTTTCTAGAAATGGCTTAGTATGTTTGCTCAGTGAGTAGTACTAATTTATCTTGTATTACAATTTCTATTAGTAGATTTATTGAAGATGAAATTTTATTCCAATGTTATTGTATATTTATATCCACTTAACAATGCCTTATATTCAACTATCAAGCCTTTAAGGCCCAAGTAGAAATTTTATGTTCAACATATCAGTACACAATCTTTGATATCTTTCTAGTGAGGTGATTCCTATGTATTCAATCATGTCATGTTTGTATATCGTTAGTATATAGGGGTTTTTGGTAATATGTGGGCGCTAATTATGAAGGTTATAAAAATAATTATAAATGAATTGTCTATATACTTTTGGTGTGTTATATGTTTAAAGTGAAGAATTCATAAAACAATGGTCTATGTAATTCTTAATTCTTTGAGTATAGTAAATGTTTATTTGATTTCTTATAAAAAATGTGTCCTATATTGTCATTTTATCTAGTAATAACCATGATTTAGTATTGCTATCACAAATCCATAATCTGAACCCCATGAGCCAAATAAATACCAAAGACAACATGAAGAAGTGTAAAGCTTAGCATACATGAACATACAACAAGATAAAGACAACAATAATATCTCAACATTCAACAAGGTATACTAATCAACATTCTTTAATACAAGATTCTCATTTACAAATTGAGGTAAAAATTTACACAAGTCTACTCATTTATACTAGGGATCTAACAACAAGTACACCTAATAAAACTCACCAAGCCCATCAACTACTAGCCATATCTGAACCTAAAAACAAAATATGAGAAATGGGTCAACACACGAGGTGATGAGCACAGAGTTGAAAGATACATATACAAAAGCTTTGCATAATTTGAAAAGATTTGCAGAAGTAAACGAGCAAGAATAAACAGGTTAAGCATTTACAAAATGAGAGCCTATGTTTTATGTCATTTCACTCAAACATACCATCATTTCATGCATTCATCAATATCATGTATTTGTAAGGCCTTTTATGGACATCTTCTCACTGGAAGAGTCTATGAGGGTGCTCAAGATTAGCCAACCCTTTTATCAATGATCTGCCCTATCTTGATAACTCAAGCAGGATGTCCATCCTCATGTCCTTTCCCTAAAACTTTAGGCAAGTACATGAGGTTTGTATAATGGAGTTTCTACATTATGTTTGCAAGTTATAAAACACGGTACGAGACAAACATTGAGTACAATACTAGAGTACTACATGGCAATGTTTGAGCAAGTAAACAAGCATACATATGTATCACATTCAAGCCAGAAATCCATAGTCATAAAATTATTAAAGCCCATACCTGATTCAGAGATTCTTAACTTATGTATCATTGACCATCTAGCTACAAGAAACACTTGATTAAGCACAAAATTGCATACATGCATTAGATTCTCATCATTAACCCTAACTAGATGCATTTTAGGGTTTTGGCCAAGTTAGGTTCCAAGTTACTTATTAGTGCATTTGATGAACTTATAGTGATTTACAGGTCATCAAGGAGGTATGGTTTAAGTTTCAAGTCATTCCGAGGTTCTACTCAAATTATATGAGTATTTTAAGATTTGAGTTACTTAGGTACATAACTAGGTCATAAGACTCATAATAGGGCATACAAGGTCATGATCCAATCAAGAAAAGGGGTCCAAGCATCAAAAAATATTTAGACCATAAAGGTAAAGACAATATTAGCATATCTCAAAGAAGGGCGGATAATATCAAGTCTAAGAATCACATGATTCCACTTAATCAACATGCATTCCCAAAAACCAACACATACGACCTAGGTCAAAAGGTACCAACTTATCAATTGTATGAGAAATACATACCAAGGGAAATATAATGGATGTATCATCTCTGATTTGAGAGGAAAAAGCCATAAGATCAAGATTCACAACAAGAAATCGAGCATAAGAGCACAAATCTAGTCACATGTGTCACATAAGAGGTCAATTAAGGGTGAAATAGGGTCACATACATCATATAGGACAAAATAGGTTGGTCTAGACCTTTAGATCACAAACATCATAAGATAACTGATTATAGAGATATAATAGAGTTGGTTCCATAGGTTAGGTCGAACCTAACATTGGTTCAAGGTATAACCAAACATTCACAAAATAGGGGCACATATGTGCATTAGATGTCAAATGAATCAACCATAGCAAGGAGGATATTAGGGACATATATTAAATTCAAGAAAAGACATATATTATTGGAATTAATCCATCATTAAGTAGAAAGATTATCAAATTAGGGTAAGGTCCACCATTAAAGTCCAATAGCAAGTCACTTTATGCAATTTGGGGGCATTCATGAGCAATAGTTGTGACTAGGAGTACAAACATGTTCAATTGTACATATATGTTACTGATTTGGTGGTTGAGAGAGTATGTGTGCAAAAAGGACTCGACATTAACATGATTATGCATTGAATGATCATCAATATGGTCAAAGATCATGTTTTCAGGAAAATAGGGATACAATATGGGTATTTATGACATGGAACCATGCTCAAAGTATAGGGCTCATTGAGTCGATTAAAATGGGATATCATTTTGCATATTTTAGATGAATTAGCTAGAAGTTATGACATTTAGAAACTTGATGCAAGAACTATATTAAATTGATGGGGCGTTACCAGATTTATATGAGATGGCCCTGGCTGTTGTTGGTTTGAACCCGGTCCGGACCCCACCCGATATGCACCTGGTAGCCCACTCACGCTGCGTCATCACTCTCCCTATTCCAAACAGGGGAGGAACAGGGGCGACGTTGAGGGGCATGCACCTACCGCTGGAGAGTGGAAGGCGAGGCACATGGCTCGCAGTGGCCTCTGGGGATGCTTCCTATGATCTCATCTTAGAACTGCAGCCTCTCTGATGTATCTGGTCACCGCCACCTGCCTAGAGGATTCTTTGTGGTGCTATAGCTGAACCAAACAAGGAGATGAGGGGAGAGGCAATCTCAGGGAAGGAAGAGGGTTGTGGCTGGTGGGGGGGAGAGGAAGAGGCAAGCCTGTGGAGTTAAGCTATGGCCAACGGTGCCCTAGGTTCACGAATAGAAGGGGACCCTTGCCTACCCTTGGCGGCGGCAGCAAACTTCCAGGAGAACCGGCGTCCGGTTTTGGGCATGAGGCAGGGGGTGAGACGAATGAGGAGAAAGGAGGGAAAGAAGAGGAATCAGGGTTAGAAAGGGGTTTATAAAGGGGCAAGGAATCTAGAGCTTACATTCCAAGCAATTCTGAGCTTTCCTCCATTACCCGATTTGGCTAGAGGTGGAAGACGAGCTTCCCGACCTACGATTTTTTTCCCAAAGCAGAAGGGGGTGGAACTGTGGGAGAGGGGCAACCATCTGGACCCCAATTTGGCATTTGGGACCAAGTAGGCCGACCCACAATAGAGAAAAGAGCATACAAAGGGATCAACATGCCAATCTTCCTAACACCATAACTAGAGTTTTATAGGTCCAATTGACATGATTTTTGTGTCAATGGATTCGAAATCAAAAGTTCTACAACATGAAGTACATTGGAGATAAAATCATTCGTCAGTAAAGGCCACAATAATGTAAAAAGGATGGTTGGTAAAGATATAAAGCATTAGTAAATGATGCAAGGTAGTGTTACATATTGGATCATAGAGTCAAAGTGACCTCAATTACACATTAAAACATCTAAATCATGTAATTGAAATTATATCAAGTCAATTCAGTGACAAAATAAAAGGGAAGGTTTACAAAGGATGAGAGAGAAATTCCAGGTTATCACATCCCTACCTCCTTAAAAAGGAATTTCGTCCTCAAAATTCATCCAAGATCAAATTCAGAGGTCAAAGTCCATGTTCACCGTGTTCAACCATACCCCTCCTAGGTGCCAAGGTATCCACCTCTATGGGGTGCAAATTTAGGTTGTCATTATCAAGAGTGTACCCGTCTCAATTGCATATATATACATCACTTGGGGTTCCATCTTATTATGACATCATCTCAACATTAGGGCTTTTCCATCCCTTAGTATCCCTACATTATGGTTTTTGTTCATGTCTTCATACGAGACCAAGATGTATTATCAAAATTTATGTTATCAATTCTCAAACAAACATATTCAAAATCATGTTTTTCAAATGGGATCATCATTAATCATGTATATTTCATCATTATACCAGATTTCATGCATGTTTTAGTTTTCCCTCAGTCATGATACGCATCACTAATTATGTTCATTATCCCTCATTAGGTCAAATATTGTGTAATTTATTCATCATGTTATTCTAGTTAGACGACACAAGCATCGACATGTCGAGTTAATCATTTTTCATTTGGGTATGAGATTAGTCATGTTACCCTAATTATTTAAGCTAAGATTTCCAGGCATCATCGTATCAAGTTCATGATTCCAAGTTACATCTTTCTTGTATGGTATGATTTCATGTCCGGTCTATCTTATGAGAGTGACCTATCATATATATACCAAGTTTTAAAATATGTGAGATATTTCAGGTATCAAGCATCATTTAGAAAGCAATATTATCATCAAACATCAAGGTTTCATAATTATCTCACTGGTATCTAGAAAGATTTCTACAAGATTGAGTCACTCAAGCAATGACCTATCTATGTCAAGGCAAAGCCTGCTAACTACCAACATCTACCCATACTAAATGTTTACCCAAAATACCAAACAAGAGAAACCACTAGATTCCTTCACATCAACCCACTAACTGGAGTATGAGGCTCGTCATGGAGATCACATGTCATGTACATCGTCTTAGGGTGTTGGGACATCTCTGTAACATCCCTGACCTGTGTTATGTTTTAACCCTAGGTGTTTTGCCTAATAAAGTTGATTAGATGCTCGCTCTTATCTTTTGAAAAGTAATTAAGGCTCTTAAGGAACTTATATTTCAATTTCAGTCCTTTTTGAATAATGTTGAAACATTGTTTTGTTAATATTGGACTAAAGTGCAAATTACCCAAGTTGAGGGGTTAAGTTGCAAATTGCACATGATAAAGTGTTCCTATGATGTTGAGACACCATAAGAATGAATATGATGTAGTTGTATAGTTTCCACAAGCTTGGGCATCAAGATAAAGCTTGTAGAGCAATTCTTGTGCATTAAAATCCTAGTTTTGGTGTAATGTGCAAATTACCCAAAACCTAGGGTTCAATAAGCAAATACCACCTCTAGATGGTCTCTCATGTTTCTTGTCATCAAGTAGAGAAAATAAAATGAGAGGCACGCCTCATTTGAATTATCTTGGAGGAGAGAGAATCTTGACATTAAAATAATCAAGATTTAAGCATAAATGGAACTTTAATTTAGTTTAATGCAAAAAGAAATAAATTAATTAAGAAGCCCTTCAACCAAAAGTTGAAGGATGTGTTTGCAATAGTGTTGGACGATCTTGTGCCTTGATATGGCACAAAAAGATCTTGGTTGAGTGGAAGCCACTCACATTAATATAATAAAAAGTAATATCCACTAAAAGGTTGGATATTAATATAAAATTCATTAAGGTGCTTAATTCCTTTTCCATTAATTCTTGGATAATGGAGATTTTTTGCAAGAAAATGAAGGTGGCTTCATGTCCAAGAAATGGAGGGGAATTTGGTGGAAATAATTTCAGAATGTAAGGAAAATAATTCCTTTTCCTCTTTCCTTGAAAATCCTTATACATATCCTTTTTCCAAACCACTTAAGGATATTTTCCTTAGTTTTCTTTTCTCACCTTGCTTTGGACGACCAAGGGATAGCTCAGGAGCAGGAAAGGGACGAACATAACCTGTTGGTAGGTTTTGATCATCTTCTACCTCGGATTCATGGTGAAAACCCTAAATCAATGCTTGATTATTGGTTTTCTTCACTCGATTTCCAATCCTAGCCAACTTGTTCATCCAAAAGCTCAAGAACGGACCTTGGGCAGTTGCTGGAACTCCATCCACCATTAGAGCCGTGGAGCTTGGAGTTTGGAATCAGAGTTTGAGTTGGTTTTTATAACTCAAACCCTTAAACATTAGTATTGCATTCCATTCTTCAATAATCATTGATTATTTTCTTCTGTTTGGTATTTGTTTGGTTCATTACTGAAGTTTCCATGAAGAACGGCAGCAGTGCTTGGTTGAACAGAGGAAGATGATGATTACATCATCATAGATGCTTATCTAAAGAAAATTCTAGTTCAAACGATTTCCATGGTTACTCAAACGGTTTCCCAAACTGTTTGGGAGCAAACGGTTTCAAACCGTTTGAGGGGAAACAATTTCACCAAACCGCATGAGGGCAAACGGTTTCAGACCGTTTGGAGGTGTTGACCAGGGTTTACCATTTGGAAATTTGTTGCTAATGATGTTGGTTAATGATCCACTAAATATAATTTATTAGTTCCATTTGGTTCATGAGTTGAAGGTCCATCAATCACCAAACCCTAATCGAGTTAAGTGCTGATTTCCAAATGGTTTGAGTTAGAAACTTGGGTTGATTGACCCAAATGGTTTCAAAACCATTTGGGGATCATCCAAACAGTCTCAAGACCATTTTTGGCTCACCCAAGACCGTTTCGATGTCTAGGGTTGAGTATGGTTAGGTGTTTGAAGATCTAAAGATACCAATATGATTTGCAATCAAATGTTGATTTGGTGATCAATCCAATGATCCAAACCCTAATTGGATGACATGGATTTGGGTGATGAGATGGGAAAACGGTCTCAAGACCGTTTGGATGTCATCCAAATGACTTCAAGACCGTTTGGGGTCAGGTCATGTCCATTTTGGATGGTGGTCCAATAGTTTCAAAGTAATTAGTTTAACAATGATCAACATTGAAGGATCATCGATTCCAAACCCTAACCCAATTGATTCAAACCCTAATTGATGATCAATTGAGGGTCAAATCAGTTGAAGGATGACTATTTAAAACAATTGAAATATGATGTTAAGACCAATTGATGAGTGATAACATGATTTTAATTAATGAAGGAATCAATCTTGGAAACCCTAATTCAATTTGAATGGTGGAGACCATATTTGGTCCATGCGGTTTTGAGGAGGTTTGGACCAAACAGTCTCAAGACCGTTTGAGTCCAAATGGTCTCAAGACCATTTTGGGACCAAATGATCCCAAACTGGTTGAGTTCATGCGGTTTCAAAATTGTACTTTAGAAAATGGTTTCAAAGACCACCTTTAGCAAACGGTTTCAAGGGTCACCTTTGGCAAACTGTCTCAAGGGTTCACCTTTACCAAACGGTTTCAATGGTTTGGTCAAGACCATTTGCGGTCTTATTGGTCAAGACCGTTTGAGGTCTAAGTGACCAAGATCATTTGGAAGGTAATTAATCAAATTGTATGAACACTTGAGTGAATAAAGGTCAATTTGTTTAAGTGAACAATTACATGATGTAAACCAATGGTGATTATAATAATGGTATCCTTAATGAGATAGGGTGATTAGTACCCTTTAAATAATTAAGCTTTAATGATCATGGTGATAATGACATAACTCATGGTGTCAATTCTTCTTCAAGTTGAGTTGACTTAGCTTAATCAAGGCTGAAGTAAACATCATCCTATAGAGGATGAGAGAGAAAATACTTCCTACATGATTGATAACCATGTTAATGGTCAAGTCTTAACACTTTCATTATGGATGGATGTCTAATTAGGATATGATCCTTAAATAGTGAGATCATGAAACCCCAATTATGACATTTAATGAATCATAACCCTAATTGAGGGCATTGGTAGGTGAAATCCTAATACATGATAATGGTGTGATCCTAATTCAGGACAATGACATGAGAAACCCTAATTCAGGGTATATTGATGATATAAACCCTAATCTAGGGTGATGTGATGTGAATAGTAAACCCTAATTCCAAATAAGGTGAAGGAATATGTGAAACCCTAATTTTGTGTTTTACTTTATAGCATGAAGTTCTAAGGTTGGATAATGAAATGATGAGTCATTAATCCTAATTGAGCTAAGGGGATGTTTAACATAATTGAATTGAAAAGGGAAACCCTAACCCTAGCAAGGGTATAGTGGTGTAACCCTTGAATAGTGATGTTATAATTTTTTTCCATTATGCTGGTATGAAATTGATGTATCTGTTATCATCTGTACTAATCATACATGTTTTATGAGATATTGAACATAGCCAGGTATGAGCTATGATGCTTGATTTATTGAAAGTACTTTATGAGCTTTGTAAGCAATGATATGCGATGTCGCCTAGTGAAAGGTAACAAAAGAGACTGAAAGGTTATAAGAGCCATATGAAATACCTGCATTGCAATTATCATGTTTACACTGTCAGATGACTTGATGGCATTAAGTTACCTACTAAAGTGGTAACAAGTGTTTTGATGATCTAAGGGTTTGAACACCCATATTCTTGAATCATGATGATGAGATTGAGATCCCAATGTTAATAAAGTTGTGAAATGAACTTGATAAAAGTAGTACTCTTTCTTTATAGCAATTTTTATAATGGTTCATGTTTGATAACATGCCTGATGCTAAAAGAATGTTGTAATGTACTTAAATAATCAAGTGAAATGATATCATGTAGAGCCCTGACCATAGATCCATCATCGTCAGTAGTTTGGTGATGATGAAACAGGTTTTCCTAAGGGAACTCCTGGAGGGCATACTTTTGAGTATGTGGGGGTTATGGGCGTGAATATCCTTACACCCTAATGGAGGAATTGATGTGAGATAAACATTAAATCTCTCAATCCTTAATTATATGTATATGTCGAGATGATGTATCACTAATCTCCCGATGATGATGTTAATATCGAATCGATGTGAGGTAAACATGAAATCTCCCGATTGCGAAGAGAGTACAACATGCCACTATATAGAGAAGTTGCCAGTTTACCCTAGAACGCTATTTTTGGCAGAGACACGAGATGTCCTGCAAGTTGTTCCTCACCCTGACTGAGGATGATGAGGTTATAGAAATTCGACTCTTCTATTTACCTATGTATGGTACCGATTTCGATTTCGCAATGGTCAGTTGGAGTATGAGCGGTATACCTCATCTCCTCAGGGCATAAGTATGATTGTAAAATGTAATAAGCCGTGTAGAATATTTGCTTGGGGTTGAATTACGAGAATCAATGATTGATGATACATTGTCTATTATGTCCTAGTTGGATAAATGATATACATGTTTTTCATATTGCTTATTGAATAAATGACTTGTTGCTTTATCAAGTTATAATTAAAATGAACTGTATTGAGAATACTTCTCTACTTAGTTTATTCAATGAATTACCTGCTATTGAATATTTATAATTCTGCTGCTCAGTGTTATTCTATTATCAGCAATAACTTTGTTTCTGGCAGAGAGTTATATCTCTCACTGGGACAATTTTCAATTGTCTCACCCCCGTGGGATTCAACTTTTTAGGTAGACGTCGAGGAAGAAGAAACCCTTCAATGGGTGAGCAGCAACAACAGCCACAACAGCAACAACAACAACAACAAGGACAGCAGTGATCTTCAAGTGGAGACACTGTCTGTTAGGTTATATATATAAAGAGTCCTATGTGTCATCTCTGTACTCTTAGGTCCTAGGATTCAGTAGATGGTTTGATATAGATCTGAGATTTTGGCTTGATACCTCAAGATTTTTTGTATACTGGTTATGTACAGATTAACAGGGTAGTCAATATTTGTAACTCTCGAGATGAGATGATACAAAGATGTATTAATGAATCAAAATGTAAATAACTTACTTTGGTTCTTTATGAAAGAGTTCTATAGTTTGTGGACCTCATTGCAAAAAATTTTAATTTTTAGTGAATTTCAGTAATTCCGCTGCTAATAATTCGCTTCCATATTAGTTAATCTTATTTTCGTGAGTCATACGTCACAATTTAGTGGTATCATAGCTCTAGGTTTGCTGAGTCTACAGAGACATAGGACTAGGGTTGTTGAGTCTGTTCTAGTGTCTTCCAGTCTATCTGATAGTGTCTTCTGTTCATATAGGAGGAGAAGAGAAAACTAAATATGTATGGATCACATGATGAACATGTTGTTGAAAGTAGTGTCGCTGCACCCGGAGGAGGTGCAAGAGACCAAAGAAGGGAGGAACTTGTGCCTTATCCACACCAGTTCAATCAAGCTGACATGGGGAATCCAACCTTCCAAGCCATGTTTGGGCAGTTCATGACTGCCATGACCCATATGACTGACAGGATGCCAATACCTGCACCTAGGGTACCTGCCCATGATGAAAGATAGGGAGCCGGCAAGACGTTTGAACGACTACACCGGGTTGGAGCCACGGAATATGTTGGGATAGCTGACCCAACAAATGTTGATATGTGGCTAACTGAACTAGAGAAGGCCTTTAGAATCCTGAACATCCTAGAAGCTGAGAAGGTTAGACACGTAGTGTACCTTCTTAAAGGGAGTGCTTATCACTGATGGACCATAGAAGAGGGGAAAAGGCCTAATGTGGAGATCGAATGGGAAGTATTTCGACAAGAATTCATCACCAAATACTTTCCTAAGACATTCCTGGATGAGAAAATCTCTCAGTTTGAGAGATTAAGATAAGGACCAATGAACATTAGTGAGTATGAGGATAAGTTCATGGCGATTTTGCGGTTCTGTCCGCATATGGCAACTACAGATGAAGAGCGGATTCGATGTTTTGAGAAGGGATTAAATGCTGAGTTGACCACCCCTGTGTCTGCTCTGGAGAACAGGGAAAGATTTGCTACTTTTTTGGAATCTATTAGAAGGATAGAGAGGTCTGTGACTGAGAAGAGACAGACTAAGAACAAGAAGGTGTACCCCAGTTTCAAGGATCCTCATCCAAAAGTTTTAAGAAACCGAGGTTTTCCGTGCCTACACCACCACCTAGATTCAGTACCCAGACGTAGTGGACGTCATATAGGGGTAGAGGACAAAGTTTACCACCTGAAGGAGCCCATAGCTTAGCATCTGTGTCGGTTATAGGACCATCCAGACCTCAGCCAGGGATTAGAAGTTGTTTCGTATGTGGAAAGATGGGGCATCTGATGAAGGATTGTAGATCCAGAGAGGCAAGTGTGACTCAACCCCAGAGGTAGAGTCAGCAAGGTTCTTAGAGGAGACAGTTTCCAGGTGGCGCTAGAGGACATGGACAAGTGTCCCAAGATGGATCATCAGCACCCAGTCATCGAGCACCGAATCAACCACATGCAACTGTGAGATTATATGCGATGAATCCACCTGATGCAGTGATCAACCGTCGGGTTGTGACAGGTCATATGGAACTATTTTATTTTGATATGTCCTTATCCTGTGTCGTATCTATTTTAATTGATCCAGGTGCTACGCATTCCTTTATCACTCGAAGAGTGATTTTTGACTGCAATATGACTACAAGTCATAGAGCAGATAGTTTGTTGTTAGAAACTCCTTTGATGGGATCTGTTGTGTTGCGGGAAGTGTGTTCTCCCTGCATTCTTTCCTTTTCTGAACATCACATTCAAGTGGATCTTATACCACTTCAGATGCATGGGTTCGATATAATCCTTGGGATGGATACCTTAGAAAGGTATAAGGTTGTCTTGGATTGTGAGTCCAAGCAAGCTGTGTTCACTAATGAAAGTGACACATGGATCTTTCAAGGGGATAGAAAGATTCTTCCAACCTACCTTGTGTCAGCTATGGTAGCTGAGAAGCTGATGAGGCAAGGATGTTATGCATTCTTGGCCCATGTGGTAGATACCACCATGGAGAGTTCTAATCCTACTGAAGTTCCTGTAGTCAGGGAATTTGAAGATGTATTTCCTAAAGAACTTCTAGGTGTACCTCCGCCCCGAGAGATTGATTTTGAGATTAGTCTAATTCCGGGCACGCAACCAATAGCACAAACACCATATAGGATGGTGCCTGCTGAGATGGCAGAACTCAAGAAACAACTACAAGAGTTGCTTGAGAAGGGATTCATTTGACCGAGCACTTCACCCTGGGGTGCTCCGGTCCTCTTTGTTAAAAAGAAGGATGGGTCTATGTGATTATGCATTGACTATAGATAGTTAAATAAAATAATAATAAAGAATAAGTATCCTTTTCCAAGGATTGATGATATCTTTGACCAGTTGTGTGGTGCAACTGTCTTCTCAAAGATAGACTTGAGGTCGGGATATCATCAGCTACGTATTAAGGAGGGTGACATACCTAAGTCTTCCTTTAGGACAAGGTATGGTCACTATGAGTTCACAGTTATGTCGTTTGGACTAACTAATGCACCAGATGCATTTATGGAACTCATGAATAGAATCTTTTGACCTTTTCTTGATCAGTGTGTAGTTGTCTTCATAGATGACATCCTGATCTACAATAGAGATGCTCAGAAACATGAGCACCATCTTCATCATGCTCTAACTTTGCTAAGAGAGCATATGTTGTATGCTAAGTTTAGCAAGTGTGAGTTCTGGTTATCTAAAGTTTCTTTTCTTGGACACGTAATATCTACTTCAGGTATTCGTGTTGACCCTAAAAAGGTAGAATTCGTCTTGCAATGGGAACAACCAAAGACACCAACAGAGATTCACAGTTTCCTAGGGTTGGCAGGCTATTACAGGAGGTTCATTAAGAACTTCAGTTCTATAGCTTTACCCTTGACTAAGTTGACCGGGAAGGATGTTCCTTTTGCCTGGAATGACAAGTGTCAACATTATCCTTGAATCTCGGGTCAGTAAGAAGGAGTTAAGTGGGTTTGTTAATATGATCTAGAGTGGAGCAAATTATTTGGATAATTCTGAGTTTCATTCGTATACGAGGATTATTGTTCTTTGGATAGATCCTAACATTTCTGTTGACAAGATTATTAGTAGTGATCAGTTGCTTCATTGTATAGTCAATAAACATGATCTTTCATTTGATCTTTCTGTTGTTTATGGCAGGAATGATGATGGTGATAGGGCTGGGCTTTGGAGCTCTCTTGAATCCATTGGTTCTTAATCCTGTTAACTGGTGTGTTATGGGTGATTTTAATGCTGTTAGGCTGAGTCATGAAAGTTTGGGAAAGCATTCCCCTTCTAGTAGAAGCATGTGTGATTTTAATGAGGTTGTTAGATTAACTGGTTTATTGGAAATCTCTCCCAAAGGTCAATTTTTCACTTGGGATAGCCGCAGCAAAAATGGTAAAAGCACTCTGTCCAAGATTGATCGTTTGTTCTGCAATGACAACTTTCTGTCTAGCTTTCCTTATTGCTAGGGTGAGGTGATCTCTTCTGTTGTTAGTGATCATAGGATCATTGCTTTGAGATTTGATAGAGGAAAGTATGGGTCTACTCCCTTCCGGTTTATTAACTCTTGGACTACTGAATCCTCCTATAAGAAGGTGGTGGAAGATGCTTGGAATAATGTTGTTTGTATTGGAACGCCCATGTTTAGGGTGTATAAGAAACTTCATGCTGTGAGAGGTGCTTTGAGGATCTGGAATAGAACTTGTGTGGGTAATTATCTTTCTTTGGCAAGGGAGCTAGAAGCTCTAGCAAAAGATTTGCAATCTGCTGTGGATGTTGATCTGGAGAATGAAGAAAAACACAATAAGTTAGCTGCTGTTAGAGAGAAAGCTCTTAAAGCCATGAATGATGAAGAATGTTTCCTTAAGCAGAAAAGTCGGGTGCAATGGCTTTAGCTCAGTGATAAGAACTCTTCTTTTTTCTATGCGTCTATTAAAACTCATAGGCTGAGGAATAATATTTTCTATGTTGCATGATTTGAATGGGAAGTCCATTTATGATTCTGTTGTTATTAAAGACTCTATCAGAAGCTTCTATGATCATTTGTTTAATAGTTCTGCAAAGGACATGGTTAATTGGAATGATGAATGGAAGCTACCTAAAATTACTAATGCTCAATTTGATGAGTTAAGAAGGGTTGTTACTAGAGATGAGATTGAAGGTGTCTTTAAAAGTATGAAAGATGAGAAAGCTCCTGGCCCGAATGGTTTTAACACTGTCTTCTTTAAATCTGTGTGGGATCTTATTGGTGATGATATTATTAGAGCTATCCAAAGTTTCTTTAGTTCTGGAAAACTTCTTAATGAATGTAATAGTACTATGATTACTCTCATTCCTAAGAAGTTGGGAGCAACAGAGTTAAAGGACTTTAGGCCTATATTCCTCTGTAATGTTATCTATAAAGTGATTACAAAGATCATGGCAAATATGGTCAAGTTCATTTTACCGTCTATTGTGGATGAGAATCAATTTGCTTTTGTTCATGGAAGGAAGATTGGGGAAGCTATCTTGTTGGCGAATGATATCTTAAGCTCCTTCACACATGCCCTGAAGGTTATGTGCATCAAAGCTGATTTAGCTAAGGCCTATGATACTGTCAGGAGAGACTACATTCTTTTTCTTCTTGAAAAAATGGGCTTCCCTACCTGCTGGATCAATTGGATTAATGAAACATTTTCCTCTGCTTCTTTCAGAGTTCTGGTTAATGGTTCCCCTACTGATCAGTTTACTGCTTCTAATGGGGTTCGGCAGGGTGATCCCCTGGCCCCTTTCTTGTTTGTTATCGCCGTGCAGGGCCTCTCCTCTATTATTAAAGCTGAGCTAGATAATGGGAGTTTCAGGCCTGTGGGTGATGTTGGTTCCACTGCCATTTCACATATCATTTTTGCTGATGACTTGTTGCTGTTCTCGAGAGAGAATGATAAGGATGCTCTGTGTCTCAAGTATATCTTGGAAAGTTTTGGTAGAATCTCGGGCCTGAAGTTGAATAATGAGAAGAGTCAGGTTTTCCTTAGTAAGCTGGCGGAGGAAGGTAATATTTCAAATATCTTGGATATAAAGATTTGTTCGTTGCCTGTTCGATATCTTGGTCTCCCCCTTTTCACTGGAAGACTTACTAGATCCTTATGTAACTCTATTCTGGATAGAATTAAACTTAAGCTTGATTCTTGGAAAGCTCATTTTTTGTCTCAAGCTGGGAGGATTGAGTTGGTTATTTCGACTCTTTCAACGTATAGTATCTTCTGGACTGCTGCCTTTCCTCTTCCTAAGGCTGTGGTTTATGATATTGAGAAGCTTTTTAGAGATTTTATTGGGAATGATTCAAAGGATAAGAGGCATATTCATACTGTTTCCTGGATGCTTATTTGTAAGCCTAAATCTGAAGGGGGCCTTGGAGTTAGGTCTGTTGTGGATTGGTCCAATGCAGGGCTGCTTAAAAATCTTTGGAGTGTTGCTTCAAAGAAGGATGGGCTTTGGATTAAGTGGGTTCACGAGAAGTACATTAAGAGTGAATCTGTTTGGACTGTTGATGCCAAACCTAGTGCCTCTTCGGTTTGGAAAAAGATGCTTGATCAAAGAAGTATTCTTTTAAATCATGTTGATCTTCGTTTGGGGAATGGCGACTCTTTTCTGTTCTGGTTGGACCCGTGGGTCAATGATGGTGATAGACTCATTGACTTGGTTGATAACCAGCTAATGATTAGAATGGGAAAAGGGAAATTCTGCAGAGTTTCTAGCTGTGTTATTGATGCTATTTGGTCGATCCCAAAATTTAGGGGTTCTAAAAATCTGCTGGAGATTTTGAGTAAACAAGTGATTTCCTCTGATGTTAGTGATGCTATCTTGTTTAAGGGAGGTAATAAATTTCTGCTGAAGGATGGTTGGAACATTTCTAGGGACAAGTCACAGCCTGTCTGTTGGGCTAAGTGGGTTTGGTCCGACAGCATGCCAAGGAGATGGTCTGTGTTCTTGTGGAATATGTTTCTTGGGAGATTGCCCACTTTAGATTTTTTGAAGAGAATTGGATTTCAGTTAGCTTCCAGGTGTTGCATGTGTGAGGAGGATGAAGAATTGCTATTCACCTGTTTTTTGAATGTCAGTTTGCAAAGACTGTTTGGGGCTGTTTATTTCTGAAGCATCAGGTTAGGGTCGAAGCTATGTATGACCTTTTGGGCCTGAGTAGAGAGGTAAAGATTCAAGCTGCATGTGTGGTCTACATGATTTGGCTGGAGAGGAATAGAAGAATCTTCAGAGATGCTCGTATGGAGGTGGAAAAATTTTGGGCGAAATGTGATAAAGGGAGTTACTTCCTGATTAGTTCTTTTGATGACTAATCTGTTCAGATAGATAGATAGATAGCTGCTGTTACTGTACAATTTTCTTTTCCTTCTTGTATCGAGGGGTTGTGCTTTACAACCTCCTCTTGTTTCTTTTTTTTTTCTCTCTTTTGGTGGTACACTCTGTATCTACCTCTTTTGCTTCATATAGTAAAGAAGGCACCCCACCCTACTTGCACCAAAAAAAGACAAGTGTCAACAATCATTCCAGTTGTTGAAGGAAAGGTTGACAAGTGCACTAGTGCTAGTTCTACCTGAGCAAGGAAAATGGTATATAGTTTTCTGAGATGCCTCTAAGAATGGACTAGGATGTGTGTTGATGTAGGATAAACAAGTGATTTCTTTTTCTTCATGATAGCTTAAGAAACACAAGGATAATTATCCAACACATGATCTAGAGCTTGTTGTTGTTGTCCATGCTTTGAAGATCTGGAGACATTATCTCTATGGAGAGACATTCCAGATTTTCACAGACCATAAGAACCTAAAATACATCTTCTCTCAACATGAGCTAAACATGAGGCAACGCCGCTGGATGAAGTTAATCAAGGATTATGATTGTACAATTGATTATCATCCAGGGAAGGCCAATGTGGTTGCTGATGCCTTGAGTAGGAAACCAGCAACACCATCCTTAGACAGAGCACAATCGAATTATTTGGTGTGCTCTAGGAGGGATATGCTTATCTCTTTAAGGCAAGACAATGTACAACTAAAAGTATCATTGTTATCAGGGTTGTTAGCTGAGATGCACATAAAACCTACTCTAAGACAGCAGATTAAGGAGGCACAGCAAGCTGCTGTTGTAGTTCAACATATTAGATCAGAGTATGGTAGTGAGAAACAAGATGGTTTCCATGATTCAGATGATCAGGTAGCCGGTTATCATGATAGAATGATAGTACCTGATGTTGATAACTTAAGGAAATTAGTCCTGGAAGAAGCTCATTCTTCAATGTATGCTATTCATCTAGGAAGCACCAAGATGTATCATAACTTGAAAGATATGTATCGGTGGTCTAGTTTGAAGAAGGATGTCACTGAGTTTGTTATGCGGTGTCTAGTGTGTCAGCAGGTTAAAGCTGAACACCAGAAGCCTGCAGGAACACTGCAGCCTTTGCCCATACCACAGTGGAAGTGGGATCATGTAATCATGGATTTTGTGGTTGGTCTTCCCAGAACAGCCAAAGGTCATGATTCCATCTGGGTAATAGTTGATATGTTGACAAAGAAAACACATTTCTTACCTGTCAAAACAACCTATTCTGCTGAGAAGTTGACACAGTTATATGTAGATGAGATAGTGCGGCTGCATGGGGTCCCAGTTACCATTGTTTCTGACAGAGGTCCCCAGTTTACGAGTCATTTTTGGGAGCGAATTCATAAATCCTTAGGCACAAGTTAAGGTTTAGTACAACCTTTCATCCTCAGACTGATGGACAATTAGAAAGGACTATACAGACCTTGGAGGACTTGCTTAGGGCATGTGTCCTTCAGTTTACAGGAAATTGGGATCTACATCTAAGTTTGATAGAGTTTGCCTACAACAACAACTATCAACACAACATTTACATGACACCTTATGAAGCCTTGTATGGTAGACGTTGTAGATCTCCCCTATGTTGGTGTGAAACTGGTGAATATCAACTTTTGGGTCCTGATCTTGTACAGCAGACCACCGAGAAGATTAAAATAATACAACAACAGTTATAGACTACACAGGATAGGCAGAAATCTTACATTGATAAGCGTCGTAGACCTTTAGAATTCCAGGTTGGAGACAAAGTGTACCTCAAGGTCTCGCCCTGGAAAGGGGTTCTTAGATTTGGAAGGAAAGGAAAGTTAGCTCCAAGATTTATGGGGCCTTATCCAATCATTGAACGGATTAGAAAGGTAGCTTATAAGATGGAGTTACCACCCGAGCTGTAAAAGTTCCACCCAGTGTTCCACATTTCCATGCTAAGGAAATGTCATCCTGACACAGAATCAGTTCTACAGCCTATGGAAGTAGAATTGAACAATGATATATCTTATGTTGAAGGACCTATGTTGATTCTTGACAGAAGGATCAAGAAGCTGAAAAAGATAGACATTAGTCTTATAAAAGTCCTCTAGAATCACCATGGCATTGAAGAATCTACATGGGAACTAGAGGAAGAAATGAGGGGGAAATACCCTACTCTTTTCTCTTAAAATGTTTTGTTAATGATTTCGGGGACGAAATCCTTGTAAGGGGTGGATAATTTGTAACATCCCTGACCTGGGTTATGTTTTAACCCTAGGTGTTTTTCCTAATAAAGTTGATTAGTTGCTTGCTCTTATCTTTTGAAAAGTAATTAAGGCTCTTGAGGAACTTATATTTCAATTTAAGTACTTTTTTAATAATGTTGAAACATTGTTTTGTTAATATTGGACTAAAGTGCATATTGTCCAAGTTGAGGGGTTAAATTGCAAATTACACATGATAAAATGTTCCTCTGATGTTGAGACACCATAAGAATGAATATAATATAGTGGTATGGTTTCCACAAGCTTGGGCATCAAGATAAAGCTTATAGAACAATTCTTGTGCATTAAAATCCTAGTTTTTGTGTAATGTGCAAATTACCCAAAACCTAGGGTTCAATAAGAAAATACCACCTCTAGAGGGTCTCTCATGTTTCATGGCATCAAGTAGATCAAAGCAAATGAGAGGGGCGCCTCATTTGAATTATCTTGGAGGAGAGAGAATCTTGACATTAAAATAATCAAGATTTAAGCATAAATGGAACTTTAATTTAATTTAATGCAAAAACAAATAAATTAATTAAGAATACCTTCAACCAAAAGTTGAAGGATGTGTTTGCAATAGTATTGGACGAGCTTGTGCCTTGCTATGGCACAGAAAGATCTTGGTTGAGTGGAAGCCACTCACATTAATATAATAAAAAGTAATATCCACTAAAAGGTTGGATATTAATATAAAATTCATTAAGGTGCTTAATTCCTTTTCCATTAATTCTTGGATAATGGAGAGGTTTTGCAAGAAAATGAAGGTGGATTCATGTCCAAGAAATGTAGGGGAATTTGGTGGAAATAATTTCGGAATTTAAGGAAAATAATTCCTTTTTCTCTTTCCTTGAAAATCCTTATACATATCCTTTTTCCAAACCACTTAAGGATCTTTTCCTTAGTTTTCTTTTCTCACCTTGCTTTGGCCAACCAAGGGAGAGATCAGGAGCAGGAAAGGGACGACCATAACCTGTGGGTATGTTTTGATCATCTTCTACCTCGGATTCATGGTGAAAATCCTAAATCAATGCTTGATTATTGGTTTTCTTCACTCGATTTCCAATCCTAGCCAACTAGTTCATCCAAAAGCTCAAGAACGGACCTTGGGTAGTTGCTGGAACTCCATCCACCATTAGAGCTGTGGATCTTGGAGCTTGGAATCAGATATTGATGTGGGTTTTATAACTCAATCCCTTAAACATTAGTATTGCATTCCATTCTTCAATAATCGTTGGTTATTTTCTTCTGTTTGGTATTCTTTTGGTTCATTACTGAAGTTTCCATGAAGAACGGTAGCAGTGCTTGGTTGAACAGAGTAAGATGATGATGACATCATCATAGATTCTTATCCAAAGAAAATTCCAGGTCAAACGGTTTCCATGGTTGCTCAAATGGTTTCCCAAACCGTTTGGGAGCAAACAGTTTCAAATTGTTTGAGGGGAAACAGTTTCACCAAACTGCATGAGGGCAAATGGTTTCAGTCCGTTTGGAGGTGTTGACCAGGGTTGACCATTCGGAAATTTTTTGCTAATAATTTTGGTTAATGATCCACTAAATATAATTGATTAGTTCCATTTGGTTCATGAGTTGAAGGTCCATCAATCACCAAACCCTAATCGGGTTAACTGCTGATTTCCAAATGGTTTGAGTTAGAAACTTGGGTTGATTGACCCAAACGGTTTCAAAACCATTTGGGGATCATCCAAACGGTCTCAATCCCGTTTGGGGGTCACCCAAGACTGTTTGGAGGTCTAGGGTTGAGTATGGTTAGGTGTTTGAAGATCCAAAGATACCAAGATGATTTGCAATCAAATGTTGATTTGGTGATCAATCCAATGATCCAAACCCTAATTGGATGACATGGATTTGGGTGATGAGATGGGAAAATGGTCTCAAGACCGTTTGGAGGTCATCCAAACGACCTCAAGACCATTTGGGGTCAGGTCATGTCCATTTTGGATGGTGGTCCAATAGTTTCAAAGTAATTAGTTTCACAATTATCAACATTGAAGGATCATCGATTCCAAACCCTAACCCAATTGATTCAAACCCTAATTGATGATCAATTGAGGGTCAAATCAGTTGAAGGATGACCTATTTAACTCAATTGAAGTATGATGTTAAGACCAACTGATGAGTGATAACATGATTTTAATTAATGAAGGAATCAATCTTGGAAACCCTAATTCAATTTGAGTGGTGGAGACCATATTTCGTCCATGCGGTTTTGAGGAGGTTTGGACCAAACGGTCTCAAGACCGTTTGGGACCAAACGATCCCAAACTGGTTGAGTTCATGTGGTTTCAAAATTGTACTTTAGCAAATAGTTTCAAAGACCACATTTAGCAAACGGTTTCAAGGGTCACCTTTGGAAAACGGTCTCAAGGGTTCACCTTTACCAAATGGTTTCAATGGTTTGGTCAAGACCGTTTGAGGTCTGATTGGTCAAGACCATTTGAGGTCTAAGTGACCAAGATCATTTGGAAGGTAATTAATCAAATTGTATGAACACTTAAGTGAATAAAGGTCAATTGTTTAAGTGAACAATTACATGATGTTAACCAATGGTGATTATAATAATGGTACCCTTAATGAGATAGGGTGATTAGTACCCCTTAAATAATTAAGCTTTAATGATCATGGTGATAATGAAATAACTCATGGTGTCAATTCTTCTTCAAGTTGAGTTGACTTAGCTTAATCAAGGCTGAAGTAAACATCATCCTATAGAGGATGAGAAAGAAAAGACTTCCTACATGATTGATAACAGTGTTAACGGTCAAGTATTAACACTTTCATTATGGATGGATGTCTAATTAGGATATGATCCTTAAATAGTGAGATCATGAAACCCCAATTGTGAAGTTTAATGAATCATAACCCTAATTGAGGGCATTGGTAGGTGAAACCCTAATACATGATAATGGTGTGATCCTAATTCAGGACAATGACATGAGAAACCCTAATTCAGGGTATATTGATGATATAAAACCTAATGTAGGGTGATGTGTTGTGAATAGTAAACCCTAATTCCAAATAAGGTGAAGGAATATGTGAAACCCTAATTCTGTGTTATACTTTATAGCATGATCTTCTAAGGTTGGATAATGAAATGATGAGTCATTAATCCTAATTGAGCTAAGGGGATGTTTAATCCTAATTGAATTGAAAAGGGAAACCCTAACCCTAGCAAGGGTATAGTGGTGGAACCCTTGAATAGTGATGTTATAATTGTTTTTCATTATGCTGGTATGAAATTGATGTATCTGTTATCATCTGTACTAGTCATACATGTTTTATGATATATTGAACATAGCCAGGTATGAACTATGATGCTTGATTTATTGAAAGTACTTTATGAGCTTTGTAAGCAATGATATGCTATGTAACCTAGTGAAAGGTAACAAAAGAGATTGATAGGCTATAAGAGCCATATGAAATATCTGCATTGCAATTATCATGTTTACACTATCAGATGACTTGATGGCATTAAGTTACCTGCTTAAGTGGTAACAAGTGTTTTGATGATCTAAGGGTTTGAACACCCATATTCTTGAATCATGATGATGAGATTGAGATCCCAATGTTAATAAAGTTGTGAAATGAACTTGATAAAAGTAGTAATCTTTCTTTATAGCAATAGCTATAATGGTTCATGTTTGATAACATGCCTGATGCTAAAAGAATGTTGTAATGTACTTAAATAATCAAGTGAAATGATATCATGTAGAGCCCTGACCATAGATCCATTATCGTCAGTAGTTTGGTGATGGTGAAACAGGTTTTCCTAAGTGAACTCCTGGAGGGCATACTTTTGAGTATGTGGGGGTTATGGGTGCGAATATCCTTACGCCCTAATGGAGGAATTGATGTGAGATAAATATTAAAAATTATCAATCCTTCATTATATGTATATGATGGGATGATGTATCACTAATCTCCCGATGATGATGTTAATACCAAATCGATGTGAGATAAACATGAAATCTCCTGATTGCAAAGAGAGTACATCATGCCACTATAACTCTAATAGCGAAGTTGCCAGTTTACCCTGGAAAGCTATTTTTGGCAGAGACACGAGATGTCCTGCAAGTTGTTCCTCACCTTGATTGAGGAGGATGAGGTCATAGAAATCTGACTCTTCTATTGACCTATGTATGGTACCAATTTCAATTTCGCAATGGTCGGTTGGAGTATGAGCGGTATACCTCATCTCCTCAGGGAATAAGTATGATTGTAAAATGTAATCAGCCGTGTAGCATATTTGCTTAGGGTTGAATTACGAGAATCAATGATTGATGATACATTGTCTATTATGTACTAGTTGGATAAATGATATAAATATTTTTCATATTCCTTATTGAATAAATGACTTGCTGCTTTATCAAGTTATAATTAAAATGAACTGTATTGAGAATATTGCTCTACTTAGTTTATTCAATGAATTACCTACTGTTGAATATTTATAATTCTACTGCTCAGTGTTACTCTATTATCAGTAATAACTTTGTTTCTGGCGGAGAGTTATATCTCTCACTGGGACAATTTTCAATTGTCTCACCCCTGTGGGATTCAACTTTTTAGGTAGACGCTGAGGAAGAAGAAACCCTTCAATGGGTGAGCAGCAATAGCAGCCATAGCAGCAACAACAACAACAACAAGGACAACAGTGATCTTCAGGTGGAGACACTATCTGTTAGGTTCTGTATATAGAGATTCCTGTGTGTCATCTCTGTACTCTCAAGTCCTAGGAGTCAGTAGATGGTTTGATATAGATCTGAGATTTTGGTTTGATACATCGAGATTTTTTGTATACAACTTATGTACAGTTTAACAGGGAAGTCAATATTTGTAACTCTCGAGATGAGATGATACAGAGATGTACAGATGAATCAAAATGTAAATAACTTACTTTGGTTCTTTATGAAAGAGTTCTACAGTTTGTGGACCTCATTGCAAAAATTTTAATTTTTAGTGAATTTCAATAATTCTGATGCTAATAATTTGCTTCCGCATTAGTTAATCTTGTTTTTGTGAGTCGTACATCACAATCTCCCTCACCTATATAGCCAACATCATATATTCAATGCCTCCATCTCTAGGGTTATATGTTTTCATAGGAAATCTAGGGTTCAACATTTTCAAGGGAACCACACACTAGGTGAATTAACTCTTATACTTAGAGGTATTCTAACTAGGGACTCATCATCATGTATTTCATCGTGTGTATTTTTCAAAATTTCAAATCTTTTTTTTTGAGTTTAGATACTCTGACCTTCTCTCGTGGCGGCTCAACTCACATCAAGAGGTCACCCTTTTTGTATGTCCCATGCTAGAGGTCCTCCTTTGTATAGAGATTGAGTCCCGTGTTGGTCTAAAACCATATGTCAGATATCATATCTCAACATGTACAAGACTAGGCCCAAGCAAGCATTCCAACCCACTAGCTACATTTAGCACACCGACCAAGTTATGTGTACCGTACATGGTGCTAGGTATAGCTTGGGGTTGCATGGTCAAACTCATCTCATATCATAGAACATAACTTGAATCATCCTGAAACATATCATAGCATCACATCAACATCATCATCATCATCATCATCATCATCATCATCGTCATCATCATCATCATCATCATTCACCATCATCAATATCATCATCATCATCATCATCATCATCATCATCAACATCATTTATGTAGATCATCTAGGCTACTCACTAGCCTAACCTTTATCATGGCTCTAGACAACTCTAGAGACTACAACTATCATGTAAACACTCTCATCTAGACTTGATGTTACATCTCTTTTTCTTAGGTTACATGGACACTCATCGTCTTTTTGTGTGTGGTAACATTTTTCATTCGTACATATACTAACACTTGAAATAGGTTTTCTCCAACATCAAAATAAGAGATGAAAACCACCATACTCCATTCGAATAAAACCAAAACCAAAAGTGAGTTACCACACTCATTAGGCAGTCTAGTACCATGACACCTAGAGAGCTATCAAGAACATGGTGCAAACCTATGTAGCTACCCTAAGCACATGCCACGAACATATGTCTAGGGTTGTAGTAAGAACTCCCTTTTCTCACCCTCATACACCTACAACCCAGACTACATAACAGAAGGAGAAGAAAAGAAAGATTCTAGGGATAACACAAATCTACACCTAGTTCTAGAACATTTAGGTTCTAGCATAGAGGCTAAGTCAACATAGTCCATAAAAGGACATCTGATTAAGTTTCTAGGTTTGAGATGTAAGGTTGTATTTAGTTTGTGTTTCATGTGAGTCATGTTTGATATAATTATTGTTCATGCTCTGATACCATACGTCACGAGGCCATAATCTAGACCCCATGAGTCAAACAAATAACAAAGACAACATGTGGAAGCGTAAAGCTTAGCATACATGAACATACAATAAGATAAAGGCACCAATAATATCTCAACATTCAACAAGGTATATTAAGAAACATTCTTTATTGCAAGATTCTCATTTATAAATTGAGGTACAAATTTACACAAGTCTGTTCATGTATACTAGGGATCTTACAATAAGTACACCTAATAAATCTCACCAAGCCCATCAACTGCTAGCCATCTATGAACCTAAAAACAAAATATGAGAAAAGGTTCAACACACGAGGTGTTGAGCATAGGGCTAAAAAATACATATACATTAGCTTTGCATAATTTGAAAAGATTTGCAGAAGTAATAAAAAAGAATAAACAAGTTAAGCATTTAGCAAAATGAGAGCCCATGTTTTATGCCATTTTACTCCAAATATACCATCATTTTGTGCATTCATCAATATCATGTATTCGTAAGGCCTTTTATGGGGATCTTCTTCCTAGAAGAGTGTATGAGGGTGCTCAAGATTAGCCAACCCTTTTATCAATGATCCGCCCAGTCTTGATAACTCAAGCAGGATGCCCATCCTCATGTCCTTACCCCAAAACTTCAGGAATGTACATGAGGTTTGTATAATGGAGTTTCTATATTATGTATGCAAGTTATAAAACACAGTATGAGACAAACATCGAGTACAATACTACAGTACTACATGGCAATATTTGAGAAAGTAAACAAGCATGCATATGTATCACATTCAAGCAAGAAAGCCATAGTCATATAATTATTAAAGCCCATACCTGATAGAGATTCTTAACTCATGTATCCTTGACCATCTAGCCACAAGCAACACCTGATTAAGAACAAGATTGCATATATGCATTATATTCTCATCATTAACCCTAACTAGCTGCATTTTAGGGTTTTGTCCAAGTTAGGTTCCAAGTTTCTTATTAGTGCATTTGATGAACTTATAGTGATTTATAGGTCATCAAGGAGTTATGGTTCAAGTTCCAAGTCATTCTGAGTTCCGCTCAAATTATATGAGTATTTCAAGATTTGAGTTACTTAGGTACATAACTAGGTCATAAGACTTATAATAGGGCATAAAAGGTCATGATCCAATAAAGACAAGGGGTCCAAGCATCAAACAAGATTTAGACCAGAAAGGTAAAGACAAGATTAGCATATCCTAAAGAAGGGTTGATGGTTTCAAGTCTTGGAATAATATGATTCCACTTTATCAACATGCATTCCCAAAAACCAACACATAAGGCCTACATCAAAAGGTCCCAACTTATCGATTAAACGAGACATACATACCAACAGAAATATAATGGATGTATCATCTATTATTTGATAGGAAAAAGCCATAATATCAAGACCCACAACAAGAAATCGAGTACAAGAGCACAAATCAAGTCACATGTGTCACATAAGAGGTCAATTAAGGGTGAAATAGGGTCACATACATCATATAAGACAAAATAAGTTGGTCTTAGACCTTTAGATCACAAACATCATAGGATAACTGATTTTAGAGATATAATAGAGTTGGTTGCATAGGTTAGGTCGAACCCAACATTTATTTAAGGTATAACCAAACATTCACAGAATAGGGTACATATGTGCATTAGATGTCAAATGAATCAACCATAGTAAGGAGGATATTAGGGACATATATTAAAGTCAAGAAAAGACATATATTATTGATTTGAGGTTGATTAGACATTAATCGATCATTAAATAGGAAGATTATAAATTAGGGCAAGGTCCACCATTAAAGTCTAAAAGCAAGTCACTTTATGCAATTTGGGGGCATTCATGAGCAATAACTGTGACTAGGAGTACAAACATATTCAATTTTACATATATGTTACTGATTTGGTGGTTGAGAGAGTATGTGTGCAAAAACGACTCGACATTAACATGATTATGCATTAAATGATCATCAATATGGTCAAAGATCAAGTTTTAAGAAAAATAGGGATACAATATGGGTATTTATGACATGGAACCATGCTCAAAGTATAGGGCTCATCCAGTCAATTATAATGGTATATCATTTTACATATTTTGGATGAATTAGCTAGAAGTTATGACATTTAGAAATTTGATGCAAGAACTATATTAATTTGATGGGACGTTACCATATTTATATGAGATGGCCCTGTCTACTGGTTTGAACCTAGTTCGGACTCCACCCGATATGCACCTGGTTGCCTACTCATGCTCTATCATCACTCCCCCTATTCCAAATAGCGGAAGAGCAAGGGCAACGTTGAAGCGCATGCACCTACCACTGGAGCGGGGAAGGCGAGGCACATGGCTCGTGGTGGCCTCCAGGGATGCTTCCTATGATTTCATCTTGGAACTATGGCCTCTCCGACGTCTCTGGTTGCTGCCACCTGCCCAGAGGATACTTTGTGATGCTACATCTGAACCAAACAAGCAGATGCAGGAATGGCAATCTCAAGGAAGGAAGAGCGTTGGTAGCCAAAGGGGGGGCAAAAGGGAAGAGGCAGTCTTGTGGAGTTAAGCTAGGGCCAACGGTGCCCCAGGTTCGTGAATAGTAGGGGCCCCTTGCCTCCCCTTGGCGGCGACAACAGACTTCTTGGAGAACTGGGGGCCGGTTTTGGGTGTGAAGTAGGGGGTGAGAGGAACATAGAGAAAGGAGGGAAAGAAGAGGAATCAGGGTTAGAGAGGGGTTTATAAAGGAAGCAAGGGAGCTAGGGCTTACATCCCAAGAAATCCTGAGCTTTCCTCCATTACTTGATTTTGCTAGAGGTGGAAGGCGAGCTTCCCAACCTATGATTTTTTTCCCAAAGTGGTAGGGGGTGGAACCGTGGGAGAGGGAAAAGCGTCGAAACCCCAATTTGGCATTTGGGCCCAAGTAGGTCGGCCGACAATAGAGAAAAAAGAATACAGAGGGATCAAAATGCCAATCTTCCTAACACAATAACTACAGCTTTATAGGTCCAATTATCATGATTTTTGTGTCAATGGATTCAAAATCAGAGGTTCTACAACAAGAAGTACATTGGAGGATAAAAGCATTCGTCAATAAAGGCCACAATAATGAAAAAAGGACAGTCGATCAAGATACAAAGCATTAGTAAATTATGCAAGGTAGTGTTATATTTTGGATCATAGAGTCAAAGTGACCTCAATTACACATTAAAACATCTAAATCATGTAATTGAATTTATATCAAGTCAATTGAGTGACAAAAGAAAAGGGAAGGTTTACAAAGGATGAGAGAGAAATTCCATGTTATCACAATTGCCTTAGATCTATGTCATCTCGACAAAACCTCCAATAGTCAAGTTAAGGATAATTATTGGGTGATACGCCCAAAAACATGTTATTAGTGCCTAGGTTTATGTCAATATAGGAAAATATAATGAGTTGATTCTTCCTTTTATGTGACAATTTACAATATACATGCATGGACAAAATTGAATAACAATGATAGAACATATATACCCTGGTCCTAGAGGAGTTTTAAAAGCTCCAAAAGGTTGAGCTAAACACTAACCCGTACTACCCCCTCCACCTCATACAACAAGTATTGAAGAAGTACTATTGGATTTATATGGAGTGGATGATAAGAAGTTGCAACATCTTCATTCTAACAACAAAATCTAATGGTCTAGAAAACGCCTCTATTGTAAGACTAGCCCATGGAATATGTTTTTTTGTAACCCAAATGGATCATGTCTTGGTACAACCAACACATCATGAAGATCTAGTAAGGGATATAAGCAGGTCATACAAGAATATAAGGAAGATAGGAGCATTTGACTTGAAAATGACTTCAAATCCAGATGAGGAGTGTAACAACCCTGACTTTGCCCCATAGTAGATTAACTCTTGGACTGTTATCGAGGTATAACAAATGGTACATTGAGTGTGGAAGCAAAGATATTTTTCACACACAATGAAAAATATAGATTAAAACACCACAACAATCATCATAATATTACATTTATAAAAGTAAGGTTTAAAACATTTTATAATTTACATTTGACAATTACACAAAAAATGCACTCGCACTGACTAGAAGGATAGTCAATAGGTGCATCATGAAAAATTACAGACATCCTCATCTTCACAGGTGCTATGGTCAAAGCCTAAAATTGTAACAAAAATATTGGACACCACAAGATTATTGAATAGGTGGGCATAAAAACCAATGTAGTACATGTTTATGCTTTCCAATTAGGAGTATATGAGTTATGCAAGATCACAACTGAGAGTTATTGTAAGGACCCTAACCTTCGTTTTGGGCTTACCCTCTTTGTTTTGCCTAAACCTTGTGCTTGGTTGCTTGCTAATCATCTTTGGTGGTGATTAGGGTTTGCTTATGCTTAGTTAAGAGCTGGGGGTGCTACTTGCAAAATAACCTGAGATAGGGTTGAGGAGCAAGTTTGTCACCTTGAGAGATGTCTTTCTCTCTTTGCTTCCTCTAGGGTTGAGAGGAAGGTTTAGGCTCATTGCTTGAGTTGTTTTGGGCTTGGATGAGCCTTGGTGGGCCATGTTATGCCTTGCTTGAACCTTGCTTAACCTTGTTGAACCTTGTGACGGCCATAGGTGTGTCGGCCATGCTTGTATCGGCCATGAAAGTGTCGCCCAAGGAGGTGTGTCGGACATGGAGATGGGGTGTATCAGCCATGGACCCCTTTGACCTCGTTTGTGTCACCACTAGTGGACACTTGGCGCTTGATGCTTGCATGTGGCAATGGCCTTGGACATGTGTTTAAGGCATGATAGAGAGGTGGCATTGCCCATGGACAAGTGTCCCTAGGTAGGCGACACCTTGCCTTGTCTTACCTTGGTTTCTCCTCCACCCTCTCCTATATATGTAACTTCTTTCTCTTGCTAAGGATCTCTTTAGTTCCTTGGTTTCTCTCTTACTTGGTGCACGATACACCTACCCTTTGGAGCAATTGGTTGTCGATCCTCTTGAAGGAGTTCTTCTTATTCTTCTTCCCTTAGCTTGGTGGCCAAAGTAGTGTGCTTCAAGCTTGGAGCTTTGGAGCTTGAGGAGTTTGCTTAAGGCGGGTTACATAAGTCCTAACCCTAACCATATTACCATTTTCCATATTCTTGTATGTTTTCTTATGATCATAATCGGCCATGTATGTTTCTAGATATGGTTCTTGCTTAGTTGCACCTTTAATCTTGTGGTTATAGTGATCTTGATGTTATGGTTGAGGTTTTGTACCTTTGTACCCTAGTTGGCCGAACCATGGTTTAGGGTTTCCTTGTTGAGCAACACTCCTTTCCCTCCTTGGTCTAGAGAAGTGAGCTTGAGCTCTAGTAATATGAGCAATACCCCTCTCTCGTATAAGTTGAGTGGTGAGCTTCTATTCTAGTTGCTTGAGAAACACCCTCCTCTCACCATGGATTGGAGAGGTGAGATTTTGATGACCTATGTTGAGGTTGGATCCTTATGGTTGCCTGATTTTTGAAAGAGGTTGTGCAACACCCCTCTCTTAGTTGTTGAGAGGTGAGCCGACCTTCTTGATCAATTAGGGATTGGTGCCCTTGTGCTTTAGGTTGAAGAAGACCTTGATGGGTTGTGTCATGCACGATATAGCTTTGGGGATAGTGCTGCCCGATACCCTTCTTGTCTTGGGTTGTACCCTTGGCCGATACCTATGTGTGCTTGGGCGTTATGTGTTGTTGAGTGCCCTGCATGATACACCTGGTTCAGATAGCTTTACCATGGTGCCCGATATCCCTTTTCCACCCTAGAGTTAGGGTTTGGGTGACATGGTTGCTAAAATCCTGGATGGGCATCCTGGTTGATATGAGGCCTTAACCCTATCTTGGGCGTTAGTGTGGCTCTAGGCGACATGAGTTGTTTACCCTTCATGCACGTTTGTCCATGAGGTGTAATCCTTAGTAGATAAGCTTGCTTGAGTGATTCTTGTATCCCTGGCCGTTATGCCTAGTTGAAGCTTAGTTGGTGCCCAACATGGTCCCTTAGACGATACCTTTGGTGGAGTTTTTGGGTGGGCGATACACCCTTGATAAGATGTTTCCCGATATCCTCCTTAGGGTTAAGTCTTGGATGACACACCCTGTAGAGAGGATGCTCGGTGCACTCCCTTGTCTTGAGGTGATCATGGCCTTTATGTGATGTTAGTTTGATGCCCAACACAAGCTTTGGATGACACCACCTTAGTGAGCATGGACGATATGGGTACATGCCCGACATGCCAATTCTAGGATGCTGACCGTTATGATGTTGGCCATGCATGATACCTTCCTTGGGCGTCACGGTTACCCTGGCTGATAGGGTTAACCTCGGTTGATGCTAAAAGGTTGCACGATAGGGGGCGCCTTGGGAGACACCCCTTTGACTGATATGGCTCATGTTGAAGGTTAGTCAATAACCCTAACCCTAGATTGATGCACGTTAGACCTTTGGCCGATAGCCATGGTAGTGCTGCACGATATGACCTTGTGGATGGCTGCCCGACACTATGAGAGTTAGTGGAACCTTGATGCATGATAAAGGAGGTACAATGCTTGGTTGATATGGTGGTGAGTTGCTTTAGGGTTTAGAACCCTAGCTTGTACACCCTTTGGTGAGGGTTTGGCACTGCTCGCCATACCTGTAGTGAGGGTTGTAGGAGTTTTGGTGAGGGTTCTGATAACCCAGTATGTATATAGTTGATGGTTCTCTTTTAATAATGTAAATAATTGACATGATGTAATCACCTTGCATCCTGCAAACATAATGATGAGATGTAATGACAGGTTGTGAACCAAGAAGATTGGAAGCTTATAATGTTGCTTCACATGTTGAAATAACACATGCATATGGTTACAAGTATAAGGCATAACATATGCCCATGTTTGATAATAATACTATGAATGATAAAGCATGTGTAATACTTGATAACATGATCATTCTGTTAATCCATGATGATTTTAGTAATCTCTGCGACTGTATATACTAACCATGCAGGTATTTCATGTGGATTCATAGCCTGGTAAGAGCTATCAGATATATGTGCTTTGACTAGCACCATGTGATGATCATCCTTGTTAATAAAGTAACAAGTTGATAGGTCTGAGGACCTGATATAAGGCTGAGTGCCTAGTTGAGGTGTTATCCTCTGATGATGAGATAAGGGATGCGTTCCCAGGATGCTGATGCATGATTGTGATGCTTTGAGAGGCAATGGTTGATATCATGAGGGATTGAGGTCCCAAGACAGTATGGTGATGGCCATAATGATGAAAATTCTATAAGGCTATGTTTATACCTTGTTTTGCCTCAACAATTGGCTTAAAATATACTAATCAGTGATAGATAAACATATCATGTAGTTTGCCCTGGCCAGATATATTGGTAATATGCCTCCCAGATATATTGGTAAGATTGATGGTAATAATAGCTTTGCTCAGTATGCTACTGTTGTTATACACTATTTCAATTATTTGCTATTATCTGCTTTAACCTTTGAGGTTTTATAGTTGTAGTGGGGAGTTATGTTTCTCGCTGGGACTGTGTGTCTCACCCCGGTGGTTTACACCCTTTTTAGGTGATCGCTCTAGACTTGGTGGTGGTCGTGAGGTTGCGGCCGAACAGCAAGAAGAGCAGTAGAAGGAAAGAGATGGACATGTTGTTGTTTTGGTGGTTTTATAGTAGAGTCCAAGAGTCATCCCTATACACTCAGGTCCTTGGAAGTGTTTTGACGACGTTTCACGAGGTTTAGCTATTGTAACTTTTGTATACCATACTGCTGGTCGTACTTGGCCGTTCTGTATGTATAAACAGGTGATGAACTAGTATGCACAGTTGCGACAGTGGGTGGCTTTAAGATGTGAACATATCTGGCAGGTGATCTTGCATATATCTATATATGACCTGAACTTCTTGCAGGTGCTGGTTGCAAATGTCATGTATGCATGATTCCACAATCGGTTTTAATTAACCCGTGTTTTTGGTAATATATGGTTCCGCACGTTTTCGCGTGTCATCTCGTTGTCTATGTGATGGCGGGGTGTCACAGTTGGTTTGGTATCAGAGCTCTAGGTTCGCTGAGTCTACAGGGATCTAGGACTAGGTTTGCATCTGGTCTTGTGAGTTTTCTAGATTTTCTTACGATAACCTTCTTCCCTCAGTAGAAGATAAAGCTTAAAGATGTCTGGAAATCATGAAGAACATGTTGTCGAGAGCAGCGATGTTGCATCAGTTGATGGAGCAGAAGGGCAGGCACATGGAGATCGGGTGCCTTAGGTCCCCTAACTTGACCCAGCCATTCTCGAGAATCCTGCCTACCAACAGCTTATGGGGTAGATGATGGCTACGATGAATCACATGGTGGAAAGGTTGCCAGTGCCTCAGCCAAGAGAACAGGATCCCCATGGTGAAGCATCGGGCATTGGGAAGACCTTTGAGCGGCTTCGCCGAGTCGGAGCTTTAGATTATGCTGGGACGGCTGTTCCAGCGGATGCAAATCTGTGGCTGACAGGTCATGAGAAGGCCTTCCGGATCCTCGACATCCCCAAAGCAGAAAAAGTCAAGCACGTTGTCTACCTTATGAAGGGTAGTGCTGGCCACTAGTGGGCCATCGAGGAGGAGAAGCGACCCAGTGAGGAGATCAATTGGGAGATCTTCCGAAAAAAGTTCATCAGTAGATACTTTCCGAAGACGTATCTGGATGAGAAGATCAACCAGTTCGAGCATCTATGCCAAGGATCTATGAGCATCATCGAGTATGAAGCCAAGTTCATGGACTTGCTGAGGTTTTGCCCTCACATGGCAGTGACAGATGATGAGCAGATCAGGCGGTTTGAGAAAGGTTTGAGTGGTGAACTGTCGACACCTGCTGCTGCTTTAGAGAATCGGGAACGGTTTGCCACGTTTGTGGATTCCGTCCATAGAATTGAACGGTCTGTTAGGGAGAAAAGGCACTCCATGACCAGGAAAAGGCTTGCTCAGTTCCAGGGACAAAGAAGTGGTGGCTTCAAGAAGTCAAGGTTTTCAGCACCTTCCATGATGAGAGGTTCTGATGCACCATCACAATGGTCCCCGAGTAAGGGAAGAGGTTATGTTTCTTCACCGTCAAAGGCACATAGTACGGCTTCTGTGGAAGTAACAAAGACATCTAGACCACAGACAGAAGGCAGGTTGTGTTATCACTGTGGACAGACGGGGCATTTAAAGTCAAATTGCCCAAGAAGAGATGTTGAGGTAACACAACAGCTGAGACAGAATCAACAAGGACCCGACAGACAGCAGCCCAGTTGTAACATCCCAAGATTTGAGGCCTCGGATAACATGATCTTAAAAGGAATGATTGAACTACTCATATCACCAAGGTGCACCTTCTTTTCCGGGAGCCCATCACTAAAGAACTCCATAGTTAAGCGTGCTCAGCTTGGAGTAGTACTGGGATGGGTGACCTGTCAAGAAGTTGATCCTGGCATGCACGTGAGTGAGGACAAAGCACACAATTAAGGCTAGTGGTGGTCTGTGGGGACAGTCGTCATTCCAAAAACCCTACTAGAGCCATGGGAAGTGGGCCTAGTCATTACAAATGGTATCAGAGCCATAACCCCTCTAGTAGGTGGGGCCCACATGGGCATGGCATGCTAGTCTTGAGCCATGCGGTCCAGGAATGTAGGAAAGGGTTATCCATGGTTGATGTAGCCACCCTTGTGCTGGTATTCCGTGATCGGGAGCTGGGTGTCCATGTGCCATTGTGGGTCTACACTGAAATGGGGTCAGATTATGAGGCCATATAGTTGAGCCTTGACGAGGACGTCAAGAGTCTAAGTGGGGGAGATTGTAACATCCCAGGATTTGAGGCTTCAGATAATATGATCTTAAAAGGAATGATTGAACTACCCATATCACCAAGGTGCACCTCCTTTTTCGGGAGCCCATCACTAAAGAACTCCATAGTTAAGCATGCTCAGCTTGGAGTAGTACTGGGATGGGTGACCTATCGGGAAGTTGATCATGGCATGCGCATGAGTGAGGATAAAGCACGTAGTTAAGGCTAGTGGTGGTCTGTGGGGATAGTCGTCATTCCTGAAACTATACTAGAGCCTTGGGTAGTGGGCCTGGGCGTTACACCAGTGCTAGCAGAGGGCGAGGACGCAGTTAAGTGTTGCAAGCAGGATTGTTTGCTCAAGGAAGCAGAGGACGTGGACAACAAGCATCAGCTCGATTCTATGCTATGATTCATCCAGAGGCGATAGTCAACCCGCGAGTGGTGACAGGTCAGATGGAGTTATTTCATTCTAATTTGTCTTCTTCTTGCCTTCTATCTATATTGGTTGACCTGGGTGCTATGCACTCTTTTATCGCACATAGTCTGCTTGATAGCTATCCTCTACCTGTTAGTTGTAAGAAAGATAGCTTGTTGTTAGAAACCCCTCTTGATGGTTCCTCGATACTTCGAGAAGTGTGTCCATCCTGTGTTCTATCTTTTTCGGGACACAAGATACAAGTGGATCTTATACCACTTGATATGCATGGATTTGGTGTGATCCTTGGGATGTATACCTTGGAGAAGTATAAGGTTGTGTTGGACTGTGATTCCAAGCAGGCAGTGTTTGATGACAGTGGAAAGAAGTGGATCTTCCAAGGAGATAGGTAGATTATTCTGACATGTCTAGTGTCAGCAATGGTGGCAGAAAAGTTGTTGCGGCAAGGATGTAAGGTGTTCTTAGCTCACATTGTCGATACTAAGGCGAAAGGTCCTAGCCTCGAGGAGGTAATGGTTGTCTGAGAGTTCATGGATGTATTTCCTGATGAGTTTCCCGGTGTTCCCCCACCTTGAGAGATTGATTTTGAGATCAATCTGGTAGCAGGAACACAACCAGTCGTGCAGACACCATATAGGATGGCTCCAGCAGAGATGGCAGAGTTGATGAAGCAGTTACATGAGTTGTTGGAGAAAGGTTTCATCCGACTGAGCATGTCGCCTTGGGGTTCTCTAGTGTGTTCGTTAAGAAGAAGGATGGGTCGATGCGGTTATGTATAGATTACCGACAGTTGAACAAAGTCACTATCAAGAATAAGTACCTGTTGCTGAGGATAGATGATATGTTCGATCAGTTACGTGGTGCTACAATATTCTCAAAGATTGATCTACTGTCTGGATATCATTAGTTGAGGATTAAGACGGATGGCATACCAAAGTCAACTTTCAGGACGAGGTATGGTCACTTTGAGTTTGTTCTTATGTCGTTTGGGCTAACCAATGCACCTGCTTCTTTCATGGATCTGATGAATCGAGTGTTCCGTCTGTTCCTAGATCAGTTTGTTGTAGTCTTTATAGATGATATCTTGATCTACAGTCGGGACCGTCAAGAGCATGAACAACATCTTTGATAAGCGTTGACTATTCTTCGTCAACATCGGTTGTATGCCAAGTTCAGAAAATGTGAGTTCTGGTTGAAGGAAGTGACATTCTTGGGTCACGTAATATCTGCAAAAGGAGTCTGGGTGGACCCTAAGAAGGTGGAGTCAGTTGCAGATTGGGAGCAACCAAAGATGCCGATAGAAGTTCGTAGTTTTTTGGGTTTAGCCGGATACTACTGGAGGTTTATCAAGGACTTCAGTGCAATCGCGTTGCCGATGACGAAGCTGACCAGGAAGGATGTACCTTTTGTTTGGGATGATCGTTGTCAGCAAGCTTTCCAAAGTTTGAAGGAGAAGCTGACTAGTACTCCAGTGCTAGTGCTGCCAGAGCCTGGGAAGGGCTATGTTGTTTTCTGTGATGCTTCCAAGAAAGGCTTAGGTTGTGTGATAATGTAGGAAGATCATGTGGTTTCTTTTGCTTTGCGAAAGCTTAAGAAACATGAGGAGAACTATCCGACACATAATTTGAAGTTGGCAGCGGTGGTCCATGTGTTAAAAATTTGGAGACACTATCTTTATGGGGAAGTGTGTCAGATCTTTATAGATCATAAGAACTTGAAGTACATCTTTTCACAGAATGAGCTGAATATGCGACAATGTCGTTGGATGGAGCTAATCAACGATTATGATTGCACCATTGAGTATCATCCTAGAAAGGCCAATGTGGTAGCTGATGCACTTAGCAGAAAGTCTTCTTCCCTCCCCATGAAGAAAGCACAGTTGAGTTCCTTGGTCTGCCATAGGCGGGATATGTTTGTCTCCTTGTGGCAGATGAATGTGCAGTTGGAAGTTTCCTTGTTGGCAGGACTGTTGGCACAGATGCAAGTCAAACCTTCACTGAGACAACAGATCAAAGACACACAGCAGGCAGACGATACAGTGCAGTTGATCAGGTCAGAGCTTGGAAACGACAAGCGTGATGGGTTCCATGAGTCCGAGGATGGACTAGTTTGCTATCATGGTAGTATGGTGCTTCCCGATGGTGACAATCTAAGAAAGATAGTTCTCGAGGAAGCACACACGTCGATGTATGCTATGCATCCAGGAGTTACCAAGATGTATCATAACCTGAAGGACCTATATTGGTGGTCTAGCTTGAAGAAGTATGTAGCTGAGTTTGTGGCTAAATGCGCAGTCTGTCAGCAGTTAAAGTTGAGCATCAGAAGCCGGCAGGTATGTTGCAACCTATGCCGATACCACCATGGAAATGGGATCACATAACCATGGATTTCGTAGTTGGTCTACCAAAGACAACTAGGAATCATGATTCCATTTGGGTAATAGTGGACATGTTGACAAAATCTGCTCATTTTATACCGGTAAAAACAACGTATACAGCAAAAAAGCTTGCTCAGGTGTATGTAGATGAGATAGTGTGTTTGCACGGTGTACCAACAACAATAGTTTCTGACAGAGGTCCTCAGTTCACAAGTCAATTCTGGGAGCAGTTGCATAAGGCTTTGGGAACGCAGTTGAGGTTTAGCACCGCTTTCCACCCGCAGACAGATGGACAGTCTGAAAGGACTATTTAGACTTTGGAGGATCTTCTTCGGGCTTGTGTTTTGTAGTTCCTAGGAAGTTGGGATGTACACCTCAGTTTGATAGAGTTCGCGTATAACAACAGTTACCAGCGGAGCATTAACATGGCTCCTTATGAGGCTCTATATGGGAGGAAGTACAGATCTCCCCTATGCTGGTATGAGTCTGGTGAGTATCAGCTTTTGGGTCCTGAGTTAGTACAACAGACAACAGAGAAGATCAGAGTGATACATCAAAAGTTGAAAACAACACAGGACAGACAGAAGTCTTATGCAGATAATCATCGATGACCTCTAGAGTTCCAAGTGGGAGACAAAGTGTCCTCAAGGTCTCGTCTTGGAAAGGTGTGCTAAGGTTTGACCGGAAAGGTAAGCTAGCACCCAGGTATATGGGGACATATCCAGTGTTAGCACGTGTTGGCAAGGTAGCTTACAAGTTAGAGCTTCCGCCAGAGTTGCACAGGTTGCATCCAGTGTTCCATGTCAGCATGCTGAAGAAAAGTCACCCATATACATGGACGGTGATACAGCCAATTGAGGTTGAGCTTGATGAAGACATGACCTATGAGGAGGGTCCGGTGGGGATCCTTGAAAGAAGAGTAAAGAAGCTGAAAAGGAAAGACCTCGCTCTTGTGAAGGTTCTTTGGCATCATCGTGGTGTTGAGGAAGCCATGTGGGAGCTTGAGGAAGAGATAAGGAGGAATTATCCCTCGCTTTCCCTTCAGATTTTGGGGACGAAAATCCTTTTGTAGAGGTTTATGGCTTGTAAGGACCCTGACCTTCGTTATGGGCTTACCCTGTTTGTTTTGCCTAAACCTTATGCTTTATTGCTTGCTAATCATCTTTGGTGGTGATTAGGGTTTGCTTATGCTCAGTTAAGAGATGGGGGTGCTACTTGCAAAATAACCTGAGATAGGGTTGAAGAGCAAGTTTGTCACCTTGAGAGATGTCTTTCTCTCTCTTTGCTTCCTCTAGGGTTGAGAGGAAGGGTTGGGCTCGTTGCATGAGTTTCTTTGGGCTTGGATGAGCCTTTTTGGGCCATGTTATGCCTTGTTTGAACCTTGCTTAACCTTGTTGAACCTTGTGATGGCCATAGGTGTGTCAGCCATGCTTGTATCGGCCATGAGTGTGTCGCCCAAGGAGGTGTGTCGGGCATGGAGATGGGGTGTATCGGCCATGGACCCCTTTGACCTCATTTGTGTCACCACTAGTGGACACTTGGCGCTTGATGCTTGAATGTGGCAATGGACTTGGACATGTGTTTAAGGCATGATAGAGAGGTGGCATTGCCCATGGACAAGTGTCCCTAGGTAGGCGACACCTTGCCTTGTCTTACCTTGGTTTCTCCTCCACCCTCTCCTATATATGTACCTTCTTTCTCTTACTAAGGATCTCTTTAGTTCCTTGGTTTCTCTCATCCTTGGTGCACGATACACCTACCCTTTGGAGCAAGTGGTGGACGAACCTCTTAAAGGAGTTCTTCTTCTTCTTCTTCTTCCCTTAGCTTGGTGGCCGAACCCTAGGTGGGTCTTGTTCTTTGGTGGTCGAAGTAGTGTACTTGAAGCTTGGAGCTTTGGAGCTTGAGGAGTTTTCTTAAGGCAGGTTACATAACTCATAACCCTAACCATATTGCCTTTTTCCATATTCTTGTATGTTTTCTTATGATCATAATCAGCCATGTATGTTGCTAGATATGGTTCTTGCTTAGTTTCACCTTTAATCTTGTGGTTATAGTGATCTTGATGTTATGGTTGAGGTTTTGTACCTTTGTACCCTAGTTGGCTGAACCATGGTTTAGGGTTTCCTTGTTGAGCAACACTCCTTTCCCTCCTTAGTCTAGAGAAGTGAGCTTGAGCTCTAGTAATATGAGCAATACCACTCTCTCGTTTAAGTTGAGAGGTGAGCTTGTGTTCTAGTTGCTTGAGAAACACCCTCCTCTCACCATGGATTGGAGAGGTGAGCTTTTGATGACCTATGTTGAGGTTGGATCCTTGTGGTTGCCCGATTTGTGAAAGAGGTTGTGCAACACCCCTCTCTCTTAGTTGTTGAGAGATGAGCTAACCTTCTTGATCAATTAGGGATTGGTGCCCTTGTGCTTGAGGTTGAAGATGACCTTGATGGGTTGTGTCATGCACGATATAGCTTTGGGGATAGTGCTGCCCGATACCCTTCTTGTCTTGGGTTGTACCCTTGGCCGATACCTATGTGTGCTTGGGCGTTATGTGTTGTTCAGTGCCCTACATGATACACCTGGTTGAGATAGCTTTACCTTGGTGCCCGATATCCCTTTTCCACCATAGAGTTAGGGTTTGGGCGACATGGTTGCTAAAACCCTGGATGGGCATCCTGGTCGATATGAGGCCTTAACCTTAGCGTGCCCGATATCCCTTTTCCACCCTAGAGTTAGGGTTTGGGCGACATGGTTGCTAAAACCCTGGATTGGCATCCTGGTCGGTATGAGGCCTTAACCCTAGCTTGGGCGTTAGTGTGGCTCTAGGCGACATGAGTTGTTTACCCTTCATGCACATTTGTCCTCGAGGTGTAATCCTTGGTAGATAAGTTTGCTTGAGTGATCCTTGTATCCCTGGTTGTTATGCCTAGTTGAAGCTTAGTTGGTTCCCGTCATGGTCCCTTAGACGATACCTTTGGTGGAGTTGTTGGGTGGGTGATACACCCTTGATAAGATGTTGCCCGATATCCTCCTTAGGGTTAAGTCTTGGATGACACACCCTGTAGAGAGGATGCTCAGTGCACCCCCTTGTCTTGAGGTGATCTTGGCCTTTATGTGATGTTAGTTTGATGCCCGACACATGCTTTGGACGACACCACCTTAGTGAGCATGGACGATATGGGTACATGCCCGAAATGCCAATTCCAGGATGCTGACCGTTATGATGTTGGCCATGCACGACACCTTCCTTAGGCGTCACGGTTACCCTGGCCGATAGGGTTAACCTCGGTTGATGCTAGAAGGTTGCACGATAGGGGGCGCCTTGGGCGAAATTACTTTGACCGATATGGCTCATGTTGAAGGTTAGTCGATAACCCTAACCCTAGCTTGATGCACGTTAGACCTTTGGCCGATAGCCATGGTAGTGTTGCACGATATGACCTTGTGGATGGCTACCTGACACTATGAGAGTTAGTGGAACCTTGATGCATGATAAAGGAGGTACAATGCTTGGTTGATATGGTGGTGAGTTGCTTTAGGGTTTGGAACCCTTGATGGTACACCCTTTGGTGAGGATATGGCACTTCTCGCCATACCTGTAGTGAGGGTTGCAGGAGTTTTGGTGAGGGTTCTCATAACCCAGTATGTATATAGTTGATGGTTCTTTTTAATAATGATAAGAAATTGACATGATGTAATCACCTTGCATCCTGCAAACATAATGATGAGATGTAATGACAGGTTGTGAACCAAGAATCTTGGAAGCTTATAATGTTGCTTCACATGTTGATATAACACATGCATACAGTCACAAGTATAAGGCATAACATATTACCATGTTTGATAATAATACTATGAATGATAAAGCTTGTGTAATACTTGATAGCATGATCATTCTGTTAATCCATGATGATTTCAGTAATGTCTGTGAATGTATATACTAACCATGCATGTATTTCATGTGGTTTCATAGCCTGGTAAGAGCTATGAGATATATTTGCTTTGACTAGCACCATGTAATGATCATCCTTGTTAATAAAGTAACAAGTTGATAGGTTTGAGGACCTTATATAAGGCCGCGTGCCTAGTTGAGGTGTTATCCTCTGATGATGAGATAAGGGATGCGTTCCCAGGATGTTGATGCATGATTGTGATGCCTTGAGAGGCAATGGTTGATATCATGAGGGATTGAGGTCCCAAGATAGTATGTTGATGGCAATAATGATGAAAATTCTATAAGTCTATGTTTATACCTTGTTTTTCCTCAACAATTGGCTTAAAATATACTAATCAATGATAGATAAACATATCATGTAGTTTTCCCTGGAAATAGATCCATTACCGTTAGTATTTGGTGATGGTGAAACAAGTTTATCCTGCGGGATTACCTGGAGCACATATTGTTGAATATGTGAGGTTTCCCCTAGCCTAAAATAGGAGGGTTGAGTGCAACTTTGGTTGCAGACTCAGAATATACAGAGCATGGAGAACATACCCATGGCTCAGGATATGTGGTAATGAGCATGATGCCTTCATGGCTTGGATGTATATACTAGCACCTACGATGAGGTGAGCTAGTGATGGGTAGCTTGCGGAGCTAACCCAGAGGCTGAGGCCTATAAGCATAAGACTGCGGTCTTGCTTGATGATTTATGTATTGACCACGAGAAGGTGAGGTCATGGAGTCTGGATCTCCTTAGACCTATTATGGCACTGGATTGGGCTTTGCAGCCAATAGTTGGACTTGAGCAGGGAAGGCTCACTTCCTCAGGGCATAATAAAATGTAATCCAGCCGATTAGTATATCTTGCTTAGACCAAAACACGGAACATTGATTGAGGCCTTGCTTGCATAGCTGATCTAGTTACACCTTGCAGATACGTGTACGATCCTTATATCTTGTGATAAGTTTCTATAAAGCTTATCTTGTCAATCATGTTCCATAAAGAAATACTTGATAATATGCCTCTCGGATATCTTGGTAAGCTTGATGGTAATAATAACTTTGCTCAGTATGCTGCTCTTGTTATGCACTATTTCAGTTATTTATTGTTATCTACTTTAACCTTTGAGGTTTTATAGTTGCGGCGGGGAGTTATGTTTCTCGCTGGGACTGTGTGTCTCACCCCGCTGGTTTACACCCTTTTTAGGTGATCGCTCTAGACGTGGTGGTGGTCGTGAGGTTGCAGCCGAGCAGCAAGAAGAGCAGTAGAAGGAAAGAGATGGACATGTTGTTGTTTTGGTAGTTTTGTAATATAGTCTTAGAGTCATCCTTGTACTCTCAGGTCCTTGGAAGTGTTTTGATGACGTTTCATGAGGTTTAGTTGTTGTAACTTTTGTATACCCTGCTGCTGGCCGTACTTGGCCGTTCTGTATGTATAAACAGGTGATGAACTAGTATGCACTATTGCGACACTGGGTGGCTTTAAGATGTGAACATATCTGGCAGGTGATCTTGCATATATCTATATATGACCTGAACTTCTTGCAGGCCCTGGTTGCAAATGTCCTGTACGCATGATTCCACAATCGGTTTTAATTAACCCGTGTTTTTGGTAATATATGGTTTCATACATTTTCACGTGTCATCTCGTTGTCTATGTGATGGTGGGGTGTCACAATTATCATCTTATTTTTCAAACTTCATCTTTAAGTTTACATATTTAGTGCATGTTATTAAGGTGAAACTACACACAACATCTTATTTGGCCATGCCAGCTTAAAGCTTCCACATCAGGCTATACCGCAATAAATCTTTGCTTGAGGTAGTAAGAGTTTTGTATCTCCATGGGATCTAGTATATATAATAACTTATATCAGTATGTTCTTGACTCTAAAAGAGAAGTGATGGAACTTGTTGTAATATAGGAATTAAAATATGAAACCCAAATACATGTGATTGAAAGCAATAAATGCATGCCACGTAGTTAGATTGCATAATCAAATATTTGATTTAATCAATAGGAATGCCACACATATAATCCAACTAGAATAGATGCACCATGGTTTAGGAGTCAAGAACGATCACTTTATTTTTTCAACTAGACTAGAACCAATGTACATAACAACCTAGATATATCAAAATATCAATTACTATGAGATACATAATCAAACTCCAAAAAAAATATGACTAGAGTATAATGACATAATATCATACTATGCTATGATTTTCCAAAAATACATGTCCATTAGCATTGTGAAAAGAATACCCCTAGGGGTAGTTCACATTTAAAATATTGTTAAAGCATGATAAAACCCCAATCAGAATTTACATCTAGCTAGATATTTTAACAATATAGATACTATGAAATTTTAATCATAATCAGATATCATTTCCTATTTTTAATATCTAATATATTAATGAGATATGGCTTTGATAAATTCAATAATATTAATTATCAAACCTCAAAATCAACCTTTCAAATTATTACTTTTTAAGTTATGCAGGTAGTAGTATTTTTTTGGTGGACTAGATTTTGGCTTACTTTCGAGGACAATTTTTTTTAAGGTGTGTAGGATGTGATGGAGTGAACTTTTAAAGTATGTGGGTACCTAATGAGATAATTGGATCCATGTGTTTGAGTTATTTTGAAGAGTTCCAAGTGCTTTGATTAAATATAGATTATTAGTTTTGTTGAAACCATGATTATGATCCATAAGTTCATGCCCTTTTGAAGTACATAATTAATTGGTCAAATAGTTAAATTTCGACACCAAAGTTGGATGGGAGGTATATTGGATGATAAAAAATCTATGGTGAAATTTTTAGTAAGTGTAGATGGTTCTAGAGGAAGTTATTTAGGTTTGATTTTTTTAAAATAATGTGATGTATTAAAGAATAATGGACCAAAATGTGAGTTTATAGAATTAGTGGCTATGTCACACACCAACTAATCCCTTTGGTCTGAGGGAGCCAAAGAATGATGGCGTGGACCTATCTGGGCCATAGGATGGGTGGATCAGACAATTCTGCTTATCTCCTACCTTGCAGTTAGAGTAGATAGTGGAGATTTTTGAATACCACAACCATCCACGATCACACGTCGTGGAGGAAGGGGTTAAGTGTGAGAATAAGTGGCCAGTTAGCTTCATGTAGAGATGAGGATGTCTTTGACCCCTTGTTCGAGACGTGAGACCACTTCATTAGAGAGAATGAGTCCTCCCCTCTATTGGCTTCTCAACAACAAACTAGTAGGTAGTTCCAGGAAGAAGAAGTAGAGAATAGAGTGGAGTTAGAGGAACATAAGTAAGGCAAATCAAAAAGGAGGACTAGAAGGTTTGAATCTAAATGTTTGTATGTTTACCTGTGGTGCCTACAATGGTAGATGAGGTCCACAATGCTAGACTTGAAGAAGGATCTCATGGGAGTGTGTGAAGGGCCTTTTTTGAGAAAGAAGACTACAGGAACGTTCCTGTAGGTCATGCGGTGCTCCTGTAGGTGTTTTGAATCTGCTTCAACCAAAGGTGTTTTACCTCTATCCTTCATTATACCAAAAATTGACGACGATGATTCAACCCATATGGAACGTTGAAGACCAGGAAGAGGAGCCTTGACACTGAGGAATCCTAGAATTAGAAGATGAAGATATGGATGGCCTTAGGATCCTTCTAGGTGCACCATGGCTCTATTGATTCATCGCAGGAGAGCAGCCCTTTGGCGGCTCTATGGTCATGAATGTAGAGATCTAGAGTGTTTTTCATCACCCTTGGAAGTCCAGCAATGTTGCATAGGGGCGTCGGGTCTACAGGAGGTATTCGTGGTAGTTGATGAGGATGAGAACCACAATGATTGCTTAATGGAAGACAAATCTTGTGGCGGCGCCCTATAGATCAAAGATCTGACGCGAAGGAGACTCGCATGAAAAGGGGGAGAGACGCGAACCGATCCAAGTATAGTCTAACCCTTTGTGAATCGGACAATTACACCCCAAATCAGATCTAGGGAAGCACGACTCAGTGCGAGCCAAAAGTTGAAGGTCACACCCTAAAGTGCCACATGGCAGGTTTAGAGAGGCCCAAAAGGTAAAAATACCATTATATATGTAGATGTTAATTAAATCACAGTAATTAGCCTGATTATCAGAAAAATACAAATAATATATCAAAAATTTTTGAAAAATGAGTAGAATCACATGAAACCACATATTATCCTTTTGATGCTTAAAACATTGTGATATCATGTAAGATTCTTTACACTAGTTTGGTGAGTAATAAATATCAAATGATGACCTAAAATTATGAAAGCACATCAATTGATCTGAAATATGATATATAATTCAACTAATGTCAGATATGATGATGTTTCAACATGAAATGATGTATTTTGCTTAATGTGGATAATTAAGGGTGATAACTCTAATAAATTTGCAATAATTTCAAATATTCGCAAGAAACTCTGGAAATTACAGAGTAAGTTCATATCAGTAATTGGAAGCTAATATGTAATTCCAAGATCATGAAGATATACATAACTAATGATTATATGATAATGGTTCATAACGTATTGTGAGAAAACCTAAACATGATTACTACATGTAACCTAGGGTTAATATGTGCAAATAATCAAATGTAATCAAATAATTAGATTACATATCTTAATCTGTAACCTAAGATCAGTAACATAATTCCAAGAAGATAAGACAAGTAGATATGAGGGTATCCTAATGAACCATGCTAAACACTAATGCATCATAACTAGGATTAAGACGATGAGAACCTGATGGTATGTATGATCTTATCTTAATCAGTTTTGACCAAGTATATAGTGATATCAAGAACATGATGATTAGTATATCTTGATCAGGGTACACGCTCACATATTACTTGGCCTACTATTTAGTATGGGTGTATTATATACGTACAAATACTTGGCATATGGTATTGGTTGAAATGATTATTCTTGAATATATGTTGCTTGATTTTCCATACTTATGTCTATGAAGACGTGAAACATAATATAATTGTTTCGTTACATGAAAGCACTAATTCTCTTTGGTAGCATAGTGCTGGAAAGTGATCATTCTCTTTGGTAGCAGATCACATTGTACAATGATCTAAATTATTGGTACTAGATCATAAGACCTTGTGTCTTGAGCTCTTGGATATCTGATATGATGTATTATTCCCTCATGTTGCAAATGCATGGATGATATAGTGAAAAATGTGCTTAAAATATGTGTTCTCTTTTGTTAATAAATATTCTTTGTTCAATTATGTAACGACCCTGACCTGGGTTATGAGGTAACCCTATTTTTTGACTAATAAATTTGCTTAGAACTTTGATATAATCCTCTAAGATGTTTTGTTATCATGTGACACACTCATGTTTCAAGTTTGGTCCCGATTGAATGTTGTTTGAGCAATTTTCATTTGTTTTGGACCAAAGCACAATTTACCCAAATTGAGGGGCTATAATGCAAACTGTCACATGTTAAATGTACCCCATGTGTTTTAGCATCATAAGATATAGAATGATTCTAAGTGGTGGCTTGTGGAAAGCCCAAATTCCAAGTTTGAACTTGTTTGAACAAAGTTGGTACCTTGTGCACCAATTTTGGTACAAATTGTAATTTACCCAAAATGTGGGTTTGATATACAAATTACCACCTCTAGAGTGTCCCTACTCCCTCCCTGTATCATATAGAGGATAGAGAAAGAAGGAGACACCATGTTTGATTTCATTATGAATGATGGTAATCTTGGTGAAGAAATGACCAAGAAAAAGGGTTGAATTTGAAAGCTTAACTTGAGTTGTATCAAGTTGAAAAGCTTATATATGAGTGACTATCAGCCATTTGGCCCAAGGAGGTATCTCATATCATTTTGTGGACTCTTGGAAAAGTTCATATTTGGCAAAGCACCTCAAGGAGGTGAGGTATGTTGGGTTACAACTTCCTTAACAAAGTTGTGATGAGTTGTGAATAAAGTGGTGATTTTGTTGATATAACTTATTCAAAAAGATATGTAATGGACAAATCTTTATCCCTAAATGATCCTCAACCTTTTTTCAAGACAGGATAAATATTTGAGCATGCATGTACACGTGTCACCCATGCATGGCACATGGCACCTACTAGTTTAAAATGTTGACACCTCATTTTTTGCCTTCCTTCATGAACAACAAGTATATATACCCCTAGTTTCACCCCTTAGTGCAATTTTGCGACCCTTACCATCCTCCTACCCTAAGGTATCGTTCATAGAGCTCCCATATCGTGAAGGGATGCTGTGGTATCGTGCATAGGCCTTGGGATATCGCCCATGGAAAGAGCATATCGGCCAAGTAGGTAAAATTGGCCATATAAGGTGATATCGGCCAATAGGGTGATGAGTTGAGTGGCATATCGTGCAAGTGAGTTCCATATCATGCAAGAGGGTTGGCATATCATGAAAGGACACAAGGGTATCGTGAAAAGGTGTTAAGAAGCAAGAAGGAGCTCATACGTAACCCTAAGGTGAGGCAATGATCATCTTCAACCTTGGATTGAAGCATGATTTTAGGGTTTTGATCTTCCTTTCTTTTCTTCTTCACCAATTGCTTATCCATGGTGATTCCTTGTATATGAAGGAGTTGTGAACGAGCCTTGTACTTTTGATAAAGTCATTTTCAACCTTAGTAACGTGGAGCTTTGGAGCTTGGAGCTTTGAAGTTGTTCTTAAGGCGGGTTATATAACTTGAACTCAGCCATGTTATTATTCATCACCTAAATTGTTATACTTAATGAATTACTTTTAATTCCGAAATTTCCTGAAATAGTTGATGAGATTACGAGTTCTAGTAGTTTCTTAGACCTGTTTCCATGAACTATAACAGTTAGAACTAAGGTCTAGATCTTGAAGATGATGGTATCACCTTATAAAAGTGATATCGGGTGCAAGCATACAAGCAAGCACCTCTAACCCGATATGATGATGTACCTACTTCACTAAAACGATATGGATATGATTGTATACCTTGTTTCACGAAATGGGGGTGTAGTATACACCTCTTGCATGATAGGGAGTCAAGTATAGACTCCATGCACGATACAAGGTCAATTGTATACTTGTAAGTTGATGTGAAACCTTAATTTGGATAACCAAATATGAGTAAAGAATAGCAAGTGCTATTGGACGATATAATAGCCCGATACACAACCCTATTTGATGTCTATGCCAATATGGTGATGGCTTAATACCTCATGCACGACATGGGTAACTCATACAAACACCTTTAGCCCGATATGAAAGGTGTGTATATACTTCTAGCCCAACATGGTGAGTGCCCATATACTTACAACCTGATATGGTGAGCATATGCACACTTCTAATCCGAGATACCTTGTAAAGGTAAAGTAAAGACACTCTTAGGAGTGATAATAGTAACACCAAGTCATGGTGTGGCTAATACCTTTACAGGTGAAACACCTAAAGTGGTTGATAATGGACAACCTTATATCAACAGCGCCTTAACCCGAGATGAGTCCATATCATTGATGATAGCTGGGTGATTCAAGTGTATGACTTATGGCCAATACTTTACAAGATTAATATGATGGGATAGTGGATAAAGTATTATTATGGGAAATACCCTAATATAAGATAAGTTGATGAACTTAAGTAAGTTAAAAGTGATGAGGGAAGTGATACATCAAGGTATGGTAAATATCACATCCATCACTTTAAGGCTGCTACACCTTGATGCTTTTTAAATCCAATATGTATGGATGAGTAACACATGAAGTGTGTCATGCCAATTGTTACATTGAAATGTAATGAGTTTAATACACTTTGATAAGTGTAGGCTAACATACCTTGAGAAAGGGTTAAGCCAAAACAATAAAGTGTGATGTAATCAATATCCTAGAGAGGATGAGAGAGAAACTCATACCTTGTGTTGGTAATCATTTAAGGATAAATGTTGAGAATAAATAAGTATGATTGAATACTTATGTTATCCATATTGATTCCTTTCTATGTGAACCCTAATACAGGGTAATGCTATGTGAAACCCTAATACAAGTTAATGCTATGTGAACCCTAATATAGGGTAATGCTATGTGAAACCCTAATACAAGTTAATGCTATGTGAACCCTAATACAGGGTAATGCTATGTGAAACCCTAACACAAGTTAATGCTATGTGAACCCTAATAGAGGGTAATGCTATATGAAACCCTAATACAAGTTAATGCTATGTGAACCCTAATACATGGTGATTCTATGTGAAGTTCTAACATAGAGTAATCCTATGTGAAGCTCAAATACAGACTAATGGGTTATGAATGTAATAAGATAACCCTTATATTGCACGGTACTGATATGTAATTGTATCATGATTACTAATGATGCATATATGTTGAGAAGATGAGCATAGCCAAGTATGGGCTATGACGTTCTGTATATTGAAAATGTTCTATAGGCCTTATAAGCTTTCATATGCTTTGTTGCCTAGTGAGAGGTGACAAGATGTGTTATGGACCATGTGAGCCATGTGAATAAGTTGTTGCCTGGTGAGAGGTGACAAGATGTGTTATGGCCTTGTGAGCCATGTGATAATTTGTTGCCTAATGAGACGTGACAAGATGTGTTATGGGCCTTGTGAGCCATGTGAATAAGTTGTTTCCTAGTGAGAGGTGATAAGATGTGTTATGGCCTTGTGAGCCATGTGATAATTTGTTTCCTAATGAGAGGTGACAAGATACTTAATGGGCCTTGTGAGCCATGAGGATAGTTGTTTCCTAGTGAGAGGTAACAAGGTGTTTATCAAAGTCTCATGTAAGAAATGATAATGTTCAAAATAAACTAAAAAATGGAAACTTAGTAATATAATGATAATAATAAATGGATGCAATAATAGTAATGAAATCTTGATCATACATGCTTTATGCTTATAACCAAATAAGAAATATAGTGTTTGAAATATATAAGAGGGATACTTGTTTATAAAAAGGATGTGAATAAGCATGATGGCTTGGCCAAGGTATAATGCCTAGTAAAATTGATGTGGTATTCAGTGATAGTTGCACAGGATTGGCATAGTCCAATGCCTGAATATAATATGATGATGTATACTCACAGGACTGGTACAATTCAATATCTGGTTAGCAGATTGGCTGAGGCCAACAGATAGAAATGAGAATGATTCATGGATGACATACCATGATAATGAGCATCACAGGACAAGCTTGAGATAGTATGATGGGTAAATGATATACATGTTCTTCATATTCCTTAAAAAGTGAATAGATGATTTACTGCTCTATCATAGATAGTTGCAACGCTTTAAAAGATGAGAATATTCTAAACTGCTTATGTTGTGCTCAGTTTAATACTATTTAACTATGATAATAACATTGTTGGTGGAGAGTTATATCTCTCGCTGGGAAAATTGTCTCACCCCGTGGGATCCACATTCTTTTTAGGTGGACGTGCACGAGGGGGATTGAGACCGTACTATAGAGAAAGAACAATGGCAGTAGGGACAACAATGACAGCTCAGGCTGAGTGTACTGTTTATCAAGTCTGGTAGATAGAAGTCCTATGTGTCGTCTCTGTACTCTCAGGTCCTTGGAGTTGGTTCATACTAGTTTCATGAATAATATGAGATTTTGGCTTGAATGCTTCAAGATTTTATGTTGCTCCAGTATGTGTTTTGATAGAGCAACTGTTATATGTTGTCCTCGAAATGAGATGAAACAATGTTGTACAATGTAAATCATGATATGTATGAGTTTTGGATTTTTCAGTAAAAGCTTTCTGTACAAGGATATCCTTGCAAACTGGTTTTAAATTTTAGTGATTTTTGTTAATCCACTATTTATGTTTATTCTGCTTAATTAGTAACGATTTGGTTGTCAGTTTGGCGACTGTCGTTACAAATTATGTCTTTTCTTATATTTGTTTATTACTGTCAAGTATTAGTTTTAATGTATTTCCAAGTCTTTGTAATGAGAGTTATATAAAAGACACATAGGCTTACTCAGTACAATATTTTCAAATATTGTGCTGATGTGTACCACATGTACTCTTTTTCTTAGGTTGTGGATACATGCTCTTGAAGAATCAAGATAGTTGGGAGTTGCATGGTGAGCTGATGTATAGGTGGACCTATTGTTTTAAGATCCTATTTAGAATGTAGCATGTGTATATGTAAAAGTTTATCATTCAATGTGTAATATTAAATGATGTAACAATAAATTTTGTAATTTTATGTTGAAAGGTGATTATGTGTTGTATGGTTTTGTTATTGTTCATGTGCATGTGCCATTGTTGTTTCCTTCTAACTTCCTCTAATTTTCTTCTTCTTAGCCTACTGTGAGTTGTTTAAATTTTAGTCTCAATGGGGTGAGGTTTCAATTTGGATGTCACACATTAGATTAAGTCTTAGAAAATCTAAGGATGTCACATGTGGTATCAGAGCATGAAAAATAGCAAAGCCTAACATTTTCCCATTATGCAACTAAAACTAAAGTAAAACCGTGAATTTGAACATCATTAGGGTTAGATTAGTTGTCTTTTTAGACACTAGATCTTACCTAGCCTCTAGGTTAGCACCTAGATGTCTAAGAACTAGGTTTAGACTAGTGCTTGTCATATAACAAGTCCTAAGATGTCATTACTTCCAAATAATGTGGCAATATGGGACGTTGTATTATTTGGAGATGATGTGCATAAAGGGAAGAGAAACCCTAGATAGATGGTGCTCGTTGTCTATAGTATCTACACTAGTCTACACCATTTTCTCTCCCTTTTCACTAGTTTTCATGGTACTGTACTCTCAACTATGTGTCGGACACTCGTTTTCTAGATTTGGATTTTTTATTCCAACCAGGTCGAGACTCAATAGTTTTCTCTGATGCTTGTTTTATCTGTGAAAAACTATAAAATATTTTATTATATATGTAATATACTGAATCTCAGGGTCTTTCCTGCAATTTACCCATTTTTGAGCTTTTTTTGGCCTTCTAGTCCATTTGGACCTTTTTCATAAATTTCCCTTCTTTTATATTCTTTTTGGACTCCTTGTGCAATTTGAGCACAATTCAATGTTTAAAATTACCCTTTTCCCTCATTAATGATAATGAAGGGGTGTTTGCACAAATAACCCAATTAAGGAGATAAGTGAAGGTCAATAATGTAATTTGGTCATTAAGGATGGATATAAGTAGATAATATTGATTTGGAGCTTTTTGGATAAATATATTAGTAATAATGTGCATTTGAATTAATTATGAGTATATTTACCTCTTTATTTTCTCTCTCCTCTTAAGTGGATAAAATATGTGAAAATGGGATAATATGGTGAGCTATTTCTCTTGAAATAATTAGGAGATGATTGCCTCGAAATATTACTCCCATATTTCAATTAATTAGTTTTCCATATTATTTCACCTCTTTTAATATATTAATACATGTAATAATGGACAACATATGAGTTATGAGCCTTAGTGAGCTTAAATACGAAATCTAATTATATAGCATGATGCTACACTTTAATGTGAACATGTGGTTAAAATTTGGTGGCTTTTGGACTTCGTTTGACCCTCCAAATCCATTTTATGAGCATTTAATAAAGTATAACTATGAATTTTAATCGATTTAATTTATATCGATTTGTCACACTATTGTTCGGTTATTTTACTTGTCACATGCCCCCTTTTGGTCTGCGAGCCATCTGATGGCTCAGAGTCGATCATCCACATGATCGGACGGCCGAAGATGCGTCTTCTTCCTCCAGTTACTCGTGTGTCTGAGCAACAGTTGCGCCTCCTCGGATCCCTGAGACCGTTCTTCCTCTATGATGGATCGTTTCACATGATTCCAAGCCCTTTGGCTTCGTCTCCCACCGCCGATTCGAATGAGCCCTAGCTCATTGTCTTCTTTGGTCTGGTTGCAAAATGCCCAACGTGCCTCCTCGATTCATCTCCACCATGGCCACACAGAGGGACCTTCTCCCACTCTCACGCATATTTAAGGTTGAGTCAAGTACCCTCAGCCCCGAGAAAATCTCCTCCACGCTCAATTGACCCCATGCTTCCCTCAGTCACCCTGACCTACTCAGTCTTCTTTTCCAATGACCTCGATCGAGGCTCGGCACCTCCGACCACCTCGGGCCAATTGGACGCTAGGTAAGCAACTCTGACACCCGCTCTTCCCCTCTATACTCTCTTTTTGTCTCGACATAGCCCCAAAATCCGGGTCCTATAAACCGCCGAAAACACCACGGAGGCACCTAAAATTTTCCCACCTCGGTGCGCCTCTACCCTCGCAACTCCAATTTTTGACTCGCCTCGAGTCCGCGAGCCTATTCTGAGCCTTAGCTGAGAACTTCCCCTTTGGTTTTCGATGCTTTTGATCGCCGCTCCTTTTCTCTGTTTTGGACCCTCGGCGGAGCTCTCTCGGAGTTCTGAGCACTACGAGACCCAAACCTGGGCTCGATGGGATCGTCGATCGATGGGGACGTCGGTAATGTCCTTGGTCTGTATCGGTAGCCAGTGCTACGCGATTTGGGCTGTGGAGTTGAACTACAGCAGCAGTAGGTTGCCATGGCTGCGGGTTGGAGCATACCTGATCTGACAATGACCAAGGTGCCCACTCCCTTGCAAACGGAGGATTTAATCCCCAGGGGCAGTACCTACTTTTCATAACAGGTTTTGTTTTCTCACTGAAGGTCATTGCGAGGTTCAATAGACCACTTTACCCTCGCAGGGTCAGTTGATGGTATCACCCGACCATGGGTATTTTAGTAATTGCCTCTTGAGACTTGTTTCTCACTTTGCAAGGTGTGTTACATACGAATGACAGTACTGCCCTCGATGTTTTAAACGAATTTCATTTTAAACGCAAGGGCAGTTTGGTCATTTCATCTATTATTTACAATGGATTACATTTTGATTTAAATAACTGTCACACTATGGTTTTCTTGCATTCTGATTGGTCGATTTTACTTAATTCATAGTAAATCGATCCATGGTCAGAAAAATGCAAATAAATAGTCAATGGAAAGGATTTTTCTTGTAGAATCTAATTTTATGGTTTTTGAGTCATGATTTGGATTCCTTTTTCGAAGTATGCTTTGAATTCCTTTTTAAGTATATAAAATGTTCTAAATACATAATTAACCCATTTTAACTCCAAATTGTAAAATAAAATATGTTTTCTTTTTCAGGAGAATATGAATAATCATTTGGTCAATGTTTTGAGTCACAAATCGAATTTTGGTTTTGAAGGTTGAAAATTAGGGTTTTTCCTATGTTTTATGTCTTTATATATATAAATACATGTGTAATAATGTAACTAGGGAAAAATGGAATGGATGCAATCAGATTGGTGAATGTTATGGTAATTAATTAAAATAGGTATGTGAACCATATTTATGTATGTGACTCCTATTATGTGGACCATATTATATATGTGATCTCTATGGATGAATGTGAATGATTATTGTGCAAACAATCCTAATCTCTCAGTTGGGACTTATCCAACCCTACCTTAAAGATGTGCTTCTAATGCCATTGTGGCTCATTCATTTGAATTATGTGAATCTTTCTACTACATATGTTGCCTCATTTACTTGGAAATACTTAATCTTGCTATTGCCAATGTTGTCTCATCCTTTTGAAATACTTGGAAACATTGTATAATGTTGTTGCTTTGTTGGCTCCTTTATTTCTTGGAGTTCTTGGATATTGGTGTTGCCTATGATGGTCTATTTATTTCTTGGGTTTTATTCCCAATGCTATGTTGTTATCTTATTATACTTTTCACTCTACTACCAAGTGAATGTTTATGCATGATATAGTTATTGGCCAATTGACAATGTAGTGTACATGAGTACAAACCACCTATAGGGCACTGGGGTTTTAGTCCCCCTGTCGGGCACTGGGGTTTTAGTCCCCCTGCCATTTTATATATTAGGCACTGGGGTTTTAGTCCCCCTTCCACTTTTTAGGCACTGGGGTTTTAGTCCCCCTGCCATTGGTGAGGTCCGGTAGGTGCCTCACCCTACATTGAGATGATTTTGAGTCATAATTTATATTCATGCAAATGTGATATTTGTTGATATTGAAATGTGGCAGTTTTCTAAAATATTATTTACTCTTTGCCTCTCACTTCTTGAAATTCCTTAGTGGAATCTTTTGTTATGAAATGCTTAGCTTTATGATTGCCTTTATCCTTTTATTAACACATACTTTTATCTCTCTCTTGCTGGATGACCCCAACCATTCAGGATAGGATCAGAGTGCGCATGGAAGCTTGGTGAACCTAAGGCTAAGGATAGGACTAGAAGAAAAGGAACATATAGCTTGCTTAGACATAGTTGCCTTTATATATATTAAGTTGTTTTGTTTGGAGACAATGTTGTATTAGTCTAAATCTTCCTCTACCTAGATCCTAGTTCCTTGTATAAAGATGTACCCCTTTTGGGAAAAATGTGTAATGTACTCTTTATACATTTTCAAGATTTAAATTTTCGCTTGTACACAATTGATGATTTTGGTTGCCATGGTTTATAGTAGAGACTTGGTCTTTACAACATGTTATCAGAGCATCAAGGTAGTCGGATTCTTGACTAATTCAAAAGTTGTCTCCCTAGAGTATATAGTCCCTTTAGTTAGTTTTTCACCTTAGAGTTGACATAGAATGAAAGTTTGATTTAGTATCATAATAATAATTAAAAATAAACACTTGTCAACTTTTTGGGTGAATTGTCTATTGAGAAGCTACTAGAGCAATAAGTTGAAGTGATGGTGTCTAGAAAGGGTCAGAGCTTGGGGGCTGGCAATATTTTCCTCCGCTCCACTAGCTTGGTAACGAGAACTCCTAAGCTGATATGACCTGGCCTTGCCTGATCTGATACAGACAACTCAAAATAGTCTATCTTTGGACACGTTGCTTAATTGTTGAATACCTTAGGAAATCCGTAAGTGATGATTTGATCTCTTACACAAAAATCATCCTTAAATACCTTATACTTCTATGTTTAGGGTTTAGTGTACCCTATGTTACACCCTGAAGCTTGGTTAGTAGATCCTTTTAGTGTTGAGTTTTATGTACCTTTTACCCTTAGCTTAGTTTGACTTAGTTGACCCTTTTAAGGGGTGGAATAAGGGTAATGGTGTTAGTACCCTATTTGGTTTTGCAAATCTAATTTCGAGGAAAAAATCCCTTTTTAGGGGGATGGAATCCCAATTAAAAGAAAAAACAAATACCTTTAGAGTTAGAAACCCTATCTATATGGTCATACGTACATAATAACTTATGTGAACAAGAATTTACCAAACACATTATACATGTAATTCAACTTGTTTTTTTATACACACATGAATATGTAGTAAGTCATATAGAGATAATTCATATGCTTGAACCTTCACATATTATTGATGCACATAATTATGAGTTACTCATACTAATGGTGAATATACATAACGTTGACTATGTCACCCTAATGGTAAAATGTGTATGGATAATGCACCCTAAGGATGCTTTAACATGTAATGATCATGTTGACCTAAACCCTAATAGGTAATCATCTAGCCTTGACAACATATATACATATATATACCCTTAATGCCTTTCATGATACATTAGTGACATTAGGTGTCAGTGTCACATAATATATCTTGATACATATAAATAGATTATAGTCACAAAGTTTTCAATATATATAAGGTATATCACCTTGTTCTCTAATGAACACCTCATCATAACTTGATATATGAATTAATTCATTAGTATTTAATGGGATACATCCTATTCAATAAAATGAGTATAATGACTCAAACATGATAATGAATAATCAGATTCACATAAATATTCATAAAGTGCCTAATATGAATTAAAATATGTATAATTTATAATATGGAGTGTAATGGACGAAAATGATTAATGATGTCATTAATATGTGTATGAAAGATGATATGACAATGTGCAAAATGAACATTATTTGGAAATATAATAGGCTTAATAACTTGTTGGACAATATTAAATTTTTCTACAAAATAATTTGTGATAACTCTACATGATAGTTTTAAGAGGATAATGGAAAATGAATTCATGTTATTAAGGTTTTTGACCTAATACATTAATTAATGTTGAAATGGCTTAATTGTGCCTAAAACCCTTGATGAGGGAAATACAGATGATATAATATTGAGATGTAATTGTTTTGAATAAAATGTGGCACAAGTGATAGTATAATCAATATGATACCTCTTCATGATGGAGATTATGTTAATAAGGCAAAAATGTTAATTTGAGTTTGATAAAAGGCTATAGGTTTTGTGGAAACCTTAGTAACACCTGACTTATGTAGATTTTGTGTTGTACCCTAGATTAAGGGTTATAACCTAGTTGTTTAAGGTTGGGATGTTGCACAATCACCCTCTCTTTCCTCTTGTTGTGATTTTGGGGACGGAATCCTCTTTAAGGGGTGGTGTGCTGTAACATACTGAATCTCAGGGTCTTTCCTACAATTTACCCATTTTTTTAGCTTTTCTTGGCCTTCTAGTCCATTTGGACCTTTTTCATAAATTTCCCTTCTTTTATATTCATTTTGGACTCCTTGTGCAATTTGAGCACAATTCAATGTTTAAAATTACCCTTTTCCCTCATTAATGATAATGAAGGAGTGTTTGCACAAATAACCCAATTAAGGAGATAAGTGAAGGTTAATATTGTAATTTGGTCATTAAGGATGGATATAAGTAGATAATATTGATTTGGAGCTTTTTGGATAAATATATTAGTAATAATGTGCATTTGAATTAATTATGAGTATATTAACATCTTTATTTCTTCTCTCCTCTTAAGTGGATAAAATATGTGAAAATGGGATAATATGGTGAGTTATTTCTCTTGAAATAATTAGGAGATGATTGCCTCAAAATATTACTCCCATATTTCAATTAATTAGTTTTCCATATTATTTCACCTCTTTTAATATATTAATACATGTAATAATGGACAACATATGAGTTATGAGCCTAAGTGAGCTTAAATACGAAATCTTTTTTTATATAGCATGATGCTACACTTTAATGTGAACATGTGGTTCAAATTTGGTGGCTTTTGGACTTTGTTTGACCCTCCAAATCCATTTTATGAGCTTTTAATAAAGTATAACTATGAATTTTAATCGATTTCATTTATATCGATTTGTCACACTATTGTTCGGTTATTTTACTTGTCACACACCCCCTTTTGGTATGCAAGCCATCTGATGGCTCAGAGTCGATCATCCGCATGATCGGATGGTCGAAGATGCGTCTTCTTCCTCCAGTCACTCGTGTGTCCGAGCAACAATTGTGCCTCCTCAGATCCCTGAGACCGTTCTTCCTCTATGATGGATCGTTTCACATGATTCCAAGCCCTTTGGCTCCGTCTCCCACCGCCAGTTCGAATGAGCCCTAGCTCATTGTCTTCTTTGGTCTGGTTGCAAAACACCCAACGTGCCTCCTCGATTCGTCTCCACCATGGCCACACAGAGGGACCTTCGCCCACTCTCGCGCCTATTTAAGGCCGAGTCAAGTACCCTCAACCCCGAGAAAATCTCCTCCATGCTCAATTGACCCCAGGATGCCCTCAGTCACCCTGACCTACTCAATCTTCTTTTCCGATGACCTCGACCGAGGCTCGGCACCTCCGACCACCTCGGGCCAATTGGACGCTAGGTAAGCAACTCTGGCACCCGCTCTTCCCCTCTCTACTCTCTTTTTGTCTCGAGATAGCCCCAAACTCTGGTTCCTATAAACCACCGGAAGCACCACGGTGGCACCTGAATTTTTCCCACCTCGGTGCGCCTCTGCCCTCGCTACTCCAATTTTTGACTCGCCTCGAGTCCGCGAGCCTGTTCCGAGCCTCTTTTTTTGGAAATCGGTAAATATATTGTCAAAAAAGTGAGTAGCTAAGCTACACTGTACAACTTACAAAAAGGTATGTGTATAAAGGGTGTATACTAAAAAATACCCCAGTATAACCTGGCTGTGGGACTTAGTCCCCTACACAAGCCTCTCTTAGCCTTGACAACCATGTCCATATCTAAGTTAACGAAATGGAAAATATCTTTAGTGTTAGCACGACCATGCACTATAAGGTTGCGGACCTTCCAAATGTTGACGCAAATGTTGGTACAACAGAGGCCAATGAAGTGCTCCTCATGGCTGTTCCTGGCTTTGCTTCTCATTTGCTCCAACGTGTCAACCAGGCTGGAAGAAACTAGCTGACCCCACCCATTCTTCAGCCACGCCAGCGTCCAGACGTATTTAGCTTTAGAGCACTCAAAGAACAGATGTTGGTTTGTCTCCTCTTCATCACAGAAAACACACTTTGGAATGGTCGGAATCCCCCATATTGTGAGCTTGTTCCGAGCCTTAGCTGAGAACTTCCCCTTTGGTTTTCGATGCTTTTGATCGCCGCTCCTTTTCTCTGTTCTGGACCCTCGTAGGAGCTCTCTCGGAGTTCTGAGCGCTACGAGACCCAAACATGGGCTCGATGGGATCATTGATCGATGGGGATGTCGGTAATGTCCTTGGTCTGTATCAGTAGCCAGTTCTATGCGATTTGGGTTGTGGAATCGAACTCCAATAGCAGCAGGTCGCCATGGTTGCGGGCTGGAGCATACCTAGTCCGGCAATGACCAAGGTGCCCACTCCCTTGCAAACTGAGGATTTAATCCCCAGGGGCAGTACATACTTTTCACAACAGGTTTTGTTTTCTCGCTGAAGGTCATTGCGAGGTTCAATTGACCACTTTACCCTCGTAGGGTCAGTTGATGGTATTACCCGACCATTGGTATTTTAGTAATTGCATCTTGAGACTTGTTTCTCGCTTTGTAAGGTGTGTTACATACGAATGACAGTACTTCCCTCGTTGTTTTAAACGAATTTCATTTTATACGCAAGGGCAGTTTGGTCATTTCATCTATTATTTACAACGGATTACATTTTGATTTAAATAACTGTCACACTATGGTTTTCTTGCATTTTGATTGGTCGATTTTACTTATTTCATAGTAAATCGATCCTTGGTCAGAAAAATGCAAGTAAATAGTCAATGAAAAGGAATTTTCTTGTATAATCTAATTTTATGGTTTTTGAGTCATGATTAGGATTCCTTTTTCGAAGTTTGCTTTGAATTCCTTTTTAAGTATATAAAATGTTCTAAATACATAATTAACCCATTTTAACTCCAAATTGTAAAATAAAATATGTTTTCTTATTCAGGAGAATATGAATAATCTTTTGGTCAAGGTTTTGAGTCACAAATCGAATTTTGGTTTTCAAGGTAGAAAATTAGGGTTTTCCTATGCTTTATGTCTTTATATATATTAATACATGTGTAATAATGTAACTAGGGAAAAATGGAATGGATGCAATCAGATTGGTGAATGTTATGGTAATTAATTAAAATAGGTATGTGAACCATATTTATGTATGTGACTCCTATTATGTGGACCCTATTCATATATGTGATCTCTATGGATGAATGTGAATGATTATTGTGCAAACAATCCTAATCTCTCAATTGGGACTTATCCAACCCTACCTTAAAGATGTGCTAGCCTTGTTATCCTTCTAGTTGCATTTATTGGCTCTTTACTTATTTTATGCTTCTAATTCCATTGTGGCTCATTCATTTGAATTATGTGAATCTTGCTACTACATATGTTGCCTCATTTACTTGGAAATACTTAATCTTGCTATTGCCAATGTTGGCTCATCCTTTTGAAATACTTGGAAACATTGTATAATGTTGTTGCTTTGTTGGCTCCTTTATTTCTTGGAGTTCTTGGATATTGGTGTTGCCTATGATGGCCTGTTTATTTCTTGGGTTTTATTCCCAATGCAATGTTGTTATCTTGTTATACTTTTCACTCTACTGCCAAGTGAATTTTTATGCATGATATAGTTATTGGCCAATTGACAATGTAGTGTACATGAGTACAAACCACCCATAGGGCACTGGGGTTTTAGTCCCCCTACCATTTTATATATTAGGCATTGGGGTTTTAGTCCCCCTGCCACTTTTTAGGCATTGGGGTTTTAGTCCCCCTACCATTGGTGAGGTCCAGTAGGTGCCTCACCCTACATTGAGATGATTTTGAGTCATAATTTATATTCATGCAAATGTGATATTTGTTGATATTGAAATGTGGCAGTTTTCTAAAATCTTATTTACTCTTTTGCCTCTCACTTCTTGAAATTCCTTAGTTGAATCTTTTGTTATGAAATGCTTAGCTTTATGATTGCCTTTATCCTTTCATTAACACATACTTTTGTCTCTCTCTTGTTGGATGTCCCCAACCATCTAGGCTAGGATCAGAGTGCGCATGGAAGCTTGGTGAACCTAAGGCTAAGGATAGGACTAGAAGAAAAGGAACATATCGCTTGCTTGGACATAGTTGCCTTTATATATATTAAGTTTTTTTGTTTGGATACAATGTTGTATTAGTCTAAGTCTTCCTCTACCTAGATCCTAGTTCCTTGTATAAAGATGTACCCCTTTTGGGAAAAAATTGTAATGTACTCTTTATACATTTTCAAGATTTAAATTTCCGCTGCTACACAATTGATGATTTTGGTTGCCATGGTTTATAGTAGAGACTTGGTCTTTACAACATATGTAAGTATTACAAAAATTTATCCCCACACATGTACGAGTAGGAGGTGATCATGCCATCTAATTGAAAGTGTAAGACACCAGTCTAGAAGAGATAGTAGTTCTAGATTAGATGTCTAAAGCCTTGTTAGAATATGTGATAGATGGAATAGATGAATAAGTTTAGATGATATTATCTAGGTTTGATATAGTAATATAAGATGGTTTATGTTGCTCAATGTTTTCTTTAAGGATTAAGGTTCAACTTTGAGGATTTGAGATAGGTTTGGATGATGAGTGTATGTATGTTTTTGAAAGATAAGATAGTTAAGATTAGATATGAATTATCATGAGCCTCAAGATCTTTTACAAAGGAGGACCTCTAGTGTTAGGACTAGTTTTAGGGTTAACTCCTGAAAGAGTGTGACCCATGGGGAGAAGGTCAAAGAACCAAAACTCCAAGATAGAAGAAATATGAGAAAATATGTGATTTGATATGTCCTAAACTAGACTACTCTTTAGTGAATGAGTTGAGTTGCTTAATACATGATTCCTATAGATTTCTTGAACCCTAGATGTCCTTAGAAGGACCAGTCCTAGAGTCAGAGATAGGATGGTTATATGTGCATATGTGAATATGAATATGAGTACATGTCATCTAGTTGAGGGAAAGAGAGTCGCAAGACCCTAGAGGAGGTAGATGTGTTAGTTTTTGTAAAGCCTCAAGCTTGGGTTGATGGTACCTTGTAGGAATCTAGTGGTTTCATATATAATAGAGTTTTGAGTAAGCATGTATCATGGGTAGAGAACCTATGAAGAGAATGCCATGACATATTTTGGTTTGTACTTATGTGGTTAGAGCTTGTAAAGCTATCTGCTAGTGCCAATGAGGTAGTATGAGAACCCTAGACTAAATAGGGAACATAAGTTTTGTTTATGAGATACTCATATAGTTGAGTGCGCTCAAAGAGACTGAGCATGACACTACCCTCATGATACAGGTTAGGAGAACCTCATTTTGACTAGATAAAGTTATGATTCATGTTTGATAAGACACTTGTACAAGTTTTCTTAGCACTACCATGATATAATACATGAAAAAAAATGATCTAATCTTGAGATGTGATACATGGATATAACATATGTATAGATAGTTAACCATATACATGAATGATGATGATAATGTGATATAGTTGGTTAATCAAGTTATGAATTCACTAACAAAGTTTGTAACCTAATATGTGAGTGAAATGAGATAATACAAATGATAGAATTGAATGTGGTGTTAATATTAGTGCTCATAAATATTTTTGAATATAGTTTGAAAATTAGACAACATAATGATAATGGCATGTTGATATGACCTGGATGGAGAAAGTGGGATAACTTTAATTAATTCCTTCATAAATTGTATAAGTTAATGTTGGAATCTTTATGATTGGGTACAAGGAATATGAGAATCCCAATGCAAATGATGGAATGGCATAACTAGAGTTTCTAAACCCTCGTTCAATGTTATATGATAACGACTTCACCCTAGATGTTTTTGAAATGTCCTAGGATTGATATAAAAATAGTTTTGGAGCTTTTATTTGTGAAGGTGTTGCACATAAAGTGGTCTCCACATGTAGATGAAGACCTTTTAGTTTTCCTTGGAGTATGTGAATGGCTTAATTTTGAGGACAAAATTTCTTTTAAGATGTATATGATGTGGTGGACTAGATTTTGGCTTAATTTTGGGGAAAAACATTCTTGTAAGGTGTGTAGGATGTGATGGAGCGAACTTTTAAAGTATGTGAAAACCTAATGAGATAATTGGATCCATGTGTTTGAGTTATTTTGAAGAGTTCCAAGTGCTTTGATAATATATGGATGATTAGTTGTGTTGACACCATGATTATGGTCCATAAGCTCATGCCCTTTTGAAGTACATAACTGATTGGTCAAATAGTTGAGTTTTGAAACCAAAGTTGGATGGGAGTTAGCTTATATGATAATTAAAATGCGATCAAATTTTTAAGAAGTTTTGATGATTCTAGAGGAAGTTATATAGGTTTGATTTTTATGAAAATAATCTGATGTATTAAAGAATAATGGACCAAAGTGTTGAGTTTCTAGCCTTAATGGTTTTGTAACGCACCAACTAATCCCTTTGGTCTTAGGGAGCCACAAAATGATGCTGTGGTCCTATCTGGGACATAGGATTGACAGATTGGACAGATTCTACTTATCTCCTACCTTGAAATTAGAGCATGTAGTGGAGATTTTTGAACACCATGACCATCCATGATCCCACGTCGAGGAGGAAGGGGCTAACTGTGAAACTAAGTGGCTAGTTAGCTTCATGTAGAGAAAAGGATGTCTTTGACCCCTTGATCGAGACGTTAGACCACTTCATTAGAGAGAATGAGTCTTACCCTCTATTGGCTTATCCACCTCAAACTAGTACGTAGTTCTGGTGTGATTCCGCTAGAGGTGCAACACACTAGCCGATTTGACCTGACTAGATGCACCCCACGAGGTCAGAACACACATGATGGGATTTTGCTTTCAATATTTATAAACCTAACTAACACACCTACTTCTACTAAAATAGTACACTCGCAAGCGCACAGGGTCGTGTCGTAGTATAGGAAGGTGGCAAGTATAGGGTTGATCCATAGGGAAAAGAGGGGGCGCTAGAGCTAGGTTAGTTTGGCTAGGTTCCTACTGTGGAGACTAGGGTTAAGGGTTTAAAGGTGATTTTGATTGTTAAACTATTATGAACAAGCAAGCAATCAAAGGCGAGAATGAAATCTATGTTAACCCTAGGTTATATTAAGACTAAGAAAGCAAGGAAAGACTGAGCTAGGTATGAAAAGTCAAGTCACACTAAGGCAAGCAAGAGAGAAGCAAAAGAGAAATTAAAGATCTAATCTAGCATGAACAAGGCAAGAGCAAGGAAATAACTAATTAAGCTAAGCAAGCACAAAACTAGGGTTTCAAGAAGTAAAGAGATGTGTGGGCTATTTAGGGGTATGAACTTATCACTTACGTTGGGGGGTGACATATGAACATTATTATTCCATTTAGATTATCCAAACCAAACAACAAGTTAGAGTCTAATGAATTAACCTAAGCTACTAACTGGCCATGGATATGCTAGGTTGTGTATAGGGGAACTAGTCCCTAACACACCCTACTACCCTTACGAGGCTCAATTGGGTTAGGGGTTAGGTTCAATTCAATTAGAGTCTAATCAAGTCTAGGTTTCTAGATTAGGCTATCCTAGGGCAAGTAGGGGCCGAGGGTAGTAATGGGGAGGTGAGATTAGGGTTTTGGACCCCAATTCCCCCACATTCTAGCCTTGAGAAGGCTCCATGCTAATTACACTAGAATTACCTAATCTAGCTACTTAGATCTCTCACTTAGGTTTAGGGAGATTGATTAGGATGTAGGAATATGGGAGGGAACCTAGGGATCCAAGAATTGGACCTAGGGGCAAATCCCAAAATTCACACATATAAGTAATTTGCCTAAATTCCTAGGTGATTTCACGCACAAACCAACAAGAAATCCATGGAGAATGAGATGCAAATAGAATATAATCATTAACAAATGGAATTACAATGTTTACATGTCATTCCCCCCCCAACATGGTATCAAAGTAACATAATTTCCCCCAAACAGCCCACCCACAGGGGCCTAGCTACTCATAGAAATGGAAAACACAAAAAGAGAGAAGAAAGAGGTAGAAGAAGCCATGCAGCTCAGTGTAGATGAAGCAATCCTCCTCTCCAACAGCTACAAGATGTCTTCCTCCCTCCTCCAAGGATGAAATGATGTGGAATGATGAAAGGAAGTGGATGGAAGGCTTAGATATGGGGGGTTATGTGGTGGAAATGGTGAAATGGAGTGGATTTGAGGTGGATATGGAGTGGAACGGAGTGGGTAGCGATTTGGGGAGCTAGGAAGGGGTAGAAAGTAGCTAGCCTCGTGCCCCAGCCACCACTTAGGTATATATAGGTGTCTAGGAGGTCTAGGGTTAAGTTAGGGGTAAAATAGGTAAAGCACTTAAAACTAGGTGGGTTTTGTGAGTAGCACGACCGTGGTAGGTAACCACGGCCGTGGTGGGTAGGGTAGACCACGGACGTCGTGGATGGGCACGGTCGTGGGAATTAAAATGTGGAGATCATAGGGATATGTACATGGATGGCCACGGCCGTTGGGGCTAACCACGGTCGTGGTGGGGACCTATGGCCACATGCATGTTGATCACCACGGTCATTTTGGCCATTTTCATCAATTTCTGGGAGTTTTAGTAATTTTTTGTGCTTAGGGCATGTCCACCACGACAGTGGTGGGTTACCACGGTCGTGGTGGTGTCTCTCCCATGCATTTGAGCTTTGAACTTGATCATCCATGGAGGGTATTGCTTCAAAACTTTCTTTGACCACTTGGAATAGGTTGGAAGTGGTTTTGGCCTCATTTTGGGCTCCTCCAAGCCTGAGGAAACCCTAGATTGGACCATCTTCTTTCCATGCCATCAAGTAGTGGACAAAGTACCTATAAAACATGAAAAAAGCCTCCATAAGTGCATTTGATAGAAATAAGCATATTGGGGGAAATAAAATGTAATCTAACAAGTATAGATGTGATTGAAATGCAATATGACACAAGATGAAGCCCTAAAATAGGGTTTAATCACCAACCCAAACTTGAAACATACTTGTCCTCAAGTATGCTCCAAATCAATCTCTTTACAAACTTTCGACAAACAAGAAATTACGAATGCAATGTAAAAGCTAATTATTTCTAAATGGGATCAAAGATGACTGAGTACATGCATTTCACCTCTCTCCTCTCCTACTTTCACAATCCAATCATGAAGAGAGCACAAATCATATGAACTTCAAATATAACACATAGAATACACAAGTTATCCATATTTCTTCCATAAAGTTCCGGGTAAACCATTTCATGGTGGCGTTAATCGAGAATGACTAGGAGTGTTGTTTCACCTTCATTCATTCAATCTTATATTTCAAATCACACCAAATGACCCACATGGCTGCGGAAAGGGGCAAAATGAGCTAGGTTTGATGTTTTCTAGCTCAACAAGTATGAAATTGTAAGAAAGGGTTGCGGTAAGAACCTTGGAGTGCTATTACCCACTCATCTTTTCTTTATTTGAATGCTCTTAAACAAGAGCATCCTTTTATTTTGTTTTTGCTTTTCTTTTTTTCTTTTCTTTTTTCTTTCCCTTGGTGTAGATAGGGCATATGGTGGATAGAGTGATGTGGATAGATGTAGATGTGGCCACCCCAAACTTTTAGAGGTGGCCACAGCTGATATGTGCACTTTGGCATCCTTTCATGAGGAGGAGGGGTAAGAAAATGGTGAGTGAAAAGTCGGGTCAAAGAGGGGTCATAGGTATGATTCTCCACATAAGACATCCTACATGAAAATTAATCCAATACTTCATCCTAGATATCACACCACATGAATGAACAAGATGAAATTGATATGTCAATCAAGTGATTCTACAAACACTAAGCGTTCAAAGCTTGCTCAACTTCACAATTCAGCCAAATCAAACACAACCATAAGAGAGGTGATGCACATGTAAAAAGTCAAACATTGATACCACTTAGCAATAAACAATGATAAGTCACTTGCATTTGTCAAAGGTCATCATTTTTAATCCAAAAAGTAGAGATTGGGTTGAAACACACTTTTAGACAAGAAATCTAAAATTTGGGCAAAATTGGCCAAAACGGTGTCAAGTTGCAGTCAATCACATCTAAACGCTATATTATTGAACTTAAAGCAGTAAACAAGCAAATACTAGATATAACATGCAAGAATTACCAAAAATTTGCATGATATGTAATGCATGGAAAGAAGAGCATATTTTTTTTTGAAAATGATGCAAAAATTACAAGAAAGAAAACTACATGGCATGCAAGTATGCAAAGCAGTAAAGATGAATAAGATAGATAACAAAAACAAGAAAACAAAAGTGGATGTGGTAGGTGAAATGCAAAGTGAAGCTGGGGCATACCTGCCCTACCACCCCAAACTTTTGAATCATGATGTCCTCAACATGATCCTAGAGTTTAGGATGATAGGGTAGACGATCATGACTCTCTCGAGGCTCTGGTCGTGTTCCTCCTTGTGGTGGAGGATATGCGTAGTAGCTGTCTCACTAATCTACCTTCAATGGCTGAAATTGGTCTGTAGCATGGTCGTGATGTGTAGCACGACTATGGTGGCTTCAAGTTGCACGGACGTGCTGCCTGGCACGGCCGTGGTGCATTCCTTTGGCAGCATTTCTCAATTTTGTGTCTGAATCCAGGGACTTGGTGCATTTTTCATGCAAATGACCACAGTCATATTGATGTGCCACGGCCGTGGTGGTCCCTGTAGCTGCTACTCTCAAAATGAAGAACATCAAACACTCAAAAACTTGACCCAAAGTGATTTTTCTTTGAATCCTTATCTCAATTGTACTCAAATTTCATTCATTTCACCCTATTACCACCTGCACATCTTAAAACTAGACAAAAAATATTAAACACATGTGTGTGTGTGTTTTCTTGGAAAGTGTAAAAATAAAGCAATTGTATCAAAAAGTGAAGGTTGGGTCAAAATTTCCCAAACCTAGGTGGGTTGCCTCCCACAAGCACTAAGTTTCATGCCTTTATCCGGGCTTGTTGTTCTTTCACCATCAACCATGGTCCAAAAACAAAATGTTTGCACCCCCATCATAAGCAATCCTCTCAAATGCTTTCCTTGATTGATCTTCCTCCCAAGGGTCATGCGAGCTTCATAAGTCTTTTTCAACAATTCTCTCTCCTTGGGGATCATCATCATAGATCTTAATACACCTTAAACCCTCAAAAATCTCATGCCATATGTTTTCTCTTTCTTGAGGAATGGGTCTTCATAGGGACCAAAGAGAGGGGTCTCAATCATATCCATTTGCTCATGGGAAGTAGGGGGACCATGTGATAGTTGTGGTGGTGGCATCGGTGTTGTGGCCGTTGGACTTTAGGTGGAGAAGGGCATTGATGTTGGAAGGTGAATTGGTGGGAGGGTTGTGGTGATTGAGGTGGTAGAATGAATTGAGGTTGTAAGGTGAACTGGTGGAGGGGTGTGGCAATGGAGGTGGTGGTAGTGTGTAAGTCTTAGGATAGCCTTGGTGGTAGGGTAGTGGAGGAGGGAATTGAGGTTGGAAAGTGAAGTGGTGGGAAGGTTGTGACAATGGAGGTGGTGGAGGTGTGTAAGGCTTAGGATAGCCTTGGAGGTAGGGTGGTGGAGGAAATGGATGGGTTTGTGCATTTTGGCCTTCCATCTTGTCTTCTCCGAGTGGCTTATCACATGCACAAGGTACAACCAAACAAAAGAAAGCAAGTTAGCAAACCAATATACACAAAGAATGCAAAGAAAAATGAATAAAGAATAGAAATGATGAGGGCAGTAGGAAAAGTAAAAGCAAAACTAACTAGCTAGGCTAAGCACCTCTATCCCCGGAAACGGCGCCAGAAAACTTGGTGCGATTCTGCTAGAGGTGCAACACACTAGCTGATTTGACCCGACTAGATGCGCCCCATGAGTTCAGAACACACGTGATGGGATTTTTCTTTCGATATTTATAAACCTAACGAACACACCTACTTCTACTAAAACAGTACACCCGCAAGCGCACGGGGTCGTGTTGTAGTATAGGAAGGTGGCAAGTATAGGGTCGATCCACAGGGAAAGAGGGGGCACTAGAGCTAGGTTAGTTTGGCTAGGTTCCTACTACGGAGACTAGGGTTAAGGGTTTAAAGGTGATTTTGATTGTTAACTAAGGATGAACAACCAAGAAATTAAAGGTGAGAATGAAATCTATGTTAACCCTGGGTTATATTAAGACTAAGCAAGCAAGTAAAGATTGAGCTAGGTATGAAAAGGCAAGTTACAGTAAGGCATGCAAGAGAGATGCAAAAGAGCAATTAAAGCGCTAAGCTAGCATGAACAAGGCAAGAGCAAGGAAATAACTAATTAAGCTAAGAAAGAACAAAACTAGGGTTTCAAGCAGTAAAGAGATGTGTGGGATGTTTAGGGGTATGAACTTATCACTTAAGTTGGAGGGTGACATATGAACATTATTATTCCATTTAGATTATCCAAACCAAACAACAAGTTAGAGTCTAATGAATTAACCTAAGCTACTAACTGGCCATGGATATGCTAGGTTGTGTATAGGGGAACTAGTCCCTAACACCCCCTACTACCCTTACGAGGCTCAATTGGGTTAGGGGCTAGGTTCAATTCAATTAGAGTCTAATCAATTTTTAGGTTTCTGGATTAGGCTATCCTAGGGCAAGTAGGGGCCGAGGGTAGTAATGGGGAGGTGAGATTAGGGTTTTGGACCCCAATTCCCCCACATTCTAGCCTTGAGAAGGCTCCATGCTAATTGCACTATAATTACCTAATCTAGCTACTTAGATCTCTCACTTAGGTTTAGGGAGATTGATTAGGATGTAGGAAGATGGGAGGCAACCTAGGGATCCAAGAATTGGACCTAGGGGCAAATCCCAAAATTCACACATATAAGCAATTTGCCTAAATTCCTAGGTGATTTCACACACAAACCAACAAGAAATCCATGGAGAATGAGATGCAAATAGAATATAATCATTAACAAATGGAATTACAATGTATACATGTCATTCCCCCCAACATGGTATCAAAGTAACATAATTTCCCCCAAACAGCCCACCCACAGGGGCCTAGATACTCATAGAAATGGAAAACACAAAAAGAGAGAAGAAAGAGGTAGAAGAAGCCATGGAGCTCAGTGTAGATGAAGCAATCCTCCTCTCTAGCAGTTGTAGGATGTCCTCCTCCAAGGATGAAATGATATGGAATGATGAAAGGAAGTGGATGGAAGGCTTAGATATGGGGGGTTATGTGGTGGAAATGGTGAAATGGAGTGGATTTGAGGTGGTTATGGAGTGGAATGGAGTGGGTGGAGATTTGGGGAGCTAGGAAGGGGTAGAAGGTATCTATCCTTGTGCCCCAGCCACCAACTAGGTATATATAGGTGTCTAGGGGGTCTAGAGTTAAGTTAGGGGTAAAATAGGTAAAGCACTGAAAACTACGTGGGTTTTGTGAGTAGCACGACCGTGGTAGGTAACCACGGCCGTGGTGGGTAGGTAGACCACAGCCGTGGTGGATGGGCATGGTCGTGGGAATTAAAATGTGGAGATCACAGGGATATGTACATGGATGGCCACGACCGTGGGGGCTCACCACGGTCGTGGTGGGGACCTATGGCCACGTGCATGTTGATCACCACGATCGTTTTGGCCATTTTCATCAATTTCTGGGAGTTTTAGTGATTTTTTGTGCTTAGGGCATGTACACCACGACCGTGGTGGGGTACCACAGTCGTGGTGGTGTCTCTCCCATGCATTTGAGCTTTGAACTTGATCATCCATGGAGGGTATTGCTTCAAAACTTTCTTTGACCACTTGGAGTAGGTTGGAAGTGGTTTTGGCCTCATTTTGGGCTCCTCCAAGCCTGAGGAAACCCTAGATTGGACCATCTTCTTTCCATGCCATCAATTAGTGGACAAAGTACCTATAAAACATGCAAAAAGCCTCCATAAGTGAATTTGATAGAAATAATCATATTGGGGGAAATAAAATGTAATCTAACAAGTATAGATGTGACTGAAATGCAATATGACACAAGATGAAGCCCTAAAATAGGGTTGAATCAAGTTCCATGAAGAAGAAAGTAGAGGAACATAAGTAAGGCAAGTCAAAAAGGAGGACTAGAAGGTTTGAATTTGACATGTTTGTAGGTTTACCTGCATTGCCTACAATTGTGGAAGAGGTCTACGATGCTGGAGTTGAAGAAGGAGCCTGTGGGAGTGTGTGGAGGGACTCTTTCTAAGAAAGAAAACTACATGCGCATTCTTGTAGGTCATGCAGTGCTCCTGCAAGTGTTTCTTTGGATCTACTTCAACTAGAGGTCTTTTACCTCTATCCTATGTCGTGCCAAAGACTGACAACAGCAATCCAACCCATATGGAATGTTGAAGGCGAGGAAGAGGATCCTTGATGCTGAGGAATACCGGAATTGGAAGCTGAAGCTATCAGTGGCCTTAGGATCCTTCTAGGTGCACCATGGATCTGCTAATTCATGGCTCGAGAGCAGCTCTGTGGCGGCATCTATGACGGATGAGGTCATGGATGTGGAGATCTGGAGTGCTTTTTGTTAGCCTTGGAAGTCGAGCATAGTTGCATAGGGGCGCTGGATCTACAGGAGGCGTTGGTGGTAGTTGATCAGGATGAGACATGTAGTGATTGCTCATCAGAAGAAAAAGTTTGTGGAAACACCATGTAGATCAGAGACCCATCGTAAAGGAGACTCTCATTAAATGGGGGAGAGACACAGACCAGTCCAATTCCAGTCAGACCCTTTGTGAACTAGACAATCAAACCCCAAACCAAATCCAGACAATACTATAGAACCAACCTTTGGTGTCGGTTATTTAAGACATTTGGCAAAGGTTAAAAAGTGACACATATGTGGTCGACACTAAAAGGTGAACCCTTAGGCGTCGGTTTGAAAACTGACACCAAAACCCTTCGCGCCACCCAAAACGCGCCAGCAGGGGCACTATAGGTGTCAGTTATTAGTGGGGAAACTGATGTCAGAACCCTTAATGCCACAAAAAGGGCGCCAGCAGGGGCACTATAGGTGTTAGTTATTAGTAGGGAAACCGATGCCCAAACCCTTCATGCCAAAAAAGGGTGCCATCTAGGACACCATCAGCGTCAGTTTCTTAGTAATAACCGATGAGCATGGTCGTGTTGTCTGGGCACATTAGACGGCGATTTTTTGCTATTAACTGACGTTGTAAGCCTTTGTTTCTGGTTTTTGACAAATAACCGATGCCTATGTTTGATTTTTTTTCTTATCAGTTTGTAGGCCTGCTGTGGCTGGTCGTAGGATGTAGAAACCTACAGTTCAGTGGAATTGAACTGCAGGTTTATGACATCCATTGATGTCAGCCAACAATAGGCTACAAACCTACAAATTTAATAAGATTTATTTTCACACATTTAGCAACCTACAGTTCCATTCATGTTTCACACATGTAGAAACATTCAGACACATGTAGAAACATTCATGTGCAACCTGCAGTTCCTTTCATTTTCACATTCACACATGTAGAAACATTCAGACACATGTAGAAAATTCATGTAGCAACCTGCAGTTCCTTTCATTTTTTACATTCACACATGTAGAAACATTTAGACACATGTAGAAACATTCATGTAGCAACCTACAGTTCCATTCATTTTCACATTCACACATGTATAAACATTCAGACACATGTAGAAACATTCAGACATGTAGAAACATTCACACATATGACAATTCAAAAAAATTCATTTACAAAAAACCATTCTTCAGTCATTATCGCTATCAACATCCCAATTATATTTTAAAAACCCCACTACTTATATGGCTTTTACCCATTCTTCTCTTACATCATTTAATTCTCCTGTCATATAGGAAGCGTGTACATCTGATAAGGCCTTACTTGTAGTAGGGTCAATTTTAAACACCTACAAAGAGAATGATGTATAAGAGAATGATGTATATATATATATATAAATAAGATTGATATATTTCATATTATCTAATAAACCTATATATAATACCTCATGTATGGTATCGATGTGCACTGCGGCATATTTGATAATCATGTGCATAAATTGCATCACATAGTATGCACATGCCCAGCCGTTGTCTTGTGTAGCACACTATAAATTGAAACATACAAAATATTAAAAAATACAACTAAGCACGGTTCACATAAATAATATATACATTGGAGTCGGGAACTTACTTCCATGTTCTCCCAAATTATTGGCTGGTTCTTTTTCCTGGGGACCTTTCCTCCAGTCTTTTTGAACTCATGTAAACCCCTACATGTTAATGTAACACAGTAAATTACATAATTAAATAGTAATGTAATAACATATGTTAACGGATACAAAAATGAAATATTTCTCACCAGATAATGACATTTTCATTGCATGTCCATATTTTGGATTCAATTTAGTCCCCTTAGGATCTAGATAATAGACATTGAACGTCTCAGGGACAATAACTAGTAACTCCCAATGCGTACCCCTTGAGGTAAAAATTTTAAAAATCAATAACTCGAAATCCACAATAAAAATGTAATTTTCTTAATTCCAAATTATAAGCAAAGTAAACTTACTCCACATTGAATGGAGCTATTATCACCGTCTTCTTATTTTGACCAAAATTTCTAAAAGCATCACAGCAATATTGTTGAACTGACAAAGGGTCTTTAGCTACTAGACTAATCAAAGATGGGATAAAAAGTCCTACATGTTCAAATGAAAAATCTACACATATCTTGTCTAAGTAGCTGCAAAACATGTATTACGTATGCATTAATATATAAGAAACTGGATCACCAGATCCTACACAAGGTATATGGATGTATAAACAATATCTCACCTTATCCATAGCTCTATCACAAATGTATTCAGCCAATCATAGTGAAACAACTCCAAAATATCTTGTATAAATAGTTTGTTTTTGTATGAGTGACCTACAACATCCGCATCTATAGAAACATTTATAGGGCAATTTATATCATGTTCGCCTAACCATACTGCCATACCCCTACAATTAGGACCTAACGGGGTAGGTAGGTCCTGTGGAACCCAACTTGGTAATGTAGGAGGTGGAGGTGGAGGCCTAGATGCTCTGGGTGTCTTCGTTTTAACATGTATATATAATTTCAAATCAATTGACCTCATATATACACACTAACAATTTAACGTAATGTAAATTTACCATACAATTTTAGTATAGATGACATCCGCTTTGGGCCACAATATCACTTCGCCTTCTGCCTCACCAAGCGTTTCACAATCTGGGTGGGCATATGGCAACAGAAGATCTATCCAATTGGGGAATATACATAGTGGGCTCACATGAACCCAACCATATAGTAATGGAGACCTATGAAACATTTCCCCTGGAAGGGATGGGTAAGCCGACGCCTCTGCAACGACGTATTCGTTACTTTTTAGACGGCATGTCTTCAACCCCTGCAAATTTACGTAAAGAACATTATATACATATATACATATCATCTTGAAAAGACTAGCTACTATGTCATAAAAATACTTACAGTGGATGTGCTAGGTGGTGGGTCTATAGGATTACTCCCAACCTCTGTAGTAGGAGTAGAGCGGGATGCCATAGGTACTGTCTGAGTGGTAGTCAGAGATGCCTGCCACTTGCTCATTGCTTCATGGAGTGTCTTATCAACTACTTCCTTGACTCTCTTATCAACTACTTCATCAACTCTCGAATCAACTATCTTATCTACCTATACATGGATAAAAGAAATATTAGCTTCTGACTATTGAATTTCCTTTTATAGTAGCATTCTATAAAAAGAATTGGTTACCTCTTCTTGTGAAATTCCCGCTTTTGGGACATGTTTGTGCTGGGATGGCCCAAAGAACGCTTTGATGCCCACACCAGCGCCTACACCCCTAACATGTCCAGGATGCTATGGGTTACCCAAAGAAACTGTCAATTCATCCCTTGTTCCCTCAAGGATGAACTTGCCTTGTTTCCTCAGCTCGTGTAGCTCCTGCTAATCGCCATCAACAGAAATTGGTTAGTAAGTAAACACCACAAATAATCAATATTTGAACGATTGCTCTAAGAGTTGTATTTTACCATTTTTGTAGCCACCTCAGTAGTTGCAGGCTTCTTTATTTCTCCCTTCTTGTTTTGCCTCCCATCTATCCAGACATCATGGTGAGGTAGAGGTGCGGTACCTATAGTAGAGGACTCCTGAGTAGCAGCAGATTGAGTATTACACTCAACTTGTAGTCTTTGGCGAATGCCTGCATAGCCCTTTGGACCCATTGTGTGGTCATGCACATTCAGTGCACACCTTGCTCTTTGCGCCTCACTGATAGCCTAGTTAGTATGTACATTGATTTGGTTAGTAACACTAAAGGTTAATCTTGAATAGGTGAATACAACGTATATTAATTAAATAGGGAGTAACACCTAATACCTTGAATTCATCAGTGTTTCTTGAAGCAACAAATGCGTCCCATTCTTCTGGGTCCAGGAAGTTCCACTATTCAGTGGCTGACTTCTTCCTCTTCTCACCATCTTTTATGTATTCTCGGGTGAGATTTGTCCTATAGTTCCTTAGGACCCTCCCACAGCGTTGCATCACGCATTTACGATGCATCTTTTCATCCAACACAAATATACTCTGCAAAATAGAATTGTTATTAACTAGTATCCAAAAAATTAGTAATCTACAAAATAAAATTGCAAATAATAATAACTCACGCATAAATCCTTCCATATTAAGTCTTTCTTCCCCTTAAGAACTTTATGCCAAGAATCTATCTTACAACCACAATGGCTACGAGTAACATACCCAAGATATGAAACAAACGAATTGCGGTTCACTCCATTTGCATTTCCTGCATTATTAAAATCCACAACCAATTTGGGTCCATTTCCCCTTAGCACTCTTAACTTCTTCATCATAGTGATGCCCCTTCTCTTGTCAACTTTTTGGTACTGCTCATCAAGTGCCTCGAGTGCTTCAGAGGGTACATGTGCATCATCAACCTAAAATTTAACAAAATAAACACACTTACATGATATAACTATAAATGGACATATAGATAGAAATATATGAGATATTTTTAAAACTTACATTGTGAGGCAGCGCATTGGTATCCTCACCATGCTCATCATGTTCATCATGCCTATGCTCGACCATCTAAAAATTTCATTAAAAAATCAAACATTTAGCATTTGACATAACTAGAAGATAATGAAACATTGTATAGTTCACATATACAAATGAAACATTGAAAAATGAAACATATAAAAAAATATAAACATGCATGCCTCTAATATTGAGATTGTTTATCAATTAACAATCATTCATTGTGATCTCCGTGCACATACAAGTCATCATTAGCTTCAATATTTTGTGGTGTTGGCAACCCAATTGAGAATGGACTGGAGTCATCATACTTATCATAGTACTCTTCTTCATCTATAGGATCTTCAATGAACTGTCTTTTACCATGAAGAACAACTGACCATTTATCATTTGTAGGATCATCAATATAAAATACTTGTTTCGCCTGTGATGCCAATATGAATGGTTCACCCTTCTCGCCAATCTTTTCAAAGTTCACTAAAGTGAAACCCAATTAATCCACTATAACTCCTTTGGTGTTATCAACCCAATTACATTTGAAGAGTGGAATTCTAAAATCTATGTAGTCAAACTCCCATATGTCTTCAATGACGCCGTAATATGACATTCTAGCTTCATGTGGACTCTTATCCTTTGTACTTGCAAAAAACATAATCGATGCTTGAAGGGTGACCCCACTGTTTTGGATGACACTCTTATCATCTTGGCGCTTTGTGTAATATGTGAATCCATTAATGTCATACCCTTCATAAGACATAACATTCAATTTTGGGTTAAAAGGGAGGCATTTGATAGTTTCAGTAATATCATCTAGTATTTGAGATAGTTGATGTAAGACTTTATCTTCAAACCACTTAATAAATGTCTTGTTATGCAATCTAGTAATACACATTGAATTGGCTCGAGGATATTGTATCTTGATGAAATTGGTATGTTTCTCAATATAAACACTCACTTCATTCCTGTTGTGTAAAATATACAAGTGACCTTGTTCCAACTGCTCACGACTGATTACTTTCACCCGTGATCCAAAAATTCCTTTTCCAAATTGATCCTCAATATTCTTGTCTTATCAGGAGTGTCATTACCACTCAAAAAGTCATTGTAAAAATCCATAACCTCTCCCACCACATAACCCTCAATAATACTCCCTTCAGGATGATAATGGTTTCGAACATCACTTTTAAAAATGCTCATGTATCGTTCAAAGGGATACATCCAATGCAAGAAAATGGGTCCCAACATTTTCACTTCCCTAGTCAAGTGGACAACAAGATGTACCATGACATCAAAGAACAAAGGATGGAAATACATATTAAGATGACATAGGGTAACAACCACTTCTCTTTGCAAAGTATCGTGAGTATTAGGGTCAATAACTTTACTGCACATACTGTTGAAAAAGAAACAAAGTCTAGTGATTACAAACCTTACATGCTTCGGCAATATAGATCGAATTGCCACAGGCAATATTTTTTGCATTAGAGTGTGACAATCATGAGATTTAAGACCTATCAACTTCAGATCTTTCATTGATACCAATCTACAGATGTTGGATGAGTAACCTTGTGGCACCTTAACATTTAGCAAGCATTCACAAAAAGCTTTATTCTCCTTTCTAGACAACGTGTAACAAGCAGGAGGTAAGTATGTTCTCTGATTTCCCATTTCACACAATTCTATTAATTCTGACCTTATTCCCATTTCACGTAGGTCCAGTATGGATTTTATTCCATCTTTAGTCTTACCTGGTATATTCAACAGAGTACCAATGACGCTATCACAGACATTTTTCTCAACATACATGACATCGATACAATGCCTGACTGTCAAAGAACTCCAATAAGGAACATCCCAAAATATTGAATTCTTCTTGAATAAAGATTTGTCACTCCGTGTGGCCATAGTACATTGTGATCTCTTACCAAATTCATTGACAAAATCTTTTACTCTTTCATAAACAACCTCCACCGGTATAGGTTTAGGTGCAGTCAGTTCCTCATTACATCCATTGAATGCTTTGCGCTTCCTACGATATGGATGGAATTTTGGAAGAAACCTTCGATGACCAAGATATACAGTCTTGCCACCATGTTTTAGTCTTGTTGAATCAGTGTTCTCTTCACATATAGGTCACACTTTAGCTCCTTTGACACTATATCCAGACAAATTCCCATATGCTGGAAAGTCATTAATAGTGCAAAACAACATAGCGTGCCAATGAAATGTCTCTCTTCGTGAAGCATCATAGGTCATCACACCTTCATCCCAGAGTTTCTTTAAGATATCAATCAGAGGTTCAAGATAAACATCTATATCATTTCCAAGTTGTTTAGGGCCCGATATCAACAACGACAGCATAACATACTTATTTTTCATACACGGCCAGGGAGGAAGATTGTATATAACAAGCATGACTGGCCAAGTGCTATGTTGGCTGCTAAATGTCCTATACAGATTCATCCCATTTGTTCAAAGCCCAAGTCTTTGATTCATGACTTCTTGACCAAATTTAGGGTACAATAGATCAATCTTCTTCCACTGTGGGGAATCAGACGCATGTCGTAGGATCCCATCATTATTTTTCTTAACATCTGCATGCCACCTCAAATTCTTCGCATCTATCGGATTGACAAACAAGCATTGAAACCATGATATTATAGGTATATACCACATCACCTTGGCAGGAGAACCAATTTTGGACTCCCCCGAAGTCATTAATTTATACCGTGATGCACCACATTTTGGACAATCTTTCAAATCCACATAGTTCTTTTGAAATAATACACAATCATTCGGGCATGCGTGTATCTTCTTGGCCTCCATTCCCATTGGGCACAATAATTTCTTTACCTGGTATGTTGAGATTGGCAACTCATTTCCTTCAGGAAGCATTTCTTTCAACAAAGACAACAATGACGTGAAGCTTTTGTCGCTCCATCTATTGTTAGCTTTCAGCTTATACAATCTCAACACAACGCTAAGCTTCGTAAACTTAGTACAACCTGTGTATAACGGTATCTCAACATCATGCACAATGTTTCTAAACATGGGAGGTGGATAAATTTCATTGTGCTCTACCCCACAACTATCTAGCATCGCATCAATGATGTCTACTGGAACTGGTTCGTTCACATCTACATCATCATAGGCAATAACTTCTTCCATACAAGCACTGCTATCGACATCCACTAGTTTTGAGTTGAAATCTCTCCATGCCAGTGACATTCTGTATAGCCTTGTACAATCCCATTGCACATGACATGACTTTTGATTTTGTCACCAGTGTTGACTTTTAAGTTGTTACCGCAATGCCTACATGGACAGTAGAACCTATCTCCAGGTTGTTTCCTGTGTTCCTCGACAAATCTAATAAACTGATCAAGACCATAAATAAACTTTGGGGTGCAACGATTGCGAATGGACATCCATGATCTATCTATTCTATGATCAAAGAAAAAACAAGTATATATTACAACAAGATTAGGGTCTAGGGTTAACATATTAGAGTTTAACAATGGTTAAAACTTTAGGGTTTAAGGTCTTATATATAATTAATGGTTAAAACATCCTAAGTGAGATTAGGTGTTCAAGAACAATCCCAAACCGGGGAATATCCAAGATTTACTCCTATTCAGTAAAACTTAGACGGGTTTCTAGGCCAACAAATACATGTGATGTCATTCTTATATATAATAAATGTGTACCACCTATTCCATTCTTGAACACCTAATCTCACTAGTAAGTGTATAATGTGTATTGGGTTTTCAAGAAAATTTCGGCAGCATTTCCCCATTGTTCTCCAAGTACATATGTACTTAGAGAACAAACAAGGAAATGCTACCGAATTTCCTTGAAAACCCAATACACATTATACACTTACATCCTAAGTGATATTAGGTGTTCAAGAACAGTCCCAAACTGGGGACTATCCAAGATTTACTCCTATTGAGTAAATCTTAGATGGGTTTCTAGGCCAACAAATACATGTGATGTCATTATTATATATAATAAATGTGTACCACCTATCCCATTCTTGAACACCTAATCTCACTAGTAAGTGTATAATGTGTATTGGGTTTTCAAGAAAAATTTGACAGCATTTCCCCATTGTTCTCCAAGTACATATGTACTTAGAGAACAAACAGGGAAATGTTGTAGAAATTTTTTTGAAAACCCAATACACATTATACACTTACATCCTAAGTGATATTAGGTATTTAAGAACAGTCCCAAACTGGAGACTATACAATATTTACTCCTAATGAGTAAATCTTGGACGGGTTTTTAGGCCAACAAATACATGTATGTTGTCATTCTTATACCTAAAATTCTAGTTTCATCATTCATATCCTAAGTTTTGTGTAACATCATTTAATCATGCTTGTCAGTAAATACTAAACAGTAAATAAACCATGATTCCATTTATCAAAGATTTGAATCAAAACGAATCCTAATGGCACATTGGGAGAGTGAGAATATTATACCTCACTTGAAGGTTGAAGAAGAAATATATGGAAATCAACAACAAGTCAACAACACATGCAACAACACAAATGCATGATTCAATTCTATTATAATGTATTAATTAGGGATCAATCTTGAAGTTTTAACTAGAGCTTCATATATCAACATACATACTAGGTCATATTTCAAGTCAAGATTTAGGCATTTAATCACCTTAGGGCGCATACATGATTCACAAGGTATTTGGGTGCACAAAGAATAATATATGTTACTAATTTAGGAGTTCACATAATCATGTTAGAAATAGAAGATCCACATGTGGTTGAAATTCACAATTTCATTCAGGTCAAAATAGAAGTAATAATTTGCAATATACATATGATATATTTTCTTAGTATAAAATAGGTCATTAGGGTAGAAATAAAGTGAATTAGTTGAACTTTTAAAATTGAATATTCTCCTTCAAACTTATGTGATCCATCTCAGAACCAAGTCTACAGGGGAGAAATTAATGCCATGTGGGGTTTATTGAAAACCAGATTAAAAATCATGTAAAATGAGATAGTTATATTTTTTTTCTATTTTTAAGTTCGGAAATATTTTGATAGGGCACTGTAAGAGTAGTAATCATGCATTATACAAGAAAAAAAGAAATAGTAGACAATATTTTTGTCTTCATCCTTCTCCATTTGACTGTTAAGGATGAGCAACAGTATAGATTTATTTATGATTAAAGGGGAACAGAGATCACAGTAAGACCTAATGAACTATAAGACCTAATGAACAGAGTTGCATAGTAGGTCCGTGTGGAGAAAGAAGAGGAGTACGCTAGTGTGGTGAAATGTACCTATCTGGCGGCGGCGAGCTCAGGTTCTGAGTGGCGGTAGAGGACGGTGAGCACCAGCAAAGGACGGTGAGCTCAGGTTCTGAGCTCAACGGAGGATGGTGAGCTCAGGTTCCGAGCTCAGTGGAGGATGGTAGAGAACGGGCGGAGGACGGCATGAAGCGGTGGGCGGAGTACGACGAGCAAGTAGCGGCGAGTGTCGACCACAGGAGCTCCAGTGATGTCGAGAGGGGAATAGAGGGGGGTAATTTGTGATGTAACAGAGAATGGGGATAGAGTCTGTTTCTTGTTGGGTTATTAAGTTAACAAAGGCGTCAGTTATCTAAAAAACTGACACCTAATATCCATCAACGTTGGTTTCCAGGAAAAACTGACGTCCATTGGACAATCTTAACCCTAAAATTTTTCGCGGGGATGGCACGCGAAACCTTATCAGCATCGGTTTTTCCACAAAAATTGACGACCTTTCGAGGTAATTTTTTTCGTCGTTAGGCATCGATTAGTAGCTAAAAACTGATGTCGTATGTGAAACTTTAGGGGTAATTTTTTTTCACTCGAAAAATTGGATGGTGGGCTATTTTAGGCGTCGGTTCATTTTAGGGAGCCGACGCTAAATAAAATGTGATACCCATGTATGTCTGATCTTCAAATATAGATGTTGGTCTCTGTAATTAGCCGACATTGTAGGGTTTAGGTGTCAGTTTTTTATAATAACTGACGCCTCTAAATGTGACCTTATAAGCTATTTTTGTAGTAGTGAGGGAACCATAGATCAGTGCGATCCAAAAGTTGAAGGTCGCACCCTAAAGTGCCACATGGTAGATTCTGAGAGGCTGAGAAGGTAAAAATCCCATTATATATGTAAATCTTCAATAAATCATATTAATTATCTTGATTATCACAAATATACAAATAATATACCAAAATTATTAGAATAATGAGTAGAACCTCATGAATCCATAATATCAGCCTTTTGATGTTTAAAACTATGATATCATGTAAGATTATTTAGATTTGTTTCATGAGTAATAAATATCAAATGATGACCTAAAATTATGCAAATTCATCAATTGATCTAAAATATGATATATAATTCAAAGGATGTCAGATATGATGATGTTTCAACATCAAATCATGTAGTTTGCATAATATGCTAATTAGGGATGATAACCCTAATTAATGTGCAATAATTTCAAATAAGCTCAAGAAACCCTAAAAATTATAGAGTAAGTTCAAATAAGTAATTGGAAGCTAATATGTAATTCCGACATCATGGTGATACACATAATTGAAGATTATATGATAATGTCTCATAACGTATTGTGAGAAAACCCTAACATGATTTATATATGTAACCTAGGGTTAATATGTGCACATAATCATATGTAATCAAATAATTAGATTATATATCTTAATATGTAACCTAAGATCAGTAACCTAATTCTAATAAGATAAGACAAGTAGATATGAGAATATCCTAATGAACCAAGCTAAACCCTAATGCATCATAACTAGGGTTAAGATGATGAGAACCTGATGGTATGTGTGATCTTATCTTAATCAGGTTTGACCAAGCATATAGTAATATCAAGAATGTGATGATTAGTATATCTTGATCAAGGTACGCCCTTACCTCTTACTTGGCCTACTATTTAGTATGGATGTATTATATGTGTACAAATACTTGGAATATGGTTTTGGTTGAAATGATTGTTCTTGAATGATATGTTGCTTGATTTTTCATACTTATGTCTATGAACACATGAAACATAATATATTTGTTCCATTATATGAAAGCAATAATTTTCTTGGGTAGCATAGTGTTGGAAAGTGATCATTCTCTTTGGTAGCTGATCACATTGTACAATGATCTAACTCTTTGGTATTAGATCATAAGGCCTTGCGTCTTGAGCTCTTTGGTAGTCAAGATGATGCATTATTCCCTTAGGTGGCAAATGCATGGTTGATATAATGGAAAATGTACTTAAATATGTGTTCTATTTTGTTAATAAACATTCTTTGTTAAAGTATGTATTTTCTTATAACTATTTATTACTTACAAGTATTAATTTTATCTTATTGCCAAGTCTTAGTAATGAGAGGTATATAAAAGACACGTAGGCGTACTCAGTACAATATTTTCATATATTGTGCTGACATGTACCACATGTAATCTTTAATTTAGGTTGTGGATATGTGCTCTTAAAGAATCAAGACAGTTGGGAGTTGTGTTGCGAGCTGATGTATAGGTGGACCATTCAATGTGTAATCTAAAATGTTGTAACTATTCATTTTATAATTATATGTTGAATGGTGAACATGTGTTGTATGGTTTTGTTCTTGTTCATGTGCAAGTGCTACTATTGTTTCCTTCTGACTTCCTCTGATTTGATTCTTCTTAACCTAATGTTGGGTGTTTAAATTGTAGTCTCACTGAGGTGAGGTTTTAATTTGGATGTCACATGTTAAGTTAAGTTTTAGAATATATGGGGATGCCACAGTTTCAATAGGTACCTTGTTTCCAAAATTAGTCCAAAAATATATATGATTTTTCGACTATGATAAACTTTTAAAGATTCTTATCCTCCTGTTCCAGATTTTGTGGTGGTCATGAAGCCACATCGTAGTAGGGGTGAAGGGTTGGACCTCCCTTGTTGATTTGAGAAGGATCCTGCTCTATGTGGATTGGCCTACCCCATTTCCCCTTCCTACCTCACATGCACACAATCTCTTCTTCAAAACACGACATCACCGCTGCACTACTCTTCTCTACCAGCTCAGTTCTTGCTGCCTAGGACACCATTACACATATTGAAGTCTTTAATAGCTTCAATTGGCCCTCACCAAAAAGGGAAAGGCCTTCTTGTCACAAGGTGACTATGAGATTGGATATCTCTATCCTTAACCCTCACAATCATTTTATTCTATGTTGGTGCTCCTTTTTCTCTCGTTTCACCATTAAAATGTATGGTTTGAGTCTCCTTGACTTTGCAAAAGGTCAAGGAACAATCAAATAGTGCTCATTTATAACAATTGACCCAAATATGAAGTTCTCTATATGACTTGGGGATCAATATATCCCAGACTTCAAAGAATATCAGTAATAGTAACATCCAACGATTGACATAATTAGTGTTCTTGGGATAAAAGTGAGATATCTTATTTCTTTGGTAGTTTCAAAACATGATAACTCTATCCCAAATTATCCAACATCTATGAAATGATAACTATTTATTCACAACAACTAGGACTAAGTAGGGTAGCTGGACATTATCTCATCATGATCAATTGAACAAAATCTTCAAAGATATCTAAAAAAATACATGTGTTTATCTAAAAACTTATTCCAAACATTATCCAAAAATCATACTAAAACCATGGGTCTCTTTATTCTTATCCTTAATATCCTATAAAAATATTGTCATGATTCCATGCATAGAACTTGAGATATAAACCAATTATTACTACTTTAACTCATCATAAATATCCAAGGTTGTTAATTTCATATCCAAGATTTTCAATAATTTGTTCATGTTAATCAAGAGATTAACAAATCCTAAAAATATAAACCTAGATCCATAACAATGTAAGTTTCATTATAAAATTAGAAATTCCACTAAACATATATTGAGACCTCATTTTGGTTGAAGGATCAGAATGACATTACCTAAGGATTCTAGGTTTGGGATCATTCAAATTATATAAACTTTGATAAAACCTCCATATCATTGTTGAAAGGTTTTACTTAATTTTTGGAAGAAAATTTCTTATCAAATGATGGTAAATTGCATTTTTGACATAAAAATACTCACTATTGCAAACAAGGCCTAGATCTAGGTCATATGCATAAAACCTATATCATCCATCATAATTAGGGTTATTCATTATATCAGATGTTATCTCTAAATCAAACATCAAAAATATCTATCTAGTACATTTAGAGATTAGACTCCCAGACTTTTGGGGGTGTTGACACTTTCTTATGTACATATATACATGTAAATACTTTTTCTCAATGATGAAGCCAATGTTTGAAAACCACCGTAATCCTAGTCGATAAATCAAAATCGAAATTGATTTATCCACACACGTTGGGCAGACAAGTGCTACAAAACTTGGAGAAATAGTGACCGTTGTGTACAGACAACACTAGCCATCCTAACCAAAACCTTTGTAATCCTATGCCCCATAAGATAGAACAGTAGAGGAATAGGGCAAACTACAAGCACTAACTACAACTAGTGCTTAGATATCTAGATCTAACATTGAAACAAAGTTAGTTCTAATCTCTAAGAGATAACTCATTATATTTGTTGAGCTTATATAGAAGTTTTTTATATTTGTGTTTTATAATGAGAAATTGTAAGTCCACTTATTATTAATGTTCTCATCAAACCTATAATGACCTCAGATTCTATCCTGTAAGTAAGTGAACTCTAGGATCATTATCTTGGTATATCAGGTTTTCTTTCGAGTTTAGACACAAAGATCTTTTTCACACACCATGAACAATCTTGATGGAAGCATCACAACAATGTTTCACAATAGTACACTTATTAAAATCAGGTTTACAACATGTTATTATTAAAATTTGGCATTTAGAACATATTTGTAACTGTGCTAACTAAGATAAATAATTTAGTATTTGGGGTAACTTGCATTAAAGTATAAGTTCTACTTTTTTATAATTGAAAATGTAAACAAGACTCCATACTTATTTTATTTAAAATGTTGGAATTTTAAAATTCTACCCACCTTAAATAAATTACATCTCAAAATTTTCTTAGACCACTACTCACCTTTAGGCTTTTCTTATACCTATTTTGCAAAAATTCAACATGTTTATCCATAAAACTAAAACTAAGTTTATAACAAGGTCATACCTTCTCTTTTACCTTATTCCTCCTCATCATCAACCATTGCAAAGATTCTTTCCTACCTCTTTTCTCATTCCTTTGTGTTAGAGTTTTGTCCTACATCATTCTTTGCTTTGATCTTGGGACATTCTGACTTCTAATGATTTGGGTCTCCAAAATAGATGCAAACTCCCAATCCTTATATGTATGGTCCACCATGAAGTCTACCAAAAGTTTCACAAGGTTCCTTAGTAGGTTGTCCTTATGGAGCTTTCCTCTTCTTGTCATTATGGCTTTTGTGCTCGTTCTTTCTTCTTGAGGATCCCCCGTTCTTCTAGTATCATCTAGGGTAGTCCTCCAACTCTAGGGAATAATCGAGTGCCTCTTGCACTGTCCTTATGCCATGTCCAGTAAGAGAATAGCCCAAATCAGGATTTAGACCACACATGAACTTCTTTGTCAGATGTGTCTAGTCTAAATGATACATGTAATTCTGCATCATACAAAAATTCATTGCATACTGGCTAACAATTGATTTGTACTACTTCATACGCTTGATCTCCAACTCCTTCTTCTCGATCATATCTTCTGAGATGTAATGATTCTGAAAGACAGTAGTGAAATCCTCCTAGGTGAATGACTCAACATTGGGTCCTTGAGCATCAGTGAAGTTCTCCCACCAAGTAAGGGTTTCACTCTTCAATACGTGTGTCCCAAAGTAAACTTTAGAATGTTCAATATATCCCAAATCACAGAAATAGTGCTCGACACTGAGTATCCACTCTTTAGTACAACCAACCACACCGATCTCAGCTTCTCCAGAGAAGGTGTGTGGCTAAATCTTCAGGAAGTCTACTAAGGTCAACTCTTGGTTCCTCAATTGATGTGGTCCTCCGCAGTGACTGGTTAGGGCATCAGTAAGGGCCTTGACGAGAACTTCTACATATGTATTATGGTTAGTATTAGGGTTATCACAAAAAAAGTAACCGAAATTGGGGGCAGGTAGCTACCCCTGCATAGGTATTAAATACATGTCATATATGTATACATATATATATGTATATATATAGACACACATATATATACATATATATACATACATATATACATAGATATACATATACATATATATAGAGAGAGAGAGAGAGTCAGGCTAGAATACACTCGAGTGTATAGATCACACGAATACACTCAAGTGTTTTTGCATATCAAGACTATTTTTTGCAAAATGTAAACCATTGATCTTCAGTGTCATACTATAACTAGGCTACATACAAATTTTGAGCCCATTTGGATGAGTATAAGTCACTCATCTAAGGACAACAAAATTGACGCGGAAAACTAATTTGAAATGCATAATTTTTGCAGTCTTTATAACATAACCTATAAATGTCCAAATGCGCTCAAATTTTGCTTATGAGCTATTCACAAGATGTTTAAGAATATAAATGGATTATATTTTTGAAAAAAATATTGCAACATAAAAAACCACTTGAGTGTATTCCTCTTGGAATACACTCCAGTGTATTCTAGCCTGGCTCTCTCTCTCTCTCTATTTATATATATATATATATATATATATAGGGAATGAGAGAGAGAAAGTTAGGCCATAATACACTCGAGTGTATCCAGAGTAGAATACACTCAAGTAGTTTTCCAAGATATAATATATTTTATAAAAATCTAATCTGTTGATCTTCTTAAACATGTTGTGAATAGCTCATATATAAAATTTGAGTCCATTTGGACATTTATAGGTCATGTTATAAAGACCACAAAAATAATGCATTTCAAATTAGTTTTTTGTGTTGATTTTGTTGTCCTTGGATGAGTGACTTACACTCATCCAAATGGGCTCAAAATTTGTATGTAGCCTAACTATAGTATGACAATGAAGATCTATGGTTTATATTTTACAAAATTTTAGTCTTGATATGCAAACACTACTTGAGTGTAGTGTGTGATCAGTACACTACAGTGTATTCTAGCCTAAATCTCTCTCTCTCTCTCTGTAAATAAATAAATATATATATATATATATATATATATGTGTGTGTGTGTGTGTGTGCATATATATACATATATATATATACATGCAGGGATTTTGGGTCGTATTTATAGGCTGATTTCATACTTGTTTTGTGTGGTTATTTGTCATCTTTTGTGACTATGATAGCATGATTCACTTTCTTTAGCCTATAAACACTTTATGCATCAAATTGATCTTATTCTATCCTATTTTATATGATTTATGAAATTTCCCGATTTGACTTGTGTTTTTCTCTCTTTTTTTTGTACCTTCTGTTCCAGAACCTATCGATACTATTGATAGGTTGTCGATAGTATCGACACTACATCAGGCGGTCAAGCTGGAGAAAAGCATTCTACTGATACCATCGACCCACACCGTCGATGGTATCAAAATCATCCCAGAAGGAGAAAGGGAACCCCGTCGATAGTATCGAGAAGTCAGCAGACGGATCCCGTCTTGAAGCAAGTATGTGTGCCTTAAGGTGTCAATACTATCAATATCCCATCGATGGTATCAACGTCGTCAGATCAGGATTTTGTACAGATCATCTGGATCTAATGGTTGGGATCTTTTGGCGGTCATAAGTCATACCTAGACCTAAGGGAGGAAGGCTCAAAGAAAAAGGGACGTTCTATTCTGCCACACGAGTCCCGAAGGAAAGGAGAAAAAAGAACGGATCTGAAAGCAACGTTTCGGAGGATTCGAGAGCCGCAGACGGATGATTCTACTGCTGGAAGGCTTCAGAACGGGCGTCTCACACCGAGGATCATCCGGCTCGTACCCGTTCCAAGGGTTACATGATATTTCTATCTGTTTCTCATGTTTTCATCTTCCTTCTCCATGTATTCTATTAAGATGAACATGTGGGGCTAATCCCCTTTGATCCTTAGGACCCGGGAGTAGCCCGGAGAATCGCTGTATGACATTTTTGCATGGATTAGTATAATTTTTCTCATTTTTCTTGGATATGTTATCATGCGCTCTATCGTAATTTCTATGCTTGATCACCATAGTTAATTTCTAATACTTTTAATTGTTCTTGACGGAGGATTAGTGGTTGAAAAGGCATGATTAACACGTTAACCTATAAATTCCTTAGATGAGGTAATGTATGGTTAATGGTGGATACCAAGAGGATTCATTAATGCACTTAGGTCTAGGGTATAAGTTACTACTAGCGTGGAACTGGCCCAAAACTAAGTAGTAGATTGCATCACGGAAGCGAGAAATTCTGACTACAGGCCTCTATTAGGGATAAGGGATGATTTATGTTATTTATGTGAATCTGTATGCAGCGAGACCTTGTGGTGAAATCGTAATCCTAAGGATCCTCATTCTCATTTGATTAAACCAACATTTAATCATCGCTCTTTTGTTTTCTCTTTATTTTATTTTCTTTTTCCAAACCAATCAACTTTTTCATCGGTTTAGCTGATCGCAACCAGTTAGTAGTAGTTTTATGAAATTCACATTTCCCTGAGTTTGACTCGGGCCTCACAAGGCCTATATTACTTTGATATGTATACTTGCATTTAACACACGATTTTCACGTGTCAAATTTTTGGTGTCGTTGCCAGGGAACAGCGAATTTCAGCACTACGAGTGCTACGAGCGGCCACTCTAGGCCACTTTTTACTGCAATTTTATTCATAATTTTTTAACTCAATTGCCTATCTTTTAGATTTTTTTATTCAAGCATTGTGCTTTCTTGACTTTTCATATTTCAGGTACTAGTGCATGGTGAGTACGCGGAGTACGAACTATAATAAATCAACATCTGACATTCCGCAACCGGGTGACAGTGATGAAGACGAATTGACTAATACGCCACCCAAGAAGATTGAATCAATACCAGAAGCTTCTTTAATGGGTAACGCAAATGGAGAACCAGTGGAGCAGACCATTTGGGAGAAGATCAAAGCTTCTTCTTCTACTGCACAAAAGGGGTCAATCAAGAAGCAAGCCATCAATATCCCAAATTACAAGATTGATCCAAGGCTCATTCAATTGGTCAAGTCGCTAGTATTTAATGGACTTAAACATGAAGACCCAGTAGCCCATATTAAAAGCTTTGTGGAAAACTGTGATATGGTGAAGGTAGATAGGTTCCCACAGACATCAATTTATCTGAAGCTATTCCCGTCATCATTAGCAGGCAATGCAAGGGAGTGGCTCTGTAATCTGCCAGAGGAAGGTGTCGAGACATGGGATCAGATGATCGAGGTATTCTTTAAAAGGTACTTCCCGCTCGAGAAGACAAATGACCTTGTGAGGAAGATCCACAATTTCAAACAGCAAGCAGCTGAGACATACTCAGAGGCATGGGAGCGATTCTAAATCATGTTGCGGAAAGTCCCACATCATGGGATAGAATTAGAAAACCAAGCAAAGATATTCAACTTTGGCCTAAACCAACATGATCGGGGTACTCTGGATTCAGTAGGTACAGGTTTCTTCCTGAACAACAAAGGCTCTAAGTGTTGGGAGATTTTGAAGAACATGGCTAAAAAACAATCTTGGGGTGAAAGAGACGGATCAGAGCATGTTAGAGCTATAGGTGATGCAAAGACCATTCAAGCATTAAATGAGAAGATGGACTTACTAGATAAGAAGCTCATAGAGAAAGATGACAATGGGTCTGGTGATGAAGCACATGCAAAGTTCATGCACCAACAAGGCTACCAGAATAATAATTATTGGTGGAGGAAGGACAAGAAATTTTCTTGGAAGGATCCAAACAACTTTTTGCATGATCTGGATCAAAAGCCACAACCCAGTGCAGAGGACAAGAGCAATGAGTTGCTCCGCCAAGTGATTAAGCAAAATCAAGAGTTGATGAGCACATTCGGCAAGCAAATTAAGTCACAAGGAGAGTTTATGAATCAATTCCGGCAGACTCTACAGAGCCATGGGGCACAGATGAGGACACTTGAGACGTCCATTTCACAAATTGCAACCGAACTTGCAAACTTGAAGAAGCCAACACAGTAGGGTTTCCCAAGGAACACTAATACTCCATGAGGAACCCATCAAGCCAAAGCTATCTTGCTGAGGAGTGGCAAGAAGATTTTAAACTCTAAAGCCAATGAACCAAACACATCACAGCCAGAAGCTATAGGTGAGGCCACAGAGGAAGTAGAAGTCACAAAAACCGTTGAGGATAGTGCAGAAGTTACAGTGGAGGAGACAAATTCTAGGAAAGAAACATATAAGAGAGCACCATATGTGCCACCACATCAAAGGGCACAGTCAGTCCCTGTTCCATATTTGAATAGCCTAAAATCAAAGAAGGTAGATCAGTAATTTAAGAAGTTTCTGGATGGCTTTACAAAATTATCCGTCAACTTCCCATTGATTGACGCGATTGAGCAGATACCGTCATACGGTAAGTTTCTGAAGGACATCATAAACAAGAAGCGAAAAATTCCTGACACTGAAGTGGTGGTGCTCAAAGAATAGGTGAGTGCATTTATTCTGGGTACTCTGCCATCTAAGAGACAGGATCCTAGGTGTTTTAACATCTCTTGCTATATTGGGAAGACAAAGTTTGGAGAAGCCCTCTTTGACTCAGGAGCAAGCATCAACCTGATGCCTCTCTCAACCTTTAGAAAACTCAGTCTCAAGGAATCTAGGAGGAAATATGACTATCCAGCTTGCAGATAATTCGTTAGTAAGGCCCTATGGGATTTGCTAAGATGTTCTAGTCAAGGTGGATAGGTTTGTTTTTCCTACAGATTTCGTAGTGATGGAAATGCAAGATGTCTAAGGAAACGAGCTGCTACTAGGTAGACCTTTCTAGGCTACAGCTGACATGATCCTGGAAATGGGAAAAGGCCATTTGACTATGGGCATATCTGATGACAGGTTTGAAATAATAATGCCAACAAGATCAAATCCATCAAAGGAACAAGGATAGTGCAACAAAGTTAAACACTTTGATCATAACATTTCCATTTGTCTCAGGAAACCTTTTCTCGACATGGCTCATGTCATGACCAAAGTAGACAGAGGAACTCTTGCCGTTGATATCATGGAGAAAACTAAAGTGGTCTCTCTTGCTAAAGTTGTGGGATATCCTAATGACAAAGATGAAGAAGTGTGCCTTTCTACCGTGGAAGATGTTGTGGAGATCTCAATGCTAGAGTCATATCCTCAATTGCCTTTAGAAGCATGTCTATTTAATATTGTGGATGATTGGATGAGAAGCACATCTCTACAGGATTGTGTAAAGATGCTATGAGTCCTACTGTGTTACTATGCTAGGCACTTTGAAGATTTGGGACCATTGCCACCACCACTACTGCCATCTTTGGTGAATCTGCCAAAATTGGAATTGAAGCTGCTTCCCCCACATTTGAAATATGTGTTCTTAGCAGTGGAGGATAAGTTACCGGTCATCATCTCGGCACATCTGAGTGCCTATGAGGAAGAACAACTCATGGTTGTGTTGAAGAACCACCGTGGTGCTTTCGGGTGGTCAGTTTCAGACATAAAGGGGATTTCTCCTACTCTATGCCAACACAAGATCAGACTTGTGGAGGGAGCAAAGCCTATGATCCAGCCTCAACGCCGCCTAAATCCTATTATGATGGAAGTCGTCAAGAAGGAGGTGATTAAGCTGTTCTTAGCGGGAATTATCTATGCAATTTCAGACTCGACGTGGGTAAGCCTGACATAGGTAGTCCCCAAAAAGGGGGGAATTACGGTAACTACAGATTTATTAAATGAGCTAGTCACTACCCGTTTGGTCACTGGGTGGTGAGTTTGCATAGATTACCGTAGGTTGAACACTACAATGCTAAATGATCATTTTCCTTTACCTTTTATTGACCAGATTTTGGAGCGACTGGTTGGTCGCTCTCATTTTTGTTTCCTAGACAGATACTTTGGCTATAATCAAATATCGATTGAACCTATGGATCAAGAGAAATCCACCTTTACTTGCCCTTATGGTACATTTTCATATCGTTGTATGCCGTTTGGATTGTGTAACACACCGACCACTTTTCAATGATGTATGCTCGCCATTTTTTTTGATATGGTTGAATGTTGTTTAGAGGTTTTCATGGATGATTTTTTAGTTTACAATGCTTCATTTGATGAATGTCTCTATAACCTTTATAAGGTTTTGCAGAGATGTGAGGACACTCATCTTGTCCTCAATTGGGAGAAATGTCATATGATGGTAAGCGAGGGCATTGTGCTCAGATACAAGGTGTCCAACAAAGGACTGGAGGTTGATTCGGTAAAAATTGAGGTTATTTCTAAATTACCTCCACCGAACTTGGTGAAGGGAGTTAGGAGTTTTCTTGGTCACGCTAGATTTTACCGTCGGTTTATAAAAGATTTTTCAAAGATCGCTAAACCATTGTCTAAGTTACTTGAGAAGGACGTTGTTTTTTATTTTAATGACAAATGTTTGAACGCTTTTGAGGTCCTTAAATAAAGATTGATTTTAGTGCCAATTGTGTAGATGCCCGATTGGATTCAACCTTTTGAGTTGGTGTGCGATGCATCCGACTACGCCGTGGGGGTAGTTCTTGGGCAGCGCCTTGAGAAACGACCCACATTTATTTATTATGCTTCGAAAACCTTAAATGATGCATAATAAAACTATACCACTTCTGAAAAAGAACTTCTAGCCGTGGTTTTTGCTTTTGAAAAATTTAGGCAATATTTAGTGGGGACTAAAGTGGTGGTATGAACGGACCACGCTGTAATAACATACTTAATGGAAAAGAAAGAAGCGAAGCCTAGACTCATTAGGTGGATACTTCTTCTACAGGAATTTGATATTGAAGTCAAGGATAAAGTAGGGATTGAAAATGTGGTTGCGGACCATTAGTCTCGACTTGAGAGGGTAGATGAAAAGGACACCAATATACCTATTATTGAGACCTTTCCTGATGAGAAAATCCTTTCTATCAAATCAAAAGATCTATGGTTTTTTAACATTGTTAACTATCTTGCATGTAAATAATTATCTGAGGACTGGGGTTACCAAGAGAAGAAGCAATTCTTCCATTCTTTGAGATTTTATTTTTGGGATGATCTGATTCTTCTGAGGCAATGCAGGGATGGAATCTTACGCAGGTGTGTGCTCGAATTTGAGTATGATAGTGTGTTAATCCATTTCCATACACTACCCACCGGTGGCCATCATGCAAGCTCCAGGACAGCTGCGAAGGTGTTAGAGAGCGGCCTATATTGGCCCACACTTTTCATAGATGCATATGAGTTTGTGCGGAGATGTGATGCCTATCAGCGGGCAGGTAACATTTCCAAAAGGCAGGAAATGCCCCTCAATGTTTTCCAAGAGGCTGAAGTTTTTGATCTATGGGGTATTGATTTCATGGGACCCTTTGTGTCCTCAAATTCAAACTTATACATTTTACTTGCAGTTGATTATGTATCGAAGTGGGTAGAAGCAATACCCACAAGGACTAATGACACTACGGTAGTGTGCAGGTTTGTGAAAGAATATATTTTATGTAGGTTTGGAGTGTCACGCATGATCATCAGTGATGGAGGCACTCATTTCACAAATAGGAAATTTGTTGTTCTATTGAGAAAGTATGGGGTGAAACACAATGTGGGCACCCCATATCATCCGCAAACACAGGGCCAAGTGGAAATATCTAACATGGAGATAAATAAGATCTTGGAGCGTACTGTCGCCTCATCTAGAAAGAACTGGAGCATGCTTCTATAAGATGCACTTGGGCATACAGAACCTCCTTTAAGACTCCTATAGGCACTACGCCTTTTAGGTTGGCTTATGGACGTGCGTGCTACTTGCCCGTGGAGCTAGAGCACAAGGCACATTGGGCACTAAGGAAGCTGAACTTGAGCATTGATGAGGCAGGGAAGAAAAGATTGTTGGAGCTGAATGAGTTAGATGAATTGAGAATGAACGCCTATGAGAATTCTCAGATCTACAAGGAGAGGACGAAGCTGATACATGATCGACATATTCAGAAGAGAGTCTTCCATAAAGGTGAAAGCGTTTTGCTGTTCAATTCTAGGTTGAAGCTACATCCCAATAAGTTAATGTCCAGGTGGAGTGGACCTTTCATCATTGAGGAGGTGTGTCCACATGGATCTATGATGGTAAGAGATGGTGATAGGACATTTTTGGTGAATGAACAGAGGCTAAAGCATTATGATGGAGAAGATTTTACGAAGAAGGTGCATGAAGTAAAACTCATTGCACTCAACTGATGAGTGAGCAGGACTTGGTCTAGTCGAAGACATTAAATAAGGGCGCTTGTTGGGAGGCAACCCAACCTTGGTGTAGTTCATGTTTAGTTACTTTCTTTTTCATTTTCATAATACATTTTCATGAAATTTCTACTTAGTTTTTGTAAAAATGATACCTTGATGTGTGCGTTCAGTGTGCAGGACTGGAGCTTGGTTGATAGTATCGACACCCATGTTGATAGTATCGACTCGGGGGCAGTGAGACGGCTACAAAATCTTCAACCAGTCAATACCATCAATGGTCATGTTGATCGTATTGACACTGGGTCAGCTGGCTACAGATGAAAAATCTCGATGCTATCGAATCATAGTCGATACCATCAAATTTATTGAAGAATTCAGAAGGTTTCTTATTAGGTATGTCGATACCATCGACACCCATGTCGATAGTATCAACTACCTATCAAACTCAACAGTGACTGTAGTGTGCCAACAATAAGGAAAACACAAATTGTCAATACCATCGACACCTTTCGATAGTATCAATAGATGACATCACCGATCTGCACTTTCATCATCAAAGGATGAGAACACCTTCAACAAACGATCGATAGTATCGATCCATGCATTGCATCGATACTATCGACGCCATTCGATACTATTGACGCGTCTTCGATCCGCATCTCCAGGAGCACCTATCGACAGCTGTCGATATCTACAACACACAGATTCTATTATCCTATCGATACCATTGACACTTCCGTCGATAGTATCGACAGTGTGATAGTAGCATCAGTCGATCCTTATAAAAGGAGAGGTATTCTCTCAATCCAAACACACCTCCAAGCATCCTTCCTTCCACTTTTGAGTAAGAGCAAGCATCTATGAACGTCTGACGGCTATAGAAAGCTACACCGACAGTCACCTCTGAGCATCTCCAAGCTTCCCTTCTCAATCTCCTTTCTCTCACTCATTGTTTTTCACAACATGGTGAGATCCGGTGCTTCCTCCTCAAGGCCTTCCCTACCTGCCCCAGCTGGAGGACTCATCCCTCACCCGAGGATAGTCCACCCATCGCAAGAAATAAAGAAGGTCTACGACGAGCTATGGAAGCTCACAATCAAGCCCACCCGGTATGGTGACCGACAACTAATCAAAGACCTAGAATTTGAGGCCAACCTAGCGTATGTGCTCTAGGGGAAACTAAGAGAAGCCCCAATGCTCTGCATTGACCATGCCGAGGGTCATCCGTTCTTCAGCGGGTGGCCTATATACAAGGAGATTGTCATTGAGTTTATGGCATCTCTTGAGATCTGCATCATCCCCAACGAGCTTCAACCGACACGAACTGAATGGAAAGAGGGGAGAGTTTCTTTTCGTCTCTACAACAAAGATTACACCATGTCCCTCCGCAAGTTCAATGGGTTCTATGGGTGGTCTCATGGGGAGCTGTGCCAGACACCATATAGGACAAACTACGACACCATGTATTCGGTGTTGGTAATGGTACCTGACGACTATACGATCAGCTGGCATCACACATCAATAGTCAATTTTGAGCATCCGTTCGTTAGGATCCTGCATCGTATGTTATCTAATACACTCTTTGCAAGATCCCGACTGTCACAGAGTAAGTTTCAAGAGACAGATCTCTTCTTCCTCTATAATCTTCTAGAGAGGGAGAGTTTAACTTTTGGAGCCTTCTTCCTCACTCGAGTCATGGCGGTAAAGAGAAACACATCCTGCAAGGCCCCAATCTATTTCGGGGGTCTCATCACTCCTATCGCCAACCACCTCGACCTGGATCTTTTCGGGTTACAAAAGATGGAATGTAAGAATACACTTAATGTGCATCATTTCAAAAATTTCGGCCTAGTCAACATCTGCCACAACACCATCTTTGCCACCTGCCATGTACAAAAAGTCTTTCAGGAGAGGCAACTGCCTCACCCCCGCCTTCAACCTCTGGCCTGGATAAGAATATAGGTGGCCAATCATTGACGTTGATCAAGACAAAGAAGAAGAAGGAGGAGACGATGAGGATGACGAGCCAGAAGGTGATGACCATGATGAAGAGGAGGAGGAAGCCTCCATTCCCCTCCAACGACGAGTTGCTCCACATAAACCACCCCCACATTTTGGATCCTCATCTTCTTCCCAACCATCTACACTGCAGTCTTCTCAAGGTGGAGAGGATGTCTATTCCATGCAGGGCATGTATTCCATGCTCCAAGACATTTAGCAGACGCAGCAGCAACATACCGCATCTTTTGTAGGTATCCAGGACATCCAGGACCGGCTGTATGCCAACCAGTAAGCAATCTATGAAAATGAGCGCCTCCTCTTTGCGAATCAGGAGAACATACACAAATGATTGTAGAGGATGGAGATGCAGCAGTAGCCGTTCTATGATCATTATTGGAGCCAGAACTATTTTGGAGGATACCCACAGCCACCGCCGATACCGCCCACCGATCTGATGTTCCAGGGGCAGCATCCCACTTGGGATCCTAGCCAGTTCCCACCACCACCGCCGCAGTAGAGGGTATCACTATTCCACTTCTTAAGTCTGGATTTTGACTATGAGGCCATAGTCTAATTCAAGCTTAGGGGGTGATGGAACAACATTTATCTAACTTTTATTTAGTTTTTATTTCATCATTTGTTTTTATTTTGAAAATTTTAGTTATCTTTATTCCTAGGTTTACTGTTTTCTAGGATCCACTATCTATCTAGTGTAATTAGTGAAGTTGTAATGAAATGCATGTGATCTTATGTTTCAACCTTAGGGGCTTGTGAGCAAACAAAACATAAATGAAAATTTTAAAAATGTGTAAGCTTGTCTTGTGAGAACTTGAGGACTTAACTTGTGAAACTTATTGGGTAGGTCAACTCTTAATGAATCCTCTAGATTCATCCTCATAATTGCCAATTCAAGGGATTTTATGCATCATATCGACTGAACTACCCCTTTTTTCATTTACTCTATGTATCTCCTCAGTTTCATGTAAATAGTGCATTACTAGTTCTAATTACCCTAGTTTTCAGTTTATTTGATCTCATCCTCCTTTACTCACTTTCCTTCTTCTCTGTAGATCATTCTCATCCATCCGATAACATATCTACATCTCCTTGCAGTTTGGCCATCCATCCGATTTTACACTTCATACGGTCTCAAGACCACGTGAAGTCACACGATCTCAAGACTGTGTGAAGCCTCATGGTCTCAAGACCATTTGGACCTAAGACCATTTGGAAATGAAGACTGTTTGGATTGTGAAACCATTAAAACTCCAGATCGGTTGGACCCAAGACCATTTGGATCGAAGACTGTTTAGAGCCAAGACCGTTTGGATCCAAGACCATTTAGAAGTCATGACCGTTTGGAGCAAAGAATGTTTGGGGCCAAGACCGTTTGGACCCAAGACCGTTTGGAAATGAAGACCATTTGGATCCCAAAATCATTAAGACTCTAGACCGGTTGGACAACAAGACCGTTTGGATGAAGACTGGTTGCCAAGACCGTTTGGACCCAAGACCGTTTGGATCCACGATCGTTTGGAGTCAAGACCATTTGGATCCAAAACCGTTTAGAAGTCAAGACCATTTGGAGCCAAGACTGTTTGGGGCTAAGACCGTTTGGACCCAAGACCGTTTGGAAATGAAGACCGTTTGGATCCCAAAACCATTAAGACTCCAGACCATTTGGACAGCAAGACCGTTTGGATGAAGACCGATTGCTAAGACCGTTTGGACCCAAGACCATTTGGATCCAAGACCGTTTGGAGCCAAGACCATTTGGGGCCAAGACTGTTTGGACCCGAAACCATTTGAAGTATTCTCATGCCAAAAATGTGAGGACCTGACCAGTGCCTATAAATAGAACCGCAAGGGACCTCAATTGGACATCAGATTCGGGAGGTCACAAGGCTGCTCCACTGCCATCTCATCTCCATCAAGCTCTTCTCCACCATTGTTCCACCTCATTCCACCCTTGCAATTCTAGAGGTAGATATGAGGATTGAGGTGGAGAGACAGACTTCATCGATGAAGTCAGAGCAGTCCCGAAGACTGGGGCGATCTACACCAGGCTGTCACATATCTACTATTCTGCTCCGAAGATGATTTCCTTCTCTCTCTTCTCTTTCTTTATTGCTCCCTCTATGAGGAGCGAGGAGTTCCATCAACTGGGGTACAGAGACTAGCCCTGCTACCCGTGCTTTGTAATTTGTACCAAAAGATGTTATCTTTCCGATTCAATACTAAATCATTTCATACAAGCTTTAATGTTGGTCGTGTTCTTGTATGCATCTATTATCTTTCGTTGTGGTTTGTATACGACCGCTCTTAGGACTCGAATACCGATTTAGTGTTGGTTTCTGGTTTGTGTATCCACCGCACATCCGTTTCAGTATCTAGGAATGCTTTCTAAGGAGTGGAGTAAACTCACCTCCATCGTTGTACTTTTGTACTATGAAATGGAATCAGTTGACGTACTAAAGTGCGATCTTGATAGGTCGAGGATCACACTCTACGGAGGAAGTGGTGCAAAGTACTTGACCATTCGTTTAGGGATGGCTGACATTGCAACACTCCCACGTTTCTCATAGCTATGTCCTCGAAAGAGGGATGGTCTATAAGGATACTAATCGAATTGGTAATTATTGCACGCTTGTTAGTTTTTCGATGCATGTTTCACGAGGTTGAGTAAGATTCTCTCTTCAGAGACTACATATCTTCATTGACACGTAGATATGTACCGGATGAGAGTTACTCAACCCACAAAGGATGTGTGCAATACTCTTGTATCACAAGACATCGGCATTGTACAACATCCATGTATCTTGCTTGCAGGTCTTACTATGATTGGTACATGTACAATGCATGTGTAGTGGCGGTGAACATCTGCATCACCCCCGTGATTCATCATCTTTTGCTAATCTTAGATTTTAAACCTTAACTAAGTTTTTATACTTTTCTTTACTTTTACATATTCTAGGTTAAATAACTCAAATCAAACTTTTGGTCATAGATGATTAACTTAGATCGAGACGAAATGAGATAAAGACACTTAGATTCTTAACATTGTCCTTTGGGTTCAATCCTAAATATGTACTATGATAAGGCTTCCACACTCTTGTGGGATTGGAGCTTTTATCTAGCACCAGTTCTAGGTAAACCTAGAGAGAACATCAACTCCCTAGGGTTTTTGCTGCACATTAGGACTTCCATCAGAAGAGCAATCCGTTGGTGTAAATCCTAGCTCCATCAAAAAATGGCATCGTTGCCGGGGGCAACGGTGTAAGAGTCATCTTTTTCAAATTTTGTGTCGATTTAGATTTCTCTAGGGTTTTTCATTTCCTTTTCAAAAACCTAAAAAAGTGAAGGATTTAATCTTGCATATCTTCTTGGATTTGAAGTGGTTGGTCAAACTTGATAAACTCATTCTTTGATTTCAAGTACCAACTCTCTTCAAAATGAAGCAGTTGACACCACCAACCATTAGATGTCTGCTATGTGGTGACTATTCTCATGTTTCATCGATTTACTACTTCAAGGTCCCTCCTCACTACGTGATGGCTCTGCGTCAAGTAATCATGAATCATATAGTTGGGAAACTCAAAGCAACCTCTTCATACAACTATGGATATAGCGCAAGTTATAATCCATATCACCCTGGAGGCTACTATGAAGAACCTAACAATGGCAGATTTCAAGGCGTATACTACATTGTAGGAGGGAACTTGGAAAACAATGCAAATCAATACTATGATGAGGAGAGCTATTATCAACATCGACCCAACGGGTGCAGCGAAGAGCCTTCTTATGGAGATCAACGTATGTTAATGGAAGAACTACGTGCCTTACAGACGTCGGTGGGTCAACAACTAGCCGATTAGACAGCCACGACCAAGAAGTTGATAGTTGATCTTGATCAACTTATGCAATTCGTCAATGCCTCTAACCAACATGTAGAACAGCCACCAATTTCAACTAAACACATCCCTAGTCCACATGTTGATTATGATGATGATTACAAAATCATGTGGAATATGCCTTCCAATGATCTTCAAGCGTCAGTGTAGGGTGAGGAATCATCCTCAGAGCTAATAACTGAACTCAAAGATGATTTATCCACAACATCACAAGAGAAAGAATCATTTTCTGAGCCAAGGTCCGACTCGGATAATGATTCATGCACTATACTCTTAGATGAAAGATTGAGTAGCCAATATGGGGATTCTCTATAGTCAGGATATCAATTGGAGATAAACTTCAACACTTACCTACCTTCTGACTTCATAGACCCAGATCCAACTATTGAGGAGCAATTAGTAATGATCGACTCCCTAAATGACAAAATCTCTTCAACTTCAGCTGTCTCATCAATGAAGTCCATAGAAGAAGGGTTTATGTCACAAGAACTCTACACTCCTTCACAGTCAGACTCAGAGGAATACATGACTGATTTGAATAAGGAGATATCTTTTATGCAAGAGAATCAACTAACTCCATTACTGGAACATGATCTGATTTGTCCTTATGAAGAAATTTTTGATCATTCGGCTGATCTAGAAACAAACTTTGAGGATGAGACTGATCAAAATCTTGATTCAAAAATGGATCATGCTATTCTCACTGACCCTGATGATGAAAAAGAATCATGGAAGGAGGATGAGTCTCAAGATGATGAGTCTATAACCAATCCTTTCCATTAGATGACGTCACCAGAGATACCACCTCTACAAGAAGTCCAGACGGAGCCAGTTCTTGAACAAAAGCATGATATTTCTATTGAATCCCCTTCTAGTCACTTGAACGAGTTGATAGTGCACTATGAAGAGAAACATGAACCATCTCTTGATTTTGGAATGGATTATGATATTTTTGTAGACTCTTGTAATGGCAAAAAGGACCCGTGGGAGGACATCGAGCCACAAACCTATCCTCTTATAGCAACTCATCCCTATGGAGAAACTCCTCCTGAGCTACCACATATTCAAGAGAATGAGATACTTCCATTACTTTCACAAGGTTTCATTCTTCCCATAGTGACTCTTCCCGAGCACTTAATAGAATTGGAGGAGTACTATGAAGAAGTACCAGAACAACAACTTGACTCAGAAATGGAGTATTTTAGTCCCAATATCAAATAAACAGAGTCATCGGGAGATTCTAGTCCTCAAAACATTATGTCATGGACTAATCCCTCCCATGAAGAAACATCATTGGAACCTCTACCCCGGAATCCCATGATTCCTTTACCCGAGCAGGAGTTTGTTTTACCAATCGAATCCTCTTCTAGTTACTTGGATGAATTAAGGATGTTCTATGAGGAAAATTTTGAACAAAATTTTGAAAAGAAGAATGACGCTCTCATCAATTTCAACATTTATAAAGATGATGATACTTCTCAAAATAACTCCTCTGATGAAGAAACGTCATCCTGGCTACCATATCCTACACAAGAAAAGCTAGGTGATGAAATGAAACCTGAACTGGATCCGCCACCTGATCCAGGATAGGAGGAAGTTCAAGTGGCCGACCCTCAATCAACTGCTCTGGATTTTGAAGAAAGTAGTTTTACTTTGAACTTCGAGGGCGAGCCACAACTGGAGGACACAAATAGGCATGACTTCAATTATTCACCTAGTCCCCCAGTTTCAATTGCATATATTCCACCTCCCTCGCTGATGGGGGAAGGTCTCTGGATTCTTCTGGATGGACAAAGAGGTGAAACAAATGTGCATCCAAGTCATCTAGAAAACCCGTTCGAGTTGCCATAGGTTGTCCGTGCCACTTCCTCGCTCTCAGTTCCAGCCCTCATGAAACATCTTCGTGGGACCTTCTTCCAATTATGAGGACCGCCTGGTTAATATTGTGCAACTCTTCCCCTCCAGCTCGAACTTAGTGTTTGCTCGGAAACGAGCAAACTCATAAGTTCGAGGTGGAGGGTGGGTGGTATGTTTCTCACTCCACCCTCTATCTTTACTGTTTTCTATTTCTCCATTCTAGCTCCTTTTTCATAACTTTTCCACATTTTCGTAGCCTTCTTAAAATAAAGCATTTATCTAGTCGGCTTTTGCTTTTCGAATATGTGTTCATCACCTCTTTTCATTGAAAATCCACAAGAAAACAATGCTTAAAACTAGCCAATAAATGATTTCATTTTGTATAGTCTGTGAATCCTAATGTCATATCCTTAATAGAAAAAGATGATAAGCTTCAATAAGACTGAGATAGATCAAATGCATCATGCCTCTCACTGATTAATGGATCAGCTGTATGGAATTCTCATTTGAATTTTTATCATGTCACTATTTGAGCAAAAGGAACCCCTCATATGGAATCTCTAAGAAAACTGCATTATGATCTAAACTCTCTTCTACACTTCTTCCTTCATTTTCATACCTCTCCACTCACTAATTATGCCAAAGCTTTAAGTTCGGTGTGGCACGCCAGACTCCTTTCTAGTAAAACAAGAACATTGTCAAACTCTAAGTTCGGTGTGGTGAACCACACCTCTGCCGAACTCTAAGTTCAGTGTGGTAAACCACACCTTTTCCGAACTCTAAGTTTGGTGTGATGCACCACACCTCTTTTTCTACTACTGCTTCTTCCATACCCCTCAATACATAACAGGGGTGTATCACCTTCTCATTTTGATTCAAAGAGTATACAATGATGATTGTGCACATACCAAGGTTGGTGAAAAATCTACCCTGATTCCAAAAAGAGGGCTGGCATCCCAAAATTACAAAAATCCAAAAATACCCTTTCTCCTAAGCCAAGTGTGAATGAATAAAAGCCAGAGTATGAATAAAAACATGAGAGTTGTGCCCTGAATAAGGATTACCGATAAAGGTCTTTCCCGACATGTACATTAGCTTCCCTCACAAAGGAAGATGTGTCATGCTCGGTAGTGATATCCTAAGGCTCCAAAATTGACCCCTTACCTCCCATGGAAGAGGTAAGCTAGCTAAAAGCCTTAAGCCAACCTACACACACTTCTGAGTTACCTTTAGAAAAAAAATTGGGTGTAAGGCTAAGTCAACCAATATTGTGCACAAAATATTCAAAGTGTCTTGATGAATTACTAATAATAAGAGTCTTGAGTCAATCACAAGAGAGACTCTTATCTCTTGATCACACCTCTTCCCTTCCTCTTTTGTACCGGCACCCCAATCGCCTCCATTTCAACCTTTCTCTTGAAAACACCAGTGACGATCATATGCATGTTTGTTGATTCTGTGGGTCTTTTCAAAGTCTCATAAAACTTCTAGACATGACCGATACAACAAAAAGTGAGAAGGAAATACTCCAGTGAAGTGAATTCAGAAACAATGATATCACAAGATGTATTACGTGATCTAAGGAAGTCTTGATGTTGTATCAGTCTGATCCATAAACAAAATTATGATATGACATAAGGATGAGGCAATCACGAGATGAATGATTTCATTGGCGACTGTTTTAAGTTTTCCATTCCTCAGGACGAGCAACGCTTAAGTTTGGTGTGGTGATGAATCCTCCAGATTCATCCTCAGTCATCACTCCAAAGGATTTCCGATGTTTTTGCCCTAAATTTTTTTTTTACTTTTCTCTCGTTTTCATGAAAATTCTGACATTTGCACAAAGATGGGGTAATTACGAGACGAATGAGCATTTTGGCAACAGTCTTAGGCTTTTTTGTTCCTTGGGACGAGCAACGCTTAAGTTTGGTGTGGTGATGAATCCTCCAGATTCATCCTCACAGTCGCCAATTTGAGGGATTTTGTGCCTCATATCGACTGATCTACCCTTGTTTTGGTTTACTCTAAGTATCTCCTCAGTTTCATGTAAATAGTGCATTACTAGTTCTAATTACCCTATTTTCAGTTTATTTGATCTCATACTCCTTTACTCACTTTCCTTCTTCTCTGTATATCATTCTCATCCATCCGATAACATATCTACATCTCCTCGTAGTTTGGCCATCCATCCAGTTTTACCCTTCATACAGTCTCAAGATCACGTGAAGTCACACGGTCTCAAGATCGTGTGAAGCCTCATGGTCTCAAGACCATTTGGACTCAAGACCGTTTGGAAATGAAGACTGTTTGGATCCCAAAACCATTAAGACTCCAGATCGGTTGGACCCAAGACCATTTGGATCCAAGACCATTTGGATCCAAGACTGTTTGGAGCCAAGACCGTTTGGATCCAAGACTGTTTGGAAGTCAAGACCATTTGGATCCAAGACCGTTTGGGGCCAAGACCATTTGGACCCAAGACCATTTGGATCCAAGACCGTTTGGAAGTCAAGACTGTTTGGAGCCAAGACCGTTTGGGGCCAAGACCGTTTGGACCTAAGACCATTTGGAAATGAAGACTGTTTGGATCTCAAAACCGTTACGACTCCAGACCGGTTGGACAGCAAGACTGTTTGGATGAAGACCGGTTGCCAAGACCGTTTGGATCTAAGACCATTTGGAGCCAAGACCGTTTGGAGCCAAGACCGTTTGGGGCCAAGACCGTTTGGACCCAAAACCATTTGAAGTATTCTCATGCCAAAAACATGAGGACCTGACCAGTGCCTATAAATAGAACCGCAAGGGTCCTCAATTGGACATCAGATCCGGGAGGCCGCAAGGCTGCTCCACCGCCATCTCATCTCCATCAAGTTCTTCTCCACCATTGTTCCACCTCATTCCACCCTTGCAATTCCAGAGTTAGATACGGGGATCGAGGTGGAGAGACAGACTTCATCGACCAACTGGGATTAGTCCCGAAGACTGGGGCGATATACACCGAGATCACAGATCTACTCTTCTGCTCCAATGATGATTTCCTTCTCTCTCTTCTCTTTCTTTGTTGCTTCCTCTATGAGGAGTGAGTAGTTCCATCCACTGGGGTGTGGGGACTAGCCCCGCTTCCCGTTCTTTGTAATTGATACCAAAAGATGTTATCTTTCCGATTTAATACTAAATCATTTCATACATGCTTGAATGGTGGCTGCGTTCTTGTATGCATCTATTGTCTAGCGTTGTGGTTTTTCTACGACCGCTCTTAGGACTCGAATACTGATTTAGTGTTGGTTTCTGGTGTGTGTATCCACCGAACATCCATTTCGGTATCTAGGAATGCTTTCCAAGGAGTGGAGTAAACTCACCTCCATCGTTGTACTTTTGTACTATGAAATGGAATCAGTTGACATACTAAAGTGCGATCTTGATAGGTCGAGGAACACACTCTGCGGAGGAAGTGGTGCAAAGTACTTGACCATTCGTTCAGGGATGGCTGATGTTGCAACACTCCCACGTTTCTCGTAGCTATGTCCTTCAAAGAGGGATTGTTACGACCCATATCAGGGTTAGTCAATAAGTACCTTGATTAGCGTTAAACACCTTGATTAGTGTTGAGTATATTATTAAATAGCATGGTTGATTAAGATAAGCTAAGTCATGAATCAATAGTTGAGTTTGAATCACCTGAGGCAATTAATGATATCAATGTTGATTATTTAGTTCATTAAGTTGAATCAAGTAATCACATTCGCATTTAGAGCTTTGATCTAGTGAAACAGTCTAGTCAGTATGTTTTCATGCTTTGAGTTGGTAGAGGAGTTTGTGCTTGAGTGGATGCAAAAGAAATCATCCAATTTGGACCTCCGAGGAAATACTTATGCTATTTTTAGTTTTCTTGGACTTGGCTGCAATTTTGTTTCTAGTAATTGATCTTTATTTTATTTACTACCCTTGGGGTCGGTTACCCCTGCTCCTTTATCTTCTTCACACGGCCGATAGAACAGGGACCGTAGAGCGGCATCCGACAGAACCAGCAGACTGCGACCTTAGGGCGATTCCTTGAGCCCAGAGCTCCGAAGCAGCTGTGCCATCTCCTTCTCCTTCCTCTACTCTTCTTCCTCCTCCCCAGCCTCGCCCTAGCCACCCGCCCTAGCAGGAGCCCAACCTGCAACCAGCAGGACGCCGACCAGCCAAGCAGCAGCCGTGGCCAGCTGCAAGGCGTCGGCCAAGGGGCTACTTTGGACGAGCTAGCAGCACCAGGCCGCCGCCCAACTTCGACCTTGGAGTTCAAGCAACCACCCGCAGCCCTAGCCTCGATTCCACACCCAATCGACCTTACTTCCAACCTGCAGGCGGCGCCCCATTTGGTTTGGGCAGCAGCAACCATAGCCACGGCCTTGGGCTGCCTTGAGTGCGAGAAAGCACCCAAGAAAGGTGCTATTGAGTTGTCTTTGAGGTCCAAGCACAAGTTGCAGCCCCAACAGCGATCGACACCCAACCAAGCCGTTCGTCTTCAACCTGTTCATGGGAAACGGCTGTTTGCCTGCAGCAGGTCCGACCAAGAGCATCAAGGGCGTGAGCTAGCACACCAAAGTGATGTCGTCGAACTTGTCTGGAGGTCCAGATCAGGGATCCGTAGCTCTAGCTGCGTCTAGAACCAAGTAGAGCCCCTCCTTCAACCTATACCATTGCAACAGGTTCGTTTTAGTTTCCAGTCAGTGCGTCGTTCGGCCGAGTTGCATATGATTCGGCCGAGTTTCTTTATTAGGATTAACGAACAGCGTTTTGATCGGCCGAATTGGGTGTGATTCGGCCGAGTTTCCCTTTATAGGAAAATCAATCAGGGTTTGGATCGGCCGAGTTGCGGGTGGATCGGCCGAGTTGTCAGCTGATCGGCCGAGTTCCCAGATTGGTCGGCCGAGTTCCATAAGAGTGAGTAGTAGTTCATTCAGTAATCATTAATTAACTCAATTTAAATGTTTAATTGTTTCTGTATCAGTTAGTATAACTTCTAAACAGTGTAGTACATACAATAGAGTATGTTAGTTTCATTGGAACTTGAAATACTTAAGATGCTTAGTGAAAATGATGAAATTTCCTGTATTATAGTTGCAATGTATGTGCTGATTTAAAAATAGATGTTTAGCATTGAATGTGGATAAATGATATTGAATCATGTTTAATGATGATAATGGATTTATATTTGCTTCATGTGTTATTCAGATTGTGCAATATGCATGAAATGTGATATTCCTGTTTAAATGTTTATTTGTTAATCAATTATTAGACTTAGGTGCCCTAACACCGTAGAACCCCTAAGAGGTATCTGCAATTTAGGGGTGAAACTCGTGTTGCAACATCATCCGTGCTTGTGTCACGGACAAACGAGGAAAGAGAGGCAGTGTCCAACAACAATCGTTCTTGTGTCACGATGGCACTGGGAAAAAGAAAACTTGGTTATCTAACACCATTCGTGCTTGTGTCACGAAGGTAACCCTGTGAGACTCTCCGCCGGTGTACTCAGGTTAAAGGAGAAGTCTGGAGCACACGTGGTTGTGCGTTGAGGCTGTGGAGCCTGGGTCCTGTGCAGACCAGGACGAGTAGTCAGACTTAGCACTTCCCGGGTGTGTCGCTAAGTCTTGTACGGTGGGACCGTAGCATGAACTTGCTGCGGATCTTTATATGCAGAGTACACTGCATATATTTAGGGCATAATAATAAAATGAATAAATAATCAAGTAGGTTCACAGTAAATTTATATAACTGTTCATTTACCAGAAATACCGGTTGATGCTTAGAAATGTGATTATTATCTGTATATCTGCTATGTCAATAGAACTGCCCTGCTTGAATTGTATATCTGTTTATTTTCAGTTAATAAACCTGACGAGTTGTTTAGTGATAGCTAAGTGAAATGCTATTCACTGAGCGAGTAGGCTCATACCTCTACTCAAAACATTTTCAGGTTATCATCAGCAGCAGGAAATCTGAAGGATCGTTTCATCCTAACGCCTAGTCTGTAGAAGGAATATGTAGTTAGTAGTTAGAGGTCTCTTAGTCCTTTCCCCTCGATCTTTGGGATAAGGTGTAAGTGAGAGAGTGAATGTGTATTAATATGTAAATTATCTGTTATGCTTTATTTTACGTCGGACAATGTAATATGCTGTAGACTCTGTTTATATTGCTAGTCAGTTAATAAAGATGCTTCCGCAGTCTATTTAGTTTCATTTTACAGCATAAATCAGATTACCCTATTAATGTCTTTAAAATGTTTTAATAAGTGAAGAGTGGTTGGCTTATGTGTAAATCCCATCCTGTTGCGTCCTAATCTCGTGGTTTGTGGTTAATGTGAGATTGGGGCGTGACAATTTTGGTATCAGAGCTTTGGTTTGAGTACATAGTTACTCAAGGTCAGGGGACGATAAGAGACCAATAGGATTAAGGTTTAGGTGTCTTTCTTCTATCTGTAATTTTCTAACAGAAAGTGTTCTGTTATACTATTGCAGATAGCAGGAAGAGGATGTGGTCACGAGAATCAAGTAAAGAGCTTAAGTTGAATCGTTAAGAATCATTAAGGTCAAAAGATAAAGTTATAAGTAAGGCGAATAATGAATGATGTGTTTTAGCTCTGGAAGGTCTGAGTGTTTAGATACCCTGGCCAGGTGTCTAAATACTTAGATTGACCAGTATCAAGCTACTCTGTCTGTTCTTCTCTGGATGCCCTGGCCAGGTATGCAGAGGAAGGATAGGCTAGAGAGAAAACCCTAGAAATCTTAGGGTTAAGAGATCAGAAATTAATAAAGGAATAAGAGATTACATATAAGATGCGATTCAACTCTTGTCTATCATTGTTTATTTGATTTAAAGATTACTAGAAATGCTTTTATATGCATGAAATGAAATTTTCAGTTTGCAAAGTAAACATGATTCTTTTATATTGTTGTGTCATAAAGTGAATTGTTTAATGTTTGTTTTCTTTGTATTAAAGTAGACCCGAAATTATGTATAAATGAGTTTGCCCTAAGTGGATATTCTTTCCACATGTTTTAGATTAATAGGGGTTAATTAATCTCGAGTAGGTCTTGGCTTCAGGACTACAGGTTCGGCCTGGTCCGGCTGGCAGGATGCGTTACTGGGATCTAATGACTCCTATTAACAGTAAAATAAGAATAGACTCTGGATGATTTAGACCCGTAATATAGTGAGAATGTATATACACTAGAATGTTTTAACTAAGATAAGAAATCTAAATGTTTTTTAATCTTGAGAATTAGGGTTTGAGAAGCATAGACCCTAATCGGCCCAAAATAGGGTTTTGACGATACATAAATACAAATTTGATAAGTAAAGTGTCTCAGTAAATGATTTTTAGTATTTTATGTGTAACTCTGATTTGGCTAAAATTGGGATATGAGTTGGATATATATAATATGAGAAACATTTGGAAAATATCAGAATTGTTGAAGAATATTCTAACCTGTTTATCGACCGAGTTTCAAACTCGACCGATCACATTTTCTGAATGATATAGCAGTATGGTAATTGAATTTTATCTTTTTATTGGTATATCCAATTGATCTCAAATTTTAACTGTGCTTGAAAAATACAATTTTAGACACTCTGTTAAATTGGTGAAATTTTTGGATGACTTTTGACCTCTACAGTAAGGGTGTCGGCCGAGTTTGTAACTCAGCCGAACCTGCTGCAGACTGCAATATAGCAGTGCACTGTTCGATTTTTAATTAATTATTGGTAACTTGAAATGATCTGAAATTTTTACTGGAGGTCTGAAACTTCATTAGGAATAACATATAAATTTCTAGAATTTTTGGTGCTTCTGTTAGCCATTTAATAAACGAATTACAGAAACTATTGTGAAAACTGAATTTTCAGCCAATATAAATAAAGTTGAGTGTTGGGTTAATATGTTATTGACCCAAGCAACTCAATTTGATCTATATGATCCATCACACATACACACAATAATGCTATGTTACTGATATAGACCAAAACCCTAGAATGATTAAAGTTGTAGTAGTTTAAGGGATATCATTAGTGATGTAACCTTGAATACTAGTAACTTTGTAAAATAAGATCTTGAGATTTGTTCTATGAAAAGTAAACTGGCTTTGATAGTGATCTAGGGTTTTGAAGAAGATAATCTGATCGGTACATGAACAACATGAAATAACTTAGAGAAAAGAGTAAAACATAAAATTGAAATGTAACAATAAGAGAGTAGCATAAAAGCGGAGTATTATCCGATTATGATCTGAAGATAGTTGATGTAGTTCATGTTTTTAAGACATGGTGTCACTATCTTCATGATGTGACAATAGATTATCGCCCTGGTAAGGAGAATATGGTGGCTGATGCCTTCAGCAGAAAGTCAAGTTTAACAACTTATGCATTCTCTATGACAGGTTTCAATAGAGACATGTTAGTAGAAATGTGAAAGTTAAACTTAGACTTAAGGGTGACAACACAAAGTGGTTTGATTGTCCAGATGCAGGTTCAAGCCTACTTCTTATGATCAGATTAAGGAACTACAATAAGGTGATAGTGAGTTAAATCAGACCATGCATGACATGATAGGAGGAAAAGAGACTAGAGTCTAAGTTTTTAAGATGATAAGGTGTTGTATTAGCATGACATGTTATGTGTACCTCGAGATAGTGAGTTGAAAGAAAAGATTCTTATGGAAGTGTATGTATTGATGCATGCTATGCTTTCAGGAAAACACTAAGATGTATATGAACCTCAAGAAGTTGAAATGGATGGTCAGATATGCAGAAGGATGTAGCTGAGTATGTGGTTAAAAGTAGTGTGTACCAGTAGGTTAAGGCTGAACCCTAGAAATCTACAACTACCTTGTAATCTTTTTCTATGCCTGAATGGGAATGGGAATTTATCACAATGGATTTTGTGGTAAGATTACCCAGGACACCTAGAGGTTGTGATTTGATATGAATGATTGTGGATGGACTAATTTAGTCTGCTCGCTTTCTTCATATTAAGTCAACCTTTGATGTCTCGAAACTTGACTATGATATACAGAGATGAAATAATTAGGTTGCTTGGTAATTCAGTTTCAATCATGTCATTTTGAGAACCTAAGTTCACATCTAGGATTGTAGAAACAGTTGCATTGTGCTTCGGGCACAAAGTTAAGATTCGATACAACCTTTCCACCCGCAGACGGATGGTTAGTCTGAGAGAACCATTCAGACTCTTGAGTACATGCTAAGAGCATGTGTTTTGCTTTTCAGTGGAAGTTGGGAAGAACATTTAAGTCTTATAGAGTTTGCTTAGTGTGAATGTTGAGTTTAGAAATACACAAACGATAATGGTACGGTTTGGGTATAAGCCCAGACAATATAGATTTGGTAAATCATTAGGTGCATGATTTCAAGGAAGTACATTAGTATAAAAATATACAAATAAACCTAGTTGCATGCTTCCTGTTATGTTAATGTGTATGACTTAAAATTTACATGAACTAACATGTTTCTCTGAGGTATTATTAGAATTCTCAAGTACTATTAAATATTTGTGTTATGATGCGTAAACAACTCTTAATTGAGTTATGTGATGCACAAACCAGGAATTTGGTTAATATGCACGTACTTCGAGAAATTTCAGACAATGGATAAATATTACAGATGGTTTCTTATAAGTGGAGTAAATTACTCTTATTAGTGTAATAGGATGTTCAATTACATGAATTCAGTATGTATGTACCAAAATTGATTTGAGTTTGAGATATTTATGAATTTTTAATCTGCCTGCATGCATGATATAAAGATTACTCAGTAATTACAATGATTTTGAAATTACTGCTCTGCCAGTTTTAGAATGATACCGTATTGTGATTTGAACTGCAATCAAATAAATGAGATAACGGAAACCCTAAGAGTAGGGTGTTTCCATGTGATTAGTGAATGAGATAACCCTAAGAGTAGGGTGTTGGCATGTGATGAATGAATAAGGCAAATGAAACCCTAAGGATAGGGTGTGCGATGAATCAAGTATTTTGATATCAATTTTCATTATGAGATGTGATGATGTTTAACAGTTAAATTGCATGACTTTATTCTAGTACCAGATTGACATGCATTCTGTTTATTTAAGAATTTTAGTTTATCTGCATGTATAGTATAATAACTTCTTGGTAATTATCATAAATTGAGATACTGTTATAACAGTTCTGGAAAGACAATGTTTTGTGGGTTGATCTGGAATCAGATCAGATGTGTCCTAGGCTAAGGGACCTATACGGATGATTGATCAGTGGATCAAGAAACTCAAGAGTTGAGAAATCTTAACCTAGAGGAAGGCACGTGGAAACACGAGTCAGGAATGAATGACAAGTTTCCTTTTCTCTTTTAGGAATTTCGGGATGAAATTCTTATAAGGGAGGGAGATTGTTACGACCCATATCAGGGTTAGTCAATAAGTACCTTGATTAGCGTTAAACACCTTGATTAGTGTTGAGTATATTATTAAATAGCATGGTTGATTAAGATAAGCTAAGTCATGAATCAATAGTTGAGTTTGAATCACCTGAGGCAATTAATGATATCAATGTTGATTATTTAGTTCATTAAGTTGAATCAAGTAATCACATTCGCATTTAGAGCTTTGATCTAGTGAAACATTCTAGTCAGTATGTTTTCATGCTTTGAGTTGGTAGAGGAGTTTGTGCTTGAGTGGATGCAAAAGAAATCATCCAATTTGGACCTCCGAGGCAATACTTATGCTATTTTTAGTTTTCTTGGACTTGGTTGCAATTTTTTTTCTAGTAATTGATCTTTTATTTTATTTACTACCCTTTGGGTCGGTTACCCCTGCTCCTTTATCTTCTTCACACGGCCGATAGAACAGGGACCGTAGAGCGGCACCCGACAGAACCAGCAGACTGCGACCTTAGGGCGATTCCTTGAGCCCAGAGCTCCGAAGCAGCTGCGCCATCTCCTTCTCCTTCCTCTACTCTTCTTCCTCCTCCCCAGCCTCGCCCTAGCCACCCGCCCTAGCAGGAGCCCAACCTGCAACCAGCAGGACGCCGACCAGCCAAGCAGCAGCCGTGGCCAGCTGCAAGGCGTCGGCCAAGGGGCTACTTTGGACGAGCTAGCAGCACCAGGCCGCCGCCCAACTTCGACCTTGGAGTTCAAGCAACCACCCGCAGCCCTAGCCTCAATCCCACACCCAATCGACCTTACTTCCAACCTGCAGGCGGCGCCCCATTTGGTTTGGACAGCAGCACCCATAGCCACGGCCTTGGGCCGCCTTGAGTGCGAGAAAGCACCCAAGAAAGGTGTTATTGAGTTGTCTTTGAGGTCCAAGAACGAGTTGTAGCCCCAACATCGATCGACACCCAACCAAGCCGTTCGTCTTCAACCTGTTCATGGGAAACGGATGTTTGCCTGCAGCAGGTCCGACCAAGAGCATCAAGGGCGCGAGCTAGCACACCAAAGTGATGTCGTCGAACTTGTCTGGAGGTCCAGATCAGGGATCCGTAGCTCTAGCTGGTCTAGAACCAAGTAGAGCCCCTCCTTCAACCTATACCATTGCAACAGGTTCATTTTAGTTTCCAGTCAGTGCGTCGTTCGGCCGAGTTGCATATGATTCGGCCGAGTTTCTTTATTAGGATTAACGAACAGCGTTTTGATCGGCCGAATTGGGTGTGATTCGGCTGAGTTTCCCTTTATTGGAAAATCAATCAGGGTTTGGATCGGCCGAGTTGCGGGTGGATCGGCCGAGTTGTCAGCCGATCGGCCGAGTTCCCAGATTGGTCGGCCGAGTTCCAGAAGAGTGAGTAGTAGTTCATTCAGTAATCATTAATTAACTCAATTTAAATGTTTAATTGTTTCTATATCAGTTAGTATAACTTCTAAACAGTGTAGTACATACAACAGAGTATGTTAGTTTCATTGGAACTTGAAATACTTAAGATGCTTAGTGAAAATGATGAAATTTCCTGTATTATAGTTTCAATGTATGTGCTGATTTAAAAATAGATGTTTAGCATTGAATGTGGATAAATGATATTGAATCATGTTTAATGATGATAATGGATTTATATTTGCTTCATGTGTTATTCAGATTGTGCAATATGCATGAAATGTGATATTCCTGTTTAAATGTTTATTTGTTAATCAATTATTAGACTTAGGTGCCCTAACACCGTAGAACCCCTAAGAGGTATCTGCAACATAGGGGTGAAACTCGTGTTGCAACATCATCCGTGCTTGTGTCACGGACAAACGAGGAAAGAGAGGCAGTGTCCAACAACAATCGTGCTTGTGTCACGATGGCACTGGGAAAAAGAAAACTTGGTTATCTAACACCATTCGTGCTTGTGTCACGAAGGTAACCCTGTGAGACTCTCCTCCGGTGTACTCAGGTTAAAGGAGAAGTCTAGAGCACACGTGGTTGTGCAGCACACGTGGTTGTGCGTTGAGGCCGTGGAGCCTGGGTCCTGTGCAGACCAGGACGAGTAGTCAGACTTAGCACTTCCCGGGTGTGTCGCTAAGTCTTGTACGGTGGGACCGTAGCATGAACTTGCTGCGGATCTTTATATGCAGAGTACACTGCATATATTTAGGGCATAATAATAAAATGAATAAATAATCAAGTAGGTTCACAGTAAATTTATATAACTGTTCATTTACCAGAAATACCGGTTGATGCTTAGAAATGTGATTATTATCTGTATATCTGCTATGTCAATAGAACTGCCCTGCTTGAACTGTATATCTATTTATTTTCAGTTAATAAACCTGACGAGTTGTTTAGTGATAGCTAAGTGAAATGCTATTCACTGAGCGAGTAGGCTCATACCTCTACTCAAAACATTTTCAGGTTATCATCAGCAGCAGGAAATCTGAAGGATCGTTTCATCCTAACGCCTAGTCTGTAGAAGGAATATGTAGTTAGTAGTTAGAGGTCTCTTAGTCCTTTCCCCTCGATCTTTGGGATAAGGTGTAAGTGAGAGAGTGAATGTGTATTAAGATGTAAATTATCTGTTATGCTTTATTTTACGTCGGACAATGTAATATGTTGTAGACTCTGTTTATATTGCTAGTCAGTTAATAAAGATGCTTCCGCAGTCTATTTAGTTTCATTTTACAGCATAAATTAGATTACCCTATTAATGTCTTTAAAATGTTTTAATAAGTGAAGAGTGGTTGGCTTATGTGTAAATCCCATCCTGTTGCGTCCTAATCTCGTGGTTTGTGGTTAATGTGAGATTGGGGCGTGAAAGGGATGGTCTATAAGGATACTAATCAAATTGGTAATTATCACTCGCTTGTTAGTTTTCAGATGCACGTTTCATGAGGTTGAGTAAGATTCTCTATTCAGAGACTACATATATTCATTGACACGTAGATATGTACCGGATGAAAGTTACTCAACCCATGAAGTTTGTGTGCAATACTCTTGTCCCACAATACATTGGTATTGTACAACATCCATGTATCTTGCTTGCAGGTCTTCCTATGATTGGTACATGTACAATGCATGTGTAGTGGCGGTGAACATCCGCATCACCCCAGTGATTCATCATCATTTGCTAATCTTAGATTTTAAACCTTAACTAAGTTTTTATACTTGCCTTTACTTTTGCACGTTCTAGGTTAAATAACTCAAATCAAACTTTTGGTCATAGATGATTAACTTAGATCGAGACAAAACAAGATAAAGACACTCAGATTCTTAACGTTGTCCTTTGGGTTCGATCCTAAATCTGTACTATGATAAGGCTTCCACACTCTTGTGGGGTTGGAGCTTTTATCTAGCACCAGTTCTAGGTAAACCTAGAGAGAACATCAACTCCCTAGGGTTTTTGGTGCACATTAGGACTTCCATCGAAAGAGCAATCCTTTGGTGTAAATCCTAGCTCCATCAACTCTAAAACATATGAACATGAATGTTTATCCTTATGGTTTACGAGAAGAGGTTGACATGGATGTCTGAGCCTTGACTGAAAAAAGATTAACATGACTTTAATTTGAAGTGAGAGAGAGAAATCCCTTGATTAACCTGTATACAAGTCAGTAAGGAGGGTCATATAATTCTTTTTGAAGAAATTGTCAATTATTCTTGTGATTTGTTCCACCGCAATGTCATTCACACTCCACAATAAGAATTGGGAGCACATAACCATCTTTTTCTCTTTGATTGCATTCCATATAGATAGATCCTACATTATAGTTCTTTTGCATTTAATTGCATGAAAATGAAAAAAATATATAGAGTAGTTATACATGCACATTATCTTTAGGTGCATGTCAGTTAGTTTCATAACTGTTATCATTTATTTGCAATTGCATCTTGTAAGCATGTATTACATCATGTGTCTATATGTTCTTCTAAAAACATTAAAGGTGGGGAATTTGTTCCATACACTCAGCAAAGTGTAGTAGACAATGCATCAAGTGTACAAGTTATGCAAAAAGAAGGAAGCCTGAAAGACAATCCATATCATTTATGAAAAGAGGGCTTGAAAAAAAAGGGACTAAGGAGTAATCAATAAGAAGAGGGAGAAAGGAACATGTTTTCACCTGAACATTAAGAAGAATGGACACATGATGCGGTTTTCTTAGATATTCCATCTCACTCTGAGACGGAATGATAATGCATGCATCATTTCACCAAAAAAATGTTAGCATTAGGATCATTATCATCTGCATCTGCATCATCATAGGTTAATCATTTTTTTATTGATTGATTGACTGTAATGTGCTTTCATTTCTTCCACATCCACCGATTCCATCCACCTGTTGCTCTAAGTGGTAGGCCACCCATGATCTTCTCCTCATTCATGTACATTAGGAGATCTACTTCCATTTAGATGGTAGTTAGAGTAAATGAGCAATGTAGATAGGAGATCACAAGATGCACCAAGCCTGAACCGGAGGATTTTATTATATTAACTGCTTTATTTGAAAGTGTTTGTTGATCTTGGGGTGGACATCTTTTATGAATGATTCTTATCACTTGAAGGGAAGTTATTGTTCCATGGTTGGTAAGGGCCAGTATGTGGCTAGCAGGTGGGAATCATTCTGAGATATCATTCAATGTGATTATGTTCTTTAGTTGACCCTCTCGATCAGATTTTATAGTTTGGTTGCTCGAGGACGAGAAAGATTCAAGCTTAGGGGAGTTTGATGCAGGGATTTTGGGTCGTATTTATAGGATGATTTCATACTTGTTTTGTGTGGTTATTTGTCATCTTTTGTGACTATAATAGCATGATTCACTTTCTATAACCTATAAACACTTTATGCATCAAATTGATCTTATTCTATCCTATTTTGCATGATTTATGAAATTTCCCGAATTGACTTGTGTTTTTCTCTCTTTTTCAGGTACCTGTTGTTCCAGAACCTGTCGATACTATTAACACTGCATCAGGCGGTCAAGTTGGAGAAAAGCATTTTGTCAATACCATCGACCCACATCGTCGATGGTATTGAAATCAGCCCAGAAGGAGAAACTGTACCCCGCCGATACTATCGACACCTTTGTCGATAGTATCGAGAAGTTAGCAGATGGATCTCGTCTTGAAGCAAGTACGCATGCCTTAAGGTGTCGATACTATCGACAACCCGTCGATGGTATCGACGCCGTCGGATCCAGATTTTGTACAGATCATCAGGATCTAATGGCTGGGATCTGTTGGCGGCCGTAAGTCGTACCTAGACCTAAGGGAGGATGACCCAAAGAAAAAGGGGATTTGAGAGCCGCAGACGGATGATTCTACCACCGGAAGGCTGTAGAACGGGTGTCTCGCACCGAGGATCATCTGGCTCGTACCCGTTCCAGGGGTTACATGATATTTCTATTTGTTTCCCATGTTTTCTTCTTCCTTCTCCATGTATTCTGTTAAGATGAACATGTGGGGCTAATCCCCTTTGATCCTTAGGACCCGGGAGTAGCTCGGGGAATCGCTGTACGACATTTTTGCATTGATTAGTATAATTCTTCTCATTTTTCCTGGATATGTTATCGTGTGCTCTATGATAATTACTATGCTTGATCACCATAGTTAATTTCTAATACCTTTAATTGCTCTTGACAGAGGATTAGTGGTTGAAAAGGCACGATTAACATGTTAACCTATAAATTCCTTAGACGAAGTAATGTACGGTTAACGGTGGATACCCAGAGGATTCATTAATGCACTTAGGTCTAGGGTATTAGTTACTACTGGCATGGAACTAACCCAGAACTAAGTAGTGGTTTGCATCGTGGAACCGAGCAATTCTGACTACGTGCCTCTATCTGGGATAAGGGACAACTTATGTGAACCTGTATGCAGTGAGACCTTATGGTGAAAATGTAATCCTAAGGATCCTCATTCTCATTTGATTAAACCAACATTTAATCATCTCTCTTTTGTTTTCGCTTTATTTTATTTTCTTTTTTCAAACCAATCAACTTTTCTATCAGTTTAGCTGATCGCAACCAGTTAATAGTAGTTTTCTGAAATTCATGTTTCCCTGAGTTTGACTCGAGCCTCACAAGGCCTATATTACTTTGATATGTATACTTGCGTTTAATGCACGGTTTTTGTGTTTCATATATATATATGTATATATAGATATGTATATATATATGTATATATATGTGTATATATATGTATATATATATATATACAAAGAGGGAGAGAGAGAGTCAGGCTAGAATACACTCGAGTGTACAGATTGCAGGGATACACTCAAGTGTGTTTGCATATCAAGAATATTTCATTGAAAATGTAAACTGTTGATCTTCATGTTCATACTATAAATATGCTACATACAAATTTTGAGCCCATTTGGATTTGTGTAAGACACTCATCCGAGGGCAACAAAATCGACACACAAAACTAATTTGAAATACATAATTTTTGTGGTCTTTATAAAATGACCTATAAATGTCCAAATGTGCTCAAATTTTGTATATGAGCCATTTACAAGATTATTAAGAAGATCAACGGATTAGATTTTTGAAAAAAATATTGCATCATGAAAAACTACTTCACTATATTCTGCTCCAAATACACTCGAGTGTATTCTAGCCTGACCCTCTCTCTCTCTCTCTCTCTCTCTCTCTCTCTATATATATATATATATATATATATATATATATATATATGTATGGGTATGTATATATACATATATGTATATATTATATGTGTGTATAAATTCATACACACACACACACACACACACACACATATATATATATATATAGAGAGAGAGAGAGAGTTAGGCTAGAATACACTCGAGTGTACGGATCGCACGAATACACTCAAGTGTGTTTGCATATCAAGACTATTTTTTGCAAAATGTAAACTGTTGATCTTCACTGTCATACTATAACTAGGCTACATACAAATTTTGAGCCCATTTGGATGAGTGTAAGTCACTCATTCAAGGGAAACAAAATCGACGCACGAAACTAATTTGAAATGCATAATTTTTGTGATCTTCATAACATGAGCTATACACATCCAAATGTGCTCAAATTTTGCATATGAGTTGTTCACGAGATGTTTAAGAAGATCAATGGATTAGATTTTCATTAAAAAAAAATACATCATGAAAAACTACTTGAGTGTATTCCGCTCTGGATACACTCGAGTGTATTCTAGCCTGACTCTCTCTCTCTCAATATATATATATATATAAATATATATATATATAAATATATATATATATATACAGAGGTCATCTGCTCCCCCTTCTCTCTAGGACTCCCGGCGGCCGCCTCTGGGGGGAGGGAGCGCTCCCTTGGCTCTTCCTCCCCTGGCTCCCATGCAGCCTCGCCTAGGTCTGAGTGAAGTTCGGTGCAAAGTCCTAGAGATTAGGTGTGGCTGGGGGTTTCCTCTCGGTTGATCTGGAGGAAGGGGATTTGTTGGTTCTCTCCCTCAGCTGTGTGGATCGAGAGGCAATGTGACGTGCGGCGTGGAGTTCAGGTTCGGATTTGCAGTTCGCGTTCGACTTCATCGGCTCCTCTCCGTTCAAGAGTGATGGAGGGAGTAGGCGCTCCCATCTTTATCTACTATGGCCGCTGCTCCTCCATTGCAGGTGAAGGGGGGGTTACTCCTTCACAGGCTCCTTCTCTTTCCCCTCTAAGGTTGATGATGAACCCCTATCCTTCTTCCGTCTGGGTCGGGCCTTCTCCAACTTGCTTGGCAGGGCTCCCCCAACGATGCATCGGCGTCGCCCCCATTCTAGGTCCTGGCGATTCCGATTATTGATCACATGAGGATGACCTTTGCCATGGTCGTTTTGACCCAAGCTCCTCCTTTGGAAGCTTAGGGTTTTTCATTTGTATGCCCTATGCACACAGGGTAGATTCGTCAAGCTTCTGCAGAAAAACCACTAGAGGGGGGGTGAACAGGGTTTTAAAGTAATTTAAAAATTATTTAACTCAAACAACCACAAATGAGAAACCAAGAAGGAGACAAAGGGTTTAGAGTGGTTCCAACCTTAGCAAATACTAAGGTTGTCAGTCCACTACCCGGTTGCTTACCCAACTGGGATTTTGAAAGTATTAATTTTATTACCTTCTCAAGGAATTACACAAAATACAATACTTTCTTACACCCCTTTGAACAGCCTTCACTTGAAGTAGATGCACCAACTCGAGGTAGCCTTCTTGAAGTAACTCCAAGCTCCCCCTTGAAGTAGCCTTCCTCTTAGAAGTAACCTCCCGGTGCACCAGTCTTCTTGAAGTAGTTCAAAGTCTCCTTCTTCACCAAGAAGATCACGACCCTCTCCAATTCGTAGCCTCCAACCTAGGAGTAGCAAGGAGAGTACAAGCAATGAAAGTGAACAAGAAAGGAAAATGGAAATTACAACTTATCCTTTGAAGCTCAAGGCTTGATTTGCCTAGATCAAGCGTGTAGATCTCCTAACCAATGTATATGAAACTGTGATTGTTGTGGATAGGAGATACTAGCCTATAGGACACGAAATTTGAGCCAAGAGGAAAGTAGCCAATTGCAAATATGCTCAATTGCTCACAAACAGGTTGCTCAATGCAAGTGTATGCTCAAAGAATGCTCAAGTATGTAAAAACAAGTATGTATAAGTGTCCTAAGGCATGTCCTATTTATAGGAATGACCTACAAGTGCTTAAGGACGTTCTAGATACTTTCTAGGGGTTTCTAAGTGCTTAACTAGCCGTTAGGTATAAGTTAGTTGCATTAGCAATGGCTAGTTAATTAATTCTGCAGTTGCTGTCAGAGTCCATCTCGGTCGAGAAATTGTCGACCGAGATACCTATTCGGTCGAAGTTTTGTCGACCGACAGGCTCTCTGGATCAAGTGTTTGCAACGTTCATCTCCAACTTCCAACTACCTTGTCAGTTGTGTCTAACGGCTACCTGGGTCTTTCTCGGTCGAGGAGTTTGTCGACTGAGAGTGTCTCGGTCGAGGAAGTTGTCGACCGAGAGTGACCCTGTTTTAATGTTTCAATTTAAAGTACTAAGTGTGTATGTGAGTGTGCATATGTGACACTATTGAAGGGGATGACCTATCTAAGTGTGGTGATTGGCTAGGGAAGATCTAACGCTTGATTTACATGAAGTCTAAGTACTTGTACATTATATATTTGTACAAGTTTACAATTAACTACATTGTATGAAATTTACAAGCATTCAAGCATATAGATTCCCTAGTGCTTTGTCATCCACTTTATTCCTGCAACACTCAAGTAGCATGTTAGATCAACAAGAATGAAATGTTTGTCATTATCAAAACAAAAGGGATTTATCATAATGTCCAATTTAGCCAACAATCTCCCCCTTTTTGGAGATGACAAACATTTCCTAAATATAAAATAAGGAAATATAAAACATGTGAGTTTCATACCTGAATATTACCTTTTGTAGAAATTGTGTAATTGAGTGTTGGCTGAGATGTTATGAAACTCATGTTAAATTCTATGTTTTTGATTTTATATTCTTTCTCCCCCTTTGTCATTTCAAAAAGATATCCAAGATAAATATTTGTGTGTCTTTTAGTCATAAGTAATTACTCAATCACTTGCAAAGGATGTTAAGCCTTGAAGGTGATATGAGAACCCTTTAAGCTTAGATATCAATTCCACTAAGAACAGAATGAAATATGTGTAGTGCTCCCCCTTAAATAGATATCCCAATTATAATCAAGGTATGAATGCACGTCAACAGATGATCAATTTAGCCACAATTTTAAATTTCAGGTATTTGCAAAAAAAAATTATCCTTTGTGATTTATTACATATATATTACTCCCCTTACTTTGTATGCTCTACTATAATAGTCTTATAAACTTATGTTCAAGTGATGCCATAGAAGGAACAACAGCTTAACATTTTACAAGATGACTCATATGCTTTGAAGGATATCCATTATAATCATGCAAAGATAGCCAATTTATTGCAAGAATAACCAATTCATTACAATCATGTAAAGATAACCAATTCATTACAACTATAGGACACTCATAATCTCACTGAAAAGACTTAAGTATTACATCGATATCTAGGTCTTTTCCAAGAAATGGCTCAGCTCCATAATACGTGACTAAAGTTTGCCACTCCAAAGCACCTGTCTTGGTTAATGCATATGCTTCCAAGAAGGTGGGAACACGATCAAAGTGAAAATGAGCAGCAATGTCTTGTAGTTGCATGTGAGAAAACTGAGTATGTGTGAGATCAGGAGATTGTGGAGGTGGAGTTTGATAGTAGTTATAGGAAGGGTTATATGGGTTAATCATGCCAGGATTTAGAGAGTAAGGATATTCATCTGGTTGATCTGAAGAGAGGCCTTGCATCCTTTGGTTTAAGTAGGTCATGGCATGGTGGCTATAATCTAATTGTTTACTTAGATGATATTGGGATCCAGCAATGTAGGTTAGGGTGTTTTGGATGGGATCATAGGGTAGGGAGGTAGGAGGAGGTGGTGGTATGTCTTGAGTAGATGTTTCCCCTTCAGTCCTAGCCCTCTTGTGACCAAAATCAATTCCCATCTTTTCTACTATGTTTTTGCTTATTTTTTGTGGTTTTCTTTCCCATGTGTATCCTAGATCCTTAATCTATTTCTTAAGAAAATGTTGAGTGATGTGGCATACAAAATCAGCATAAGGGGGATTGCTAGAAAACTCAAACATATTCTTAATGATAATGCGGATAAAGTTTATGGGAATGCGTTTGATAATGGCATAAATTAGATACATGCGAAAGGTAGGAACTTCAGACTTGTTTGCTCTAGGATGTATGTTTGTGGAAACAATAAGGTTGATAATCCTTGCTGCAGGTTTGAGGTTAATGGCATAGTAGGTACCCCTATCTTCATGACAAGTTGTGTTATATTGAAAGATAGTGTGTTTAATGTCACTAAGACTTACCGTATTGTTATCTTGGGAAAATGTATTGAGTGGATTTCCGGTGGTAAAGTCAAGGGTGTCTTGGTATTCTTCTACATCTATGTTGAGCATGTCAAGGATACCATCTTCAGTAAAGTGAAAGCTATGCCCATTGACCATAGAGGAAAAAGAGTCATTTTCGGGATTGGAGGTTAAGTTTGCATAGAACTCATTGACTACTTTGGAAGAGTAGGAAGGGAAGGAAGGATTCAAAAAATCTTTCAAATTTTGCACATCAAAAAGATCCTCCAGGTCGACGATGTTGTAGAAGTCCATGACGTCAACCGGCCGTCGTGGAAGAGGAGTTTTGGAGGAGAGCCTGAGGTAGCGATCACCAGCAGCTACATCGATGAAGGGGATGTCGTTGATGATCGGCAATGGTGGGGAGGCCGTCCTTCCTTTTCTACCAGCAACCTGCTTCTTTCCTCATGCAGATGATGAAGCCATTGCTTTGCTTGAGGTGAAGAAGAAGTAAGAAAGTATTGGAGGTGGAAAGGCTAAAGAGTTGCATAAAAATGCTCTAGAGAGAAGCTATAGAAGTAAGAATATGAAAGTGTGAGGCAATGCCCCATTTTTTGTCCATTTTATAGCAATCCAGAGACCAGGTCATTCGACAATTTGTCGACGTACGACCGCAACAGTCATATATTAGATGCGCCTCTCTACAGCCTAACGGTCGACTGGCAACGGTCATATTCAAACGGTCAGATTCCAACGGTCAATTCTCAGTCGAGCAATTTGTCGACCGACATTAGCTCGGTCAAACAAATGTCGACCGACAGTGTGTCTGAGATTTGCTGGTGTAATTTTTATTTGAAGTCTGTCGGTCGAAAGAGATAGACTGACCGAGATGTTTTCGGTCGAGGAATTCGTCGACCGACAAACTTACTGTAAATGAATTTTTAAGCTGATTTTTAATGCACATGATAGACTGAATTTGTAGGAAGTAATATTGTGATTATTATTACCAATATTTGGACAATTTTTGTGGTCATAATTTTGATTGGTCTTTTGATCACAATTTTTATATATTCAAATAAGTATTGTGCCAAACTTATTTTAGGTCGACTTTGACTACGACCATAGCGCCCCTTGGTCAAACTTTGATTTTAACCAAGAGGCAATTTTGTAGATTTCCAATTTGAACATTCATATGTGAAGTATAATGTCTGCATGTAACTCGATTAGATATCAATTTGAGGCATTTTGAGTGATACTCAATATGAAGATATCCGTCCTTAATTCTAAGCTTTGTTGTAGGTATATCAAATTCTATTTCTTCTTGTACCCTTATTTTCATATAACATTCTTCAAGAAAGTATATATCCTTGAAAGCAAGAATAATATCTCAAGTGCTTATAGATACCAATTGAGAAATTTTTCTCTTATGTGTTGCAAGCATAATTCTTTTTCATATCACAAATGAATCATTTTGCTTGCCTATGTATCATCAAGGATCCGTGTAATCATTATCAATTGTAACATAACATCATCTTTATGAGCTGAATGATAAAATTAGTAAAAGCAGATCCATGATAGAACAATACAAACATATAATGATAATTCCATGAAATACAGTGATCATTTAAACTACATGATTTCTATATGGATAGACCAGGAGATAAAAAAAATAATGATAAAATAGTAATTTCTTTTTATTAAGTTAAACATGATTTTTAGTTTTTATTTTTAGGATCAATCGAATTAATCTCATTTATATTTATAAGTTTTTCAGAAATGGTCTTCAACTTGTAAAATCAGTCATTAACAATAGATAGCAATTTGATCAATTGAAAACACATTCAGCAGATTTATTTTAAATTTGACAACAAAGACTGGATCGGTCGACCATTTCTCGACCGACTGTTGTTCTCGGTCGACAGATTCTCTACCGAGAAAGGTTATGTACTATTTCAGAATTGTTTTTCAGTAAGATTTAAAAGAATTATATATATATATATATCCAAGTTAGATGTTTAGATACTTGTATTAATTTGTTATGCCATTATGTTGAGTTGAGATAGACATAGAAATATGCAACTAAGGTCCTTGGTCATATCTCAACTTATTTTTGCTCATTTAGTTTGGGGGTTTTGGGACCCAAACTAACTCGACATCCTTTTTCTTGTAAGGACATGAAAAGGAATAGTGACCAAGGCGCAAACAGTAATGACAACATATAGAGTCAACTTCATATCTCTTTCTATGATTTTGTTCAGGTTGTTCTTGGGTATGTATGTATTTGTGCCTTTAGGTACATACATATATTGACTCTTTGGCACTTATGTTCTTCCCTTGCTAGGTTGTTGATAAGATTTTCCTTTAGGCTTGTAACCTAGTCCTCTCCTTCCAATTTGATGGTAAGGGTTATTTAAGATTTTATTAAGAATGCCATTGTTACTTAGACTACTAACTTCTTGTTGTAACTTAGCAATCTCCTCCATTATTTTCTTGATATCTAGCTTTGCTTGATCTAGATTAGATGATAATGAATCTCTTTCTTTCACAATAGTACCATAATCTAGATGTGAGCACAAGACGGGTTGTTTTTTAAGATCGTTCACTTGAGTTTGCAAATTAATCTTTTCTAAAGAAAGAAGATTGCAATCTGTCTCTATAGATTATATCTTAATATTATGATCTTCAATGATCTTTTTAAGATCTTCATTTTCAGATGTAATAGCAAGAAGCTTAGCATGTAATTCATCATTTGCTTTATTATATTTCTTTAATTTCTTCTTGCACTCAATATATTTATTATGTGTCTCTTCAAGACTAGCAACTAGCTCTTCTTTAGATAAATCAAAAAGACTTACATCTTCTTCTTCTTCACTTGTTATAGCAATAAGACAATCTTTGTGCTCATCTTCCTTCTTTGATCTCCATGGGCAGCTGGATGTTGTGTGGCTTGTTCCAAAGCACCAATTGCAACATGTTGTAGATTTGTCCAGACTACTCCTTTTATTGCGGTTGTAATCACCATCACCCTCCATTCTTCAAGACCTGGTTAGGGTTCCTTGAAGCCTGCTCTGATACCAATTGAAAAACCACTAGAGGGGGTGAATAGGGTTTTAAAGTAATTTAAAAATTATTTAACTCAAACAACCACAAATGAGAAACCAAGAAGGAGACAAAGGGTTTAGAGTGGTTCCAACCTTAGCAAATACTAAGGTTGTCAGTCCACTACCCGGTTGCTTACCCAACCGGGATTTTGAAAGTATTAATTTTATTACCTTCTCAAGGAATTACACAAAATACAATACTTTCTTACACCCCTTTGAACAGACTTCACTTGAAGTAGATGCACCAACTCGAGGTAGCCTTCTTGAAGTAACTCCAAGCTCCCCCTTGAAGTAGCCTTCCTCTTAGAAGTAACCTCCCGTTGCACCAGTCTTCTTGAAGTAGTTCAAAGTCTCCTTCTTCACCAAGAAGATCACGACCCTCTCCAATCCACAGCCTCCAACCTAGGAGTAGCAAGGAGAGTACAAGCAATGAAAGTGAATAAGAAAGGAAAATGGAAATTACAACTTATCCTTTGAAGCTCAAGGCTTGATTTGCCTAGATCAAGCGTGTAGATCTCCTAACCAATGTATATGAAACTGTGATTGTTGTGGATAGGAGATACTAGCCTATAGGACACAAAATTTGAGCCAAGAGGAAAGTAGCCAATTGCAAATATGCTCAATTGCTCACAAACAGGTTGCTCAATGCAAGTGTATACTCAAAGATTTCTCAAGTATGTAAAAACAAGTATGTATAAGTGTCCTAAGGCATGCCCTATTTATAGGAATGACCTACAAGTGCTTAAGGACGTTCTAGATACTTTCTAGGGGTTTCTAAGTGCTTAACTAGCCGTTAGGTATAAGTTAGTTGCATTAGCAACGACTAGTTAATTAATTTTGCAGTTGCTGTCAGAGTCCATCTCGGTCGAGAAATTGTCGACCGAGATACCTATTTGGTCGAAGTTTTATCGACCAACAGGATCTCTAGATCAAGTGTTTGCAACGTTCATCTCCAACTGCCAACTACCTTCTCAGCTGTGTCTAACGGCTACCTGGGTCTTTCTCGGTCGAGGAGTTTGTCGACCGGGAGTGTCTCGGTCGAGGAAGTTGTCGACCGAGAGTGACCCTGTTTTAATGTTTCAATTTAAAGTACTAAGTGTGTATGTGAGTGTGCATATGTGACACTATTGAAGGGGATGACCTATCTAAGTGTGGTGATTGGCTAGGGAAGATCTAACGCTTGATTTACATGAAGTCTAAGTACTTGTACATTATATATTTGTACAAGTTTACAATTCATTACATTGTATGAAATTTACAAGCATTCAAGCATATAGATTCCCTAGTGCTTTGTCATCCACGTTATTACTGCAACACTCAAGTAGCACGTTAGATCAACAAGAATGAAATGTTTGTCATTATCAAAACAAAAGGGATTTATCATAATGTCCAATTTAGCCAACAGCTGTTGCGTTGCCATAGTCAGCTGATTGTGTCGCCTGTGTCGTAGCTGTTGAAGGCTCCTCGAGATGCTGCTGATTTGGGATCTATCCCAAGTCCAGCCAGGTGACTAGAGGTCTGCCCCGCCGTTGCTGCTCTAGGCGCACACCGGCGTTCGAAGAAAGTCCGGTCCCCAGCCAGCTGAGAAGGACACCTACAAGGTGTTTGATGGAAAGCCTCGTTAGGCTCCTCATCCCGGTTCTAGTGAGAATCTTTTCATGCACAATGTGGATATCCAAAGCAAGGTTTCTTGATGATTGCAGGTGTTGACAATCAGATTTGTCCTCTGCTTATGGGTGAAATCAACGCTAGAGGTTCCATGGATGCATGTCTCCAGCTGCAAAGTCATTGGAAGTTTGTGGATGTTTGTCCCTGTTGAGCTCGAACTATGTTTTTTTTTTGCTGGACCTTTTTGAGTGAAGCATTGACCAGGTGCAGATGGCCACTGCTTCAGGGAGTTAGACTTTGAGTGACAGTCATGTCTTTCTCATGTTGCTATATTGTGTTCCTACTGAGTTTGTTCTTGGGGTTGGGACAGGTGATGGCGTGCCTTGTTGAGCTGGCAGAAGTGACGGAACTCATGCATGCATCTTTGTGGGTGCTATGTTTTGGTCATGTATGCTTTCCCTCCCCCTGCTAGGTCCTTCGGGCTAGTTCTTGTATCCTGCCCTTCCCTTAGTCTTTCTTAGTTTGGAGTTTTCCTTTGTTGGATCCATTTTATGTCTCCCTGCGTGGAGACTTGGGTTCCATTTTGTTTTTCCCCTAGGGGCACAATCTATACCTAAAGTTTTTGGTTTTATTAGTAATAGGATTTTGAGCGACCAAAAATATATATATATACATACATACATACATATATATATATATATATTCTACCTTTTATTATTTTTCTTCCATTAGAACCAATGGTTCGGTTTGGTTTGGTCTGCTCAACTGGTCAGACTGGTCAGACCATGTTTCTGACCGGTTAGACTAAAAAAACACATAACTTGTTTTTAGACTTCCAACCGGTTTGCTACCGGTTTATTGGTTTGACTGGTTGATCTGGCTGGTTTGATTCAATTTTTAAAACACTAAGTGAGACAAGTATCATAAGACATGACACCTTCAGATGTATGACCGGCCGACATGCATCAGGAGGTGAAAAAAGGTTGACACAAAAGGTTTGAGGTAGATGGTCACCTAAACCTAATCGAATACCTATTATAGTTGTAGAATGCATACCAAAGGTAGATATTTTGAACTTCATGAGTAAAATGGCATTAAATTGGAATAATGGTTGAAGAGAAATGAGGTATTTTTCCTACTATGCTTGGTGAGAATTAGAGAACTCTTGATCTCCTTAGGACCTTCATCCCAAGGAGAAATTGTAGTCAAAAGTCAAAACATGATGGTTGTTAAGGGAAATGCTTGAGAATTGTGGAATTCATATTATGAACATAGTTTAATCTTAAGGTATGATGATGTCTAGAGGTGACTAAAGGTCTTTAAGGTTATACATGAGGATGATTTAAACATATGATGATACAATATATGTGATAGTACGTATCAATGATCTAGGATCAGTACAATGGGTTTTAGATGATTCTCTTACAAGATAGAGCTGAGAAAAGTTGCTCAACTGAAGTTGATTCAGTATCCTTGGGTATAATAATAGTTTCATGAGAAAGTAGTAAACATTAGTACCTTGAGTTCACTCAACCTAGAGTACCATTATTAGATGAAGAAAGTGATTAACAATAATATTAAAGTAATGTACATTTTTGGTTCCCCAAGCTAAGTGAACAATATGGTGAAATGGGCACATGGATGTAACAAGCACTACGATGTAAGGTTTTGTGAATAATTCACCATATATGACCGACTAATTACAAGTATAATATCATGATAATAATGAAGAACCATGAACTAACATTTAATGCTTCATCCTCAGTAGCCTTAAAACCCTAGTTTGGTTCATTAAGGGGAAGGACAAACTACAACCCTGAACATAGTGCTTTGAGGGTTGCGAATCTAAAATAAGATGATTCATGGCTCTTATAATCCAAGAAGATAAAAAGGAGTTAGATATCCATAACTCTTGAAAAGGTCATTTTGACCTAATAGTGTGAATGACTTTAGTACAGGATTTCATAAACCAAAGTAAGTGATTCATGCCCAAGAGTACTCACATTTATTTATCTCAGATTTTTCCATGTCTTAAATAAGACTTTATTGATTTATATGATCCAATGTTCTAGAAACTTAAGATTTTCATAGTTTCATGGTTATGTCCTTACATGTACCTTATATCTCCAGTAGAGATATCAAGATTTCTTAGATGATGAATGTCTAGGAGTTATGTACCATATAAGACTATAAGATTTGATGCATTTATATTCATATAAGATCAAACTTTGGAGTTAGACCCAGGCCTTAGTGCCCTAGGCCTTTTGTGTAAGTCATGAGGCCCAGGCACCAGAATGCAGGCCAATTCAAATGCATAACTCAAGTCCTATGTGCAAGTTATGTAACCCAGGAACCTTAGTGCAGGTCACGAGACCCATGTACTAGAGTACATGACTCCAGAGAAAGATACGTAAAAAAAGGATTTAAGAGTAAAGAAAGAGTAGTTGTTTATGCTTAATATTTTCCTATATATTTCAATTATTAGTTGTATATTCTACTTTGATAAGGTGGTGAGACATAGTTATACAGGAGAAGGTCATACTTTAAAGGAACATACTAGATTTTATGATAATCATTAAGAGTTTGCATATGAAATGTATGTCGAACCCTAAAGTGGGTAGCCTCCTATAGTTTTTCTAAATTTCGAGGACAAAATTCCCAAAAAGGTGGGTAGTACTGTCATGCCCTGATTTTTGGGATCTAGCACATTCAACAACAAGTTATTGATGAAAATAATATAGGATTGATTTATAATTAAAATAAGGTTATTTTGATGATATTTAGATATAAGAGAAAAAGACATTTAGAAATGATTTCTTGTGCTATTTAGTCATTTATGTAATACTCCTCAAAGTTTTGTAAACTAATATTCGAATTAAAATACCATGAAAATAAAATTTACATTGAAGTAGAAGACAAGCGAGCAACAAGATGCGCTGCAAGTCCTTTTTGAATTGCAAAACCAATTCGAAGTAGAAAATGAAGGGGATATGATTACTCCAATTAATGTTTTAAACCATAGACCAAGTTTAGATCTTCATATTAAGTAATTAAAGTAAAAATGATCAAATGTATCATAAGAAATATTCAATTGAAAAATTAAACTAGTTCAAAGATTAACTTTGTAATGGAGGATATGATTAATCTTATGGATCCTTTTAGAGATCAAGAAAAGGGTCAATGGACCTAGGACTCGAATTCAAGCCCAATAAGGCCAATTAGGGTTTTCACATGGGACTTTGGAGTAAAAATTTGAGAATGAAGTATTGTGTGCCCACAATGAATACTCAAGATAATTTTATTAGAAGGATAATTGGAATATGGGACTACAGGAGAAATTTCATATTACTTTGATTTATCTAGTGGCCTAGGTAATTAATTTAGTAATTATTTATTAATTATTTAAAAGACAAGTTTGGAGTGATGATTGGGTTAGTCGTGATCTAATCTATTTTCTAATGAAAAAAATGGAAAGATACTACGAATTCCAAAACTTGGGGCTTAATGGGATTAGTATGGGTGTAAAGAATTTTTTGTAAAACTTAGACTAAGAAAAAAATTAGGGAGAGTGTCACTCAGTCCATCATGGATTGGGGAGCACCTTTGCATTGTGCATAGAGATAATCTCTTGATGCTTGAGGGAATTGAGGCAATAAAAGGCCTTAGCTCAGGTAGTAGGGTTGGATTTTGCAATTTAGTGTGAAGGAGAGAGGAGGAAGTAGAGAACATATAAGAAGAGTGTCGTTGCAGAGCAAAGAGCGATCCATTTGGGAATTCTTAACCATGATGACCTTAGGCACAACGAAGGTGTTAGTCGTATCTGGGAATATGGGTCGTACATGGGGCAACTCTCTGATCATGGTCTGTGTGGCCATACAAGTGTGTCCCGCTCGCTGGAATTTGTCTCACGACGGCCAGAAAACTCAGTCGTACAAACAGCAGATGGAGGAGCCTCTCTAGGGTAACATGCAAGGAAGGAGGTGGATCTGCAACCAATTAAGGAACTGAAGAGGAGAGGTGTTATTGATGTGCCCTTGGATTTCAAATCAATGGTTGAGATCAATCCAAATTGATGTAATTTCGAAAATTCATATCATGGGGTAGGAAACTCCACTTCTAACAAACAAGGTATCTATTTGAAAGCTTGTATTGTCTATTACTTTATAAAAATGGATTTTAAGGGCGTTTTTGATGTATAATATTGATTATATTTTGATTATTAAAAGTTATGATATTTCAATGTTTTGGGGAATAATAATAGAAAACGACTTTATAAATTTATGAATATGTTACAAAATGCTTATTTTTATATGTTCAATATGATTCCAAATCCGGGTCATTTTGGTTTGAAGTTTTATTAAGGTTTTTGATGTAAACCCTAATCATGATATTTTGGATATTTAACTCTTTATTTGATAATGAAATGATTTGAGATTCTTATTTAAATTCTAATGTACATTGTTCTTATTGTTTCTAAAGTTTATATGGGGTTTCATATCTTCATAAATTAGTATTTGATCTGTTGACTTAATATGAGTTGATATGATGTGTTTTACGGATATTGATGAGAGACTACATTAAATATATGCTTTATCACCATGAAACATAGTTTTTGGGATATTTATCTCTTATTTCAATCAAAATCATAGCAACTAGAGACATATGGTTATATTTGAAAGTTTTCTCTGGACCAAGGATCAATATGTTTTCATAGATTACATTATGTATTTAATGTGGCTTTTTTGGGTATGATTGTATATAGTGATTATATATGTGAGTTTTGATATTACTTTCAATGCCATGATTTTATTGTGGTTTTAGTTCACAGTTGTGTTTAGCTAAACAAGGATCTTAATTTAGTTTGGAAGGTTAGAGTGATGGGTGTTTGAGGTTTAGAAAGAGAAAGAAAGAAAGAACATACACATGGACTTATAGAATCTTGTTGATGTCTAGGTGATTAGGTTATGGAACAAGGAATCAGGAACACATTACAGAAATCATCAGTGTCAAACAAGGTAAGTGGGCCATGTCCACTTCTAAACTTATATAAATAACAATTAAATTTTTGAGAACTAAAGATGATAAATAGGAGATAATTTTTCATGGAGTGGTTGCCTTCTATAATCAATATGAAATAAACATTCCCAACATACATGAAGACTTTTCACTACATGGAAGATCAAGAAGAAGGTCAGAAAAATTACAAATGTATAGCAATATCGCTTTGCGATCTTCATTGCTATCATTGATTAGATACTAAATGAGTTGAATGACAAATTCAATGAGACTAACACAAAGTTATTGCTACGTGTCTCCATTCTTGATCTAAGTGAGAAACTTTCCTATTTCAATAAAAAAAGCTACTTGAACTTGCACATTTTTTCCTTTGGATTTTTTTGAGTTGATTGTAATATTTGACTATCAACTTAACACTTATATTTTACATGTTTGGTTTTCTAGTAAATTTTCACAATTGCGGAGAATTGAAAAACTTGCACAAAGATATGTTGAACTTAAGAAAAATAAAAACCTTCCACTAGTTTACAAGCTTCTAAAGTTAATTTTAGTTCTTCCATTTGCAGCTGCCATAGTAGAGAGAGTTTCTTCTACAACAAACATTAACGAAAGATAGTTGCAAAATAAGATAAAGATAGCTGGCTTGATGATGACCTTCTTCCTTATACATTGAGAAGATATCTTTTGTACAACTCATAGTAATACAACTAATTCTAGGACATGTGTTGCCGACGTGGAGAATTCTGAAAACAATTTATCTATATAAATATCATTTCTATATTCTTTATTACATTCCATATTGTTATATTTTCATTTTGGTGTGCTATAACTAATGCATAGAGAACATTTTCATAGCAAGTTTGTTTCAGTGTATAAAACTGGTCTATCAATGTATAAGTTTTTTTAATATTTGTTTGCAGATTAGATGTAAATTTGTATGGTTCCCCGATGGTAGAAATGCTAACTTTGCTTGTGACTGACCCCCGGTATCAGAAGGGAATAGACATATCTAACAATCCAATGAAATTTTCTGTCCAACCTTGCCTTGTTGCTTAATGCCACGATACTGTCATCTTCCCTCTTACACAGGGTAACGGCCGTTCTCTTCCCTTCCCTACACGCTGCCCCTTCCTTTATCTGTTGGTCGTTCACTCGTCCTCGCTGGCCGTGACTTTGATCCGGATCGAAGCTTCCACGTCAGTTCATATCAGGAGCAATTTATGTGGGAAAAGACTGCAACCGTATTTTGTGATGACTGTTCCATTAATCCAATTATGAACCCCAGTGTCGTGTCAACTAATTAATTACGATTAGTGATACTGTTCGAGATATAAAATCCATGTCGATATATCTGGTTTGATGTTAGTCAACAAGACACGACTACAACCGAACAAATCTGGATCCTGGTATATAATAATTATCATATAACTAACATAAATCCCAAGACTTCCAAATATGTGGTACATAGCCTATGGAAAAGCCCCAGCACCCAGGTTTCTTTCAGACAATAGTGTTCGACTGGAGTGTAGTCTCCTCTCCCTCTCCAAGGTCATATCATAAATCGTCACATCAACTACTCGACGTGAGGTTCGTTGTATCATAAGTCCCAGGCTCCCAGCATTTTAACTGAAATATCGCAAAGAAGACGGTTTTGGGTTCAACTTGGGTGAGCAGTGAAGTCGCAGGAAGAGAAAAAAAAATCTGTTATAAAGACCAGAAATGAGATCAAATTTGGGAACTTTTTTTGTCACTTAGCTTACTATGAACAAATTAGAAGAGGAAAATAATTAACAAGCTTACTATGAACAAAATAGAGGAGGAAAATAATTAACTTCCCTTTATTTTGTTCTATAGCAAGCTAAGTGACAAAAAGGGTCCTAAATCTGGTCCCATTTTTGGTCCAAATATCATATTCTAAAAAAAAAGGACCTCGGATTCAGCTAAAGGATGGTGAAGCAAGCAGCAAAGCAAAGTAGCTGAGGAACAGAGAGAACAGAAGTTGAAGAATAAGATAAACGAATAGATATTTTCGTAACAAACTGCTTTTCTGTTCACTGTTACAGTTGACATTTTGCTAGATTACAATTTTCCGGGTTGTATATTAGTCAATACAGCCGCCTAGAAGCAGAGGATAAAAGAAAAGCTCAGAAACAGTTTCGGGGGGATGGGGTTTGTGTTTGTCGGCAAAACACGGACGGCTACTATGGACTTGCGGCGGTCAGCTCCTGCAGCCTCCGGTGGGTGAGCTCAGTCGTAGTCCGGAGCCACGTAACTTGGGAGAGCAAACCATGAATATCAGGCTAGATATAAAAACATATAGTAGCAAATTTGGAATTATAAAAGAAAGAAGGGGGAAAGTACAGTAGGAAAAGGGTTCCTTACTTCCGCACTTGACCGCTGGCTCGATCGCTGCCCCATAACCCTCGCTTTTTTGACGAACCTTGGTGAACTACCAATGAAGTTGAGGTTATCTTGTTTTGATATCTCAAACGACAAAGTTCTCATAGAGCTTTACACAATGCTATCATGTTTTTGATACCAACTGTCATGCATTGGTCATCCATAGTCACTAAGTGATGTCCACTAATGATATTTTAAAAGGATGCAAATCAATTTTGACGACGACACATGTGATGTGAGCAACTTGAATCTAGAACCCATTAATGTGGCATAAAATTGTTCTGGAATAATAAGAGTTAGGTCATTCTTGGATTTTTAAATTACTTTGGAGACTAAAAGTAATAGTTTGTTTCTTGAGAGGCTTGTCCTTCAAGTGACCAAGTTCACGCAATAACTATGTGTCCTTAGATTGGTAATGTTGAACTTTTTCTTCCCTTTTCATTATTCTTGTTCTCCTCCTTCACCTGATTAGAAATTGTTGTTGGTAAGACAACAACAACATATTCAAAGGCATTATTCAACGTTGATAGATGAAGTTCATAAGTTTGAAGAGTTGACTAAGTTTTTCCTAGTGTAACAATCTCATTCTCGATGAGAAATAAACATATGAAGTTTATATATGGTGAACAAATAGATACAATGAACGGTTCTCTCATCACTGATAGCATAACAGATGTTCTCTGAATCCATCAAAATTGAAGTCAAATGGTCTAGAAGATCTTTCGGTCAGGACCTTACTTCAGATGGAGTGAGACAAATCACTATTTTTAAAGGCTAGTGAGTGTCTTCATCAAGTAAAGGCTCCATATAGGACGTGGTATCATCACATGTTGCTTCATGTATGATTTCATCCACCACAATGAGGAGAATTGTCGGTTGCAACTTCTCGTCCATATCATCCAACATATCTTAATAAACATTTTCATGTTTTTTTTCCACTAATAGTTGTCCAAAAGCCATGTTGTTTCAACAAAGCATGCATTTTGATGTTTTAGAAAGTGAAAATATGGTTGAAGTTCCCAATATTGTAGGAATATGTGTTCATATCTTTTACTCAATAACGGGAGTGAATAAAATGTTTCTTGTGAAAAACTATAGCGTAAGCATAATCACAAAAGAAGACACACTAAACAAGTAAAAATTCAAAATTGTCATTGTTTATCCAATGTGATATATCTCCATGAGTGGCGGAAGTTTGTTTTTATAGAGTTTAACAAGGTTGTCGCACATATACATGAACAAATAATTACTACACATTTTAAAAATATTTCTTGCATTATAATAAAATAGTCACCAAAAAAACGATGACTAATGAGTTAGGAGGGTTCCTTATAGGTACAAAAAGTATCTAAATAAAAAATCTAAGGACCTATCGGGTTGAACGGATAATACCAAAATGGGGGTGGCCACCCCTTAGGACTATTAGTGTATGTTCCCTCAAAGACAATTAGATGCATCATGCCTATAGGGATATTTTATACTTTTAATTTGATTAATAAAGGCGATCCAAATTTATTAATGTTACAATTAATAATTAGGATATTAATGTATATAATAAATGTCTTTAGAATGATTTATGCACTTCTATTGGACTACAAGTGTGTGAATTGAATAAGAGATCCTAGTAGATGCTAAGAACAATATTCTTAAAATGATCACAGTCAAGTGTTATTGTGGATTGAACAATAATAATACGTGTGAGACTAGTATGTATGGTGATTGATTACCATGTCTCACGGGTCATTGATATCGGATGTCAAATCATATATGTAGCATGTCTATTGAAATGACCCACATTAATAGTGAATTCATGTACTGTTATATGATAGTCACAATGAACTCTCAAAATACGACAGTGGTGTTGTGGTCCTCTGATTTGAAGTCACTACAATGTTGATATGACAATCATCAGGTTTTCACACTACCCAATGTGATTTTAAAAAAGGTTGTCATAAAGGTAGTGATAGGGTGTGATGAGAACCGTACTACGTATTGTAAGTGATGTATACAGAATTTGTCCCTCACACATAAAGAGAGTGATATACAAGCCCTCTTGATAAATGAGACTAGAGAAACACATGGGCATGCTCATGTGAGTTAGTATATGCTACTGAGCTCATGTGTATCTTGCTAATCTACTTGGAGATCAAGGAACTTAGATTGAACATAACTAGGATGATGTATCCATGCCTCTAGTTCTATTTGGATATTTATGACAAAATATACAACATGGTAATGTTGTTCATTGATCATTTAGACTTGTCTTACTAATACTACTACTTTGGTAGCAATGACGTGTAACTAGACATTGATCATTGCTTATGAATGATAGTATTGAAAAGTGAAATCATTGCCAACAAAGTAAGATTACTAAAAGGTACATTTCATAAAGATATCATGGAAAATTGATGAATTAGACCTTATTATAATTGTTATAAAAAATCTAGGGACCTAAAAGTAGGTTTTGATGACCTAATAGAGTATGGATTCAGATTTAGAAATATGTTTCAATAAGTCAGTGAGTCCATAGCCTAGCCAAACAAGGTTTTGAAAACTGTAACTCTCTTCACCTCTATATATATGATATGCAAGGAGGCCTTCAGGGCATGCACTCAGATCTTCTCACTATTGCCTTTAAGGTTTGTGAAACCCTAAGAACACCTTATAGAGAGATAGAGGGAGAGGTGGAGACTAGTAACTCTAGTTGTCTTTGAACACTCGTGTCGATATTGTGGAGACGAGTTTGCTCATTAAATTCATTATGGACCAATATATTTACAGATGGAACATGAATAGAGATGAAGGAGGAAAAATACAATCTACCATAAGTGTAGATGGTGGAATGACATGATTCGTTTGGCACACAAATTGAGGAGAAGATCTCCATGGTAGTGCATCAAGATCCTCCAAAGAGATCACACAAATTGACACAAACTTCTTTGGGTGGAACACCGTGATTCGTTGCTCACGTCCATTTCAGAATAGTACAATTCCTAGAGATGAGTTTGGGATCAGTTCTAGGGTCAATAGAGCCACCATTGTGAACTTAGGATCTATGAAAATCATCAGAAAATTTCCATAATCTGCAACTAACAACTACCAGTGGATTGCCTCAATTAGCCACAGAAAATAGGTTTATGCATGCATACCAAGGCAAATTCCAGAGTAGTAGAGACACTGAAAAGGAGTTTTGATTGTTATTTTGGAATAATTCATAAGAGATATTATTTGGAAAATCCTAATATACACCAAGCACTACCAGTTGAACTGTTGAATCCTCTTCCACATAAGATATTAACTTGTATATCCTAATCTGGTATTCTTGCATTTAAATGGATTCTACTCAAAGGATTCTAAAAAAATGTTTGTTGTGTTTTCTTCTCTTGAGATTCGTACATGGTATCAGAGCTATGTATAATGCTCTTTATTAGATTTTTAAATAATGAATCAAGTTTTTGTCATTGGATGATGATGATAGAATGTATATTTCATATGATATAATTGATTAATGTGCAAATTTATTTAATGGGAATTTCCCAATTACTATCACCATGATCATTTTATTATATGATAATATATATATATATATATGTATATGTATTTATAGGCAAATCCAAAACAATGCCTCAAAATGGTTTTGTTTGATTTGTGATGCATAATTATTGTCAGTCCCTAATTGTGATTGATTTTTTATTACATGTAGTTAATTGTTTGTATTTCTTAATATGACTTGCATGTTGTACCTTATCTGATGATTCCAAATGTATGGTTTCCCATCTTATTCCCCACAAACGTAACTCAAGGTGTTTTTTACAGATTATGTAATAGTTTAGGATTATCTAGGATCTAGGATATCCAACACCATGGATATGAAGAAAGATATATGCAAAATAATCATTAACAATGATGGATCATCAATGGTGGGCTCTCATAATTGAAGAATCCAAGGTTTAGTGTTCATTGTGTTTTATTTATGCATATGATGTAGAAAACCTTAGATGGCTGCAATTTTCCATTAGCTTGGAGAGATTGTGCTAGGAGGCCATCATCATTGTATTTTAGTTTTATTGCTTGTGGTTCTTGTTTATATATATATGATATATAATATATACATATCTGGTGATTGTCTACTATGTGAATCCCTCATCAAATAATAAGCTTAAGATGCCTTACAACATGTTAAACACATCAAATCCTCAATTGATTTATGTTGGCTCTCCATAATGGGGTGCATTGTGCATCTTAGTGAGGCATGAGGTAAATGTGTGATTGTGCCAAAGAGGGGTAGACGGTCTTATAGATATTGACGACTAGGTTTGTCTTAAGTACATAAGGATTAATAAGATTAAGTGCCTAGAGGAATCAATATGGGTGTTCCATATGATGAAATTTAAAAATGATTGTCCCCCATCCATACAAAGGTTGCATGAGATGCAATTGGAAAAAGTTTCCCACCAAAATAATTGATTTGTGAGCGGTCAAACAAAGTTGACTCATGGTTCAGTGAAATATGGACCTTGCTCCACTAGAAAATTAGTCATTATAACTTTCAAAATTAATAGTGAGGGTTTTTAATTTAATGAAAATAGTGGGAGTAGAGTTTTAATTAATGGCCTAACTAAATCTACATATTTTTCAAATAAAAGATTATGTTCCTATAATATAGTAGAAACAAAACGTGAACCTTTTTTCATTTGATCAATCCTTGAGAATACATGCTTGATGAGAGAAATTCTATAGACTAGTATATACACTTGATATGTCTTCTCAAGCTACAATGTGATCTCAATGTATTCGAGCATGTTTCCTTTATGATCCCACTCCCACTAGAAGTTGAGTGCATGGAATATATAGTGCATATGTGACTTCCCTTGGCTAAAAAATGATCATGGGCTTGAACATGAAAATGTTGCAAAAATCATATAGCCAGTCATTATGATATCTAATCATTATGAATGATGTGCTTAGATAATTACCAATATGTCTTATGATGATATGAACAAATAAGACCAACACTTAAAATTTATATTGATATTCTATTTTTGAAGGTCAAAATGAGAAGTTACTATATAAATGTAGAGGTTAAGACTAAGATGGGATATAAGTCAAATTTAAGTCAAATCCTTTTGAAAAGAAGGTAATGTAAATTATGGACCCACAAGGAAGCTCCAACAATGTTGGACATTGAGTAATTTCTATTTTACCTATACAAATCAAGAGGTACAAGGAGATAGAGGTACCCACCTTAGTTAGTTACTTACTAAGATATATTCAGCCACTTCTTAAGCATGTTTATTAGATACTAATGTGAGTATTACATTAATGGAAGAAAATAAGAGAAGTATATCCTTAGAGAAGTAATATATGTGACCCAAAGTGGCAAGTATGGCAAGAGTTATTATGCTACTAAAGGGACACAATCTTATCTAGGAAAATTGGGAATGTAATAGAATTAGGGACTATTAATTTCTCATATGTCATTAAGTTCTTGTTTGGACAAGCAAGAATTATTCATTCATTGTAAAGAATAATTGTTGTTCAATATTTTTGGATAACTTTCTATAAGGAACTTCTTGTTACCTATAAAACTGAGAACTGTAGTAGAATTATAGAGTTGTTTTATCCTTATTCCATTAAGTTCTTGTTTGGACAAGATAGAGTACTTCATTCCTTGCAAAGGGAACCATTGTTCAACTTACTTGGATGACTTCCTATACGGTGTTTCTTGATGTCTTGTGGTAATGGATCTTAAGACACATTTACATAATGTAAATACCAAATGGCTTAAACGTCCATCACTCAAACACAAATTACCTTTAGCATAATCGCTTGGCGTATATACATGATAGACATTTCTAAACTCCATATGGACAGATACTTTGACTTGTTTCATTTCGCATCGCTGAAGACATGCAAATCATGTTTGTTGGGCAAAGGGGAAAATGTTACTTTTACTAGAAGTAATGAGAGGACATTTGAACTTCTATAATTCATATATACTTTTGTATGTAACCCTTTTAGTCCAACAGCAAAAGGATGGTTCAAATACTTCATCCCATGGACTGGTGGATTCATTCGATGTGGGATTTTATGCAATACAAATTAGAAACCCTAGAAATGTTCAAGGAATAAAAGAATGAAGTATAGAAATAAGTTGGAAAAAATATTAAGATTTATTGACTAGGTCATGTGGTAAATATTTGTGCCAAGTGTTTGAGGACCTTCTTAGGGAGTGTGATATTGTATGACTATGAATTGCATCTAGAATTACATATGAATAGTGGTGTTTCTAGGAGAAGGAATCACATATTGTTTGACATGGTACGGTCCATGATGAGCCAAGATAGGGAATTATTGATTAGTTTTTAGGGCACACTCAATAAACCACCATGTTTACACTTAATTGTGTACCTTCTAAATTGGTTTCAAATACACCATATGATATATGGACAGGGAAGCATCCCAGCATGTCTTTTGTGAAGGTTTTGGTTTGTGAAGATTATGTGAAGCATTTATTTTCGGACAAATTGAGGCCAAAATATGATAAGTATTGTTTTGTGGGGTATCTTAGGGAAACCAAAGGATACTATTTCTACATTCCTTCCTAATATAAAGTATTTGTTGCTAGAACTGGTACCTTCTTAGAGAAGGAGTTCATATCCAAAACTACCAGTGGGAAGAAAATATAATTCAAAGAATATTGAGATACAAAAAATGACAATGAACTTGAAGAAGAACATGAGGAGGCACCACATGTTATTGTGGAACAACCACACCCTCATGAAACACACGAATTTAGTACATCTAGTAGGACAAGGAATGAGCCAGATAGATTAAATTTCTCATGACTCAAGATGGTGAGGTGTTGGTTGTAACATCCCTGATCTGGGTTATGAAATAACCCTAGGTGTTTTGCTTAAATATGTGATTAGATGCTTGTGGTTATCTTATGAAATGTAATTAAAGCTTTTGAGGAACTTATATTTCCATTTCAGTCCTTTTTGAATAAATGTTGCAACTTTGTTTTGTTAATTTTGGACATAAGTGCAAATTACCCAAGTAAAGGGGGTTAACTTGCAAATTGCACATGTTAAGATATTCCTCTGATGATGATACATCATTAGAATGAATATGATGTAGTGACATGGATTCTACAAGTTTGGGCACCAAGATATAGCTTGTAGAGAAATCCTAGTGCTTTAAAACCTAGTTTTGGTGTAAAGTGCAATTTACCCAAAATTTAGGGTGCAACATGTAAAATATACCCTATAGAGTATCTCTCATGTTTCTTGGCATAAAGTAAGAAAAGTAACCTTGATATTTAAATAACCAAGTTTTAAGCAAAGTGGCCCTTTTATATATGCAACTTATTGAGGTAATTGGTTTCTTTTCCTTTTAACCTAGGATAAGAGAGAGATTTTGCATGTGAAAAGGAGGAAGAAACGTGGCCAAGGGTGGAGAAAGTATGAGTGGATGGGTTGAAGAAATAAAAGAAATAACTATCTTTTTCTTTGCCTTGATAATACCCAAAAATATATAAGCACCCTTTTTCCTTCAAAGCAAAGGATCGTTCCTGTAGTTCTTTCTCCTTATCTTCTTGCTTTGGCCGACCTAGAGGGAGCTCTAGAACAGAGGGAGACGACCAAGCTAAGTTGGTAAGTATGGGTCATCATCTAGCTCGAATTCTTGGTGGAAACTCTAATACAAGGTTGGTTTAGTAGTTTTCCTTACACAACTCTTCTTTCTAGCCATCTTCTCCATTCAAATCTTGAAGAATGGACCTTGGGCAACCTTTGGAGATTCATCCACCGTTAAAGCTACGAATCTTGGAGCTATGGATCAGTCCTAGAGGTGGGTTTTATAACTCTAACCCTTAATTTTTGCTATTGCATCCTTCTCTCTTAGAAATGTTGCTTATTCTTCTTCTTTAGACACCTTTGTGTGTTCTTGTAAGTATTTCCGTGAAGAACAACCCCTGTTCCTGAGGTAGAAGATGATGACGTTAATAAAAATGCTTATCCAAAATCTTTATTTAGCAAACGATCTTCCACCTCTTGCACAAACGGTTTCCCAAACCGTTTGGGAGCAAACGGTTTCAAACTGTTTGAATGCAAACAGTTTCACTAGACCGCATAGAAGCAAACGGTCCAAGACCGTTTGGATGCGTTGACCAGGTGTTGACCATTTGGAGGTCTGTTTTAAATAATGTGGACTAATCACCTACCAAAAATCATCATCTAATTCCAAGTAAAACACCAATTGAAGGCACATCAAACACCTAAACCCTAATCAGGTTTATTGTTGATTTCAATAATTTAATCAAGTTGAAGTTTGGGTTGAGTGGCCCAAACGGTTTCAAAACCGTTTGGGGATCACCCAAACGGTCTCAAGATCATTTGGTGATCATCCAAGACCGTTTGGAGGTCTAGGGTTAAGTAGGGTTGACCAATTTAGGGTCCAATGATATCAAGTTGATGAACAATTGAGTGCTGATTTGGTGACCAAACCTAGGGTTCAAACCTTAAGTGAATGACTTGGTTTTTGATTAAATTATGGGAAAACAGTATCAAGACCATTTGGAGGATGTCCAAATGATCTCAAGACCGTTTGGGGGTCACCCAAGACCGTTTGGAGGTCTAGGGTTGACTATGGTCAAGTGATTGTAAATCTAAGGGTAACAAGTTGAAGTGCAATCGATTAGTGACCTAATGATCAAATCAATGAGCCAAACCCTAATTGGTTAGAAAATGGTCTCAAGACCGTTTGGAGGTCATCCAAACGATCCCAAGACCATTTGGGGTCAGGTCATGACCAAATTGAAGAGGGTTCAATGGTTTCAAAATCAATTAGACTCATGTTGAAACATGTTGAAGGATAATTGTTTCCAAACCCTAATCCAATTGATCCAAGCACTAATTGGTGATCAATTGAGAGTCAATTGAGTGTCAAATCAGTAGAGGGTTGACCTAATTAACTCAATTGATAAGTGGCTAACAAGTGCATGGTTGATTGAGGGGTTCAACATTGGAAACCCTAACTCAATTGTAGAGGTTGAGACACTTATTGGTCCATGTGGTTTTGAGGTGGTTTGGACCAAACGGTCTCAAGACCGTTTGGGTCCAAACAATCCCAAACCGTTTGATCTCATGCAGTTTCAAGATTGGTTTTGCCCATGCGGTTTCAATGTCAAAGTTGGCCAAACGGTCTTCATGACCAAACGGTCTTCACCTCATCTTGGGCAAACGGTCTTGAGTGTGCACTTTACCAAACGGTTTCAAAAGTCAAACTAGACCAAACGGTCAACACCACCAAATGGTTTCAAGGTCTATCCAAGACCGTTTGGGGAGTTTGTGTGCAAGACCGTTTGAGGTCTAAAAAGATTGAGAATGTTTGATGCCTTAGTGGCCAAATGGTTTAGTAGTTGATTAACATAAACCTCATAGATACCAAAAGTGATTAAGGGATCAAGTAATTAGTTGATTAATGCATGTAATGATCAAGTGGTGAACATTACCAAGGTACACTTGATGGGATAGTGTGACTAATACCCCTTGATCAAGTAAACCCTAATGACCATAATGGTGATGACTTAACTTATGTTGTCAAGGTTGATTTGACCTAGTTTAATCAAGGGTGATGTAATCATCATCTCATAGATAGAGGAGAGAGAAGACTCCTTATATGAATGAGAATCAAGTAAATAACCTCCAATATGTATGAATGTATCTAATTAGGGTATGATCCATCATAGTGAGATCCTGAAAACCCTAATTATGATGGTTAAAGAATCTTAACCTAATTTGAGGGCATTAATGGAAGTAATCCTCACACATGATGATAGTATGATCTTAATTCATTGTAATGTGAATAGTAAACCCTAATCTAGGGTACTGTGATGTAATGTGAATAGTAAACCCTAATCTAGGGAAATGTCATGATGTGAATAGTAAACCCTAATTTGGGTTATGCTTTGAAGCATGACACTCTATACTTGATTATGGAATGAGTAATCATTATGCCTTTAGAAGTTAAAGGGGTTGAATAACCCTAATTGAATTAAAAAGGAAACCTAACCTTAGAAACCAGCCGTGGGGGCTTACTCTTGCATGACCGTGCAAGGTAGCACGGTCGTGGTATTCTATATTTAATCTGCAAAGATCTTGTTGTGACGATGCGTCTCAGAAAACAAGATCAACGAATGCGGAAATGATTAACTAGCAGCGGAATTATTAAAAATCACTAACAAATAAAACTTTTTGTAAAGAGATCTTCAAACGGTAAAACTCTCTCATAAAGAAACATGATATGTTATTACAACCTGATACATCATTACATCTCTGTAATATCACATCTTGAGTATACTAACATCAATTGCCCTGTTAACTGTACAAGGCAAGATACAAAAATCTCGAGGCATTAAGCCAAAATCTCAGATCTACTTTAAACATCTACTAACTCCTAGGACCTGAGAGTACAGAGACGACACATAGGACATGCTATTTACAAGACTTGACAAACAGTGTCTCCACCTGAAGATCACTGTTGTCCCTGATGTTGTTGCTGCTGCTATTGTTGTTGCTCACCCACTGATGGGTTCCTTCGTCCTCGGTGTCTACCTAAAAAGTCGAATCCCACGGGGCTGAGACAATTGAATAATTGTCCCAGCGAGAGTTATAACTCTTCTCCAGAAGCTTTGTTATGGCAATAATGGAATAACATTAAGCAGTAGAACTATATGTATTCAACAACAGGTAAAACATTGAATAAGCTAAGTAGAACAATATTTCATAAGCAATCATTTCAATTATAAATTGATTGAATGATAAGACATATATCAATAAGGAATAAAAAAATGCATACTAGTTATTTAACTAGATCACTATAAACAATGTAACATCAATCATTGTTTCTCGTAGATCAACCTAAGTAAATATGCTACACAGCTAATTATTTTTTTACAAACATATTTGTTCCCTAAGGAGATGTGTTACACCTCTCATACTCCAACCGACCATTACTAAATTGCAATCGGTACCATACATAAGTCATCAGAAGAGCGTATTTCTATGACCTCATCTTCCTCAGTGAGTGTGAGGATCAACATGCAGGACATCTAGTGTTTCTTCCATAATAACTTTCCAGGGTATTCTAGCAACTTTGCTATTAGAGTTACACTGGCATGCTGTACTCTCTTCGCCATCGAGGGATTTCTTGTTTATCTCACATTGATGCGGCATAAACAATATCATCGGGAGATTAGTGATACATCATCTCGACATAAACATATAATGAAGGAATGAGAGATTAAAGTACATCTCACATCAATTCCCACATTAGGACATAAGGATATTTGCGTCCATAACCCCCACATACTCAAAAGTATGCTCTCCAGGAGTTCCCTTAGGAAAACCTATTTCGCCATCATTAAACTTCTGACAATGATGGATCTATGGTCAGGGCTCTACATGATATCATTATACTTGATTATTTAAGTACATTATAGCATTCTTTTAGCATTAGACATGTTTTCAAACATAAACCAATAAGACAATTGCTATAAATAAAAGTACTAATTGTATCAAGTTCATATCACATCTTGTTATCTTTGGGATGTCAATCCCTAACCATCTCATCATTGTGATTCATGAATATGGGTATTCAAACCCTTAGATCATTAAAACACTTGTTACCAAGTAACATATTGTCATCAAGTCATTTATCAACACGACCTTGATTGTAGCACTGTAGATATTTCTCATGGCTCATACAACCTATCAAATCTCATATGTTACCTCATAGTAGGCAACATATCATATCTTTACTTTAAAAGCTTATAAAGTTCTTTCAATAAATGTGGCATCATAACCCTTACCTGGCTATGCTCACTCCTTTATGAAGACTTGCATGGTTAACATTAATAATAATATGCACCTTGTAACTATATTAGCACAATACAAGTTCTTTTCAATTTAACTATAGAACACCACGGCCGTGCTATCTTGCACGGTCGTGCAAGAGTAGGCCACCACGGCCGTGCTTCATTACACGGTCGTGCCGCAAACAGAACACCACGACCGTGTCACATCACCACGGCTGGTTTTTACAGTTAGGTGTCCTTTTAATCTAATTAGGGTTATTCAACCCCTTTAACTTATAAAGGCATAATGATTACTCATTCCATAATCAAGTATAGAGTGTCATGCTTAAAAGCACAACCCAAAAATTAGGGTTTATTATTCACATCATCACATTTCCCTAGATTAGGGTTTACTATTCACATTACATCATATTACCCTAGGTTAGGGTTTACTATTCACATTACAAGGAATTTAGATCATACTACCATCATGTATGAGGATTACTTTTATTGATGCCCTCTAATTAGGTTAGGATTCATTAACTATCGTAATTAGGGTTTCCATGATCTTACTATGAAGGATCATGCCCTAATTAGGTACATATTGGAAACTTGTTACTTGATTCTCATTATATGAGGAGTCTTCTCTCTCCTCTTTCTATTAAATGACGTTTACATCACTCTTGATTAGGTTAGGTCAAATCAATCTTGGTAACATAAGTTATGTCATCACCATTATGGTCATTAGGGTTTACTTGATCAAGGGGTATTAGTCACCCTATCCCATCAAGGGTACTTCTATAATGTTCACCATTGATCATAACATGCATTAATCCACTAATTACTTGACCCCTTAATCACTTTAGGTACCTTTAGGGTTTAGGTTAATCAACTACTAAACCATTTTAACCACTAAGGTATCAAACGTTCTTATCCTTTTTAGACCCCAAACGGTCTTGCACTTTCAACCCCCAAAAAGTCTTGGATAGACCTTGAAACCGTTTTGTGGTGTTGACCGTTTGGTCTAGTTTGACTCTGAAACTGTTTGATAAAGTGTGCACTCAAAACCGTTTGCCCAAGATGAGGTGAAGACTGTTTGGTCTTGTTGACCGTTTGGCCAACTTTGACTTTGAAACCGCATGGGCAAATCAATATTGAAACCACATGAGAACCAATCGGTTTGGGATCCTTTGGTCCCAAACGGTCTTAAGACCGTTTGGTCCAAACCATCTCAAAATTGCATGGACCAAAAATTGTCTCAACCATTACAATTAAGTTAGGGTTTCCAATGTTGAACCCCTCAATCAACCATGCACTTGTTAGCCACTTATCAATTGAGTTAATTAGGTCAACCCTCTACTGATTTGACACTCAATTGACCCTCAATTGATCACCAATTAGGTATTGGATCAATTGAATTAGGATTTGGAATCGATCACCCTTCAACATGTTTCAACATGAGTCTAATTGATTTGAAACGATTGAATCATCAATCAATTGGGTCATGACCTGACCCCAAACGGTCTTGGGATCGTTTGGATGACCTCCAAACGGTCTTGAGACTATTTTCCCATAATTTCATCAAAATCCAAGTCATTCCCTTAAGGTTTGAACCCTAGATTTGGTCATAAAATCAGCACTTAATTGCTCATCAACTTGATATCATTGGACCCTCAATTGTTCAACCCCACTTAACTCTAGACCTCCAAACGGTCTTGGGTGATCACCAAACGGTCTTGAGATCATTTGGGTGATCCCCAAACGGTTTTGAAACCGTTTGGGTCACTCAACCCAAACTTCAACTTGATTAACTTATTGAAATCAGCACTTAACCCGATTAGGGTTTAGGTGGTTGATGTGCCTTCAATTGGTGATTTACTTGGATTTAGATGATGATTTTTGGTAGGTAATTAGTGAACATTATATAAAACAGACCTCCAAATGGTCAATGCCCGGTCAACTCATCAAAATGGTCTTGGGACCATTTGCTCCATGCGTTCTTGGTTGAAACCGTTTGCTCCCAAATGGTTTTGGAAACCGTTTGTGCAAGAGGTGCAAGACCGTTTGCTAAAGCAAGATTGTGGATAATTTTTGGAAGTAACGTCATCATCTTATACCTCAAGAACAGGGGCTGTTCTTCATGGAATTTCTAACAAGAACACAAAAGTATCAAAGGAAGAGGAAGAACTAATGATTTTTCATAGGGATGAAGATGCAAAGACAAAGCTAAGGTTTAGAGTTATAAAACCCGCCTTAGGATCTGATCTAGAGCTCCAAGCTTCGTAGCTTTAATGGTGGATGAAGCTCCAAAAGGTTGCCCAATGTCCATTCTTCAAGATTTGGATGGAGAAGATGGCTAGAAAGAAGAGTTGTGTAAGGAAAACTAACAAACCAACCTTGTATTTGGATTTCCACCATGAATTTGAGCTAGATGATGATCAAAGCTTACCCAAACCATCTTGGTCGTCCTCCTCTGCTCCTGAGATTCCTCTTGGTCGGTCCAAAGCAAGGAGATGAGAAAAAGACTAAGGGAAACAATCCCTTGCTTTGTGGAAAAAGGTGCTTATATATTTTTAGATATTTTCAAGGAAAAGAAAATTATCTCTTTTGTTTCTCAAACATATCCACCAAGTCCTTATTCTCTTCTTGGCCACGTTTCTTCCTTATCACATGCAACCCCTCCCTTATCCAAGGTTAAAAGTAAAATAAACCAATTATCCTACTAATTTATATATATATAAGGCCATTTTGCTTAAAAAATGGTTATCTAGTCATTAAGGTTATCTTTCTTACTTGATCATTCAAATGAGATTCCCTCTTCATTTTATTTACTATACTTGATACCAAGAGTTATTATAGATACTCTAGATGGTACATTTTACATGTTGCACCCTATGTTTTGGGTAAATTGTACTTTACACCAAAACTAGGTTTTTAAAGCACAAGGATTGCACTACAAGCTACATCTTGGTGCTCAAGCTTGTGGAATCCATACCACTACATCTTATTCATTATTATGATGTCTCATCATCAGAGGAACATCTCTACAAGTTCAATTTGCAAGTTAACCCCTATTCTTGGGTAATTTGCACATTAGTCCATATTTGACAAAACAATATTACAACATTGTTCAAAAATGACTGAAATAGAAATATAGATTCCTCAAAAGCTTTAATTACATAACACAAGATAACCACAAGTATATAATCATATATTTAAGCAAAACACCTAGGGTTAGTTCATAACCCAGGTCAGGCATGTTACAAATTGTCCACCCCTTACAAGGATTTCGTCCCTGAAATCAACAAAACATATTAAGACAAAATTGTAACATCCCTGACCTGGGTTATGTGTTAACCCTAGATGTTTTGTCTAATAAGGTTTATTAGATGCTTAATCATATCTTGGGAAAAGTAATTAGGGCCCAGGAGAAACTTATGTTTCAGTTTTGGTCCTGTTTGGACAATTTTGAAGCAATGTTTGCTTATTTTGGACTAATGTGCAAATTACCCAAGTTGAGGGGTTTATGTGCAAATTTTGCATGATAATATGTTCCTCATGTGTTCAAGCATCATTAGAGTGAATATGATGTTGAGGTATGGCTTATGGAAGCCTGAATACCAAGAAAGAGCTGATAAAGCAATGTTTGATCATTAAAACCTAGTTTTGGAGTAATGTGCAATTTACCCAAAACCTGGGGTTCAATATGAAAATTACAACTTCAATTAGGTCCTTAATGTTTCTTGGCATCATGTAGAGTAAATAAAATGAGAGGGGCATCTCATTTGAATTAAGTTGAAGGAGAGAGAATCTTAATATTAAAATAATGAAGATTTAATCATAAGTGAAACCCTAATTCAATTTAGGGCAAAAATGAATGTATTAATTAAAGGGCCTTCAACCAAAATGTTATTGGTTGATTTTGAATAAGGATGGACGTTACTTTGCCAAGATAAGGAACGAAAATATCTAAAGGAGGTGAAATTCCACTCACCTTATTATAAGTTAAAGAATTCCCACTCAAAACGATATATTAGTATTATAATGGATTAAGGTGCTTATTTTCTTTTTCCTTAATCCATGGATAATGGAAGGGAGTTAGGTGGCTTTGAGTTTCCTTTTCATACAAGAAAACCAAGGAGGAAGAGGTGGTACTATTTTTGGGATTAAATTCATTTTAATAAGGCATTTTCTCTCTCATCAATTTCCTTATAAAAGTGCCATTTCCAAGCCCAAACCAAGGCCTTTTCGGATTTCTTTCTTTCCCTTGCTTGCAAAACCGACCAAGGAGCTAGGGAGGATCAGGAGGACGACTCCCAACCTGTTGGTAAGTTTCTTGATTTATTTCTCCTTGATTCCATGGTGGAAATCGAAAATAAATTATGGATTCCTTCTTATTTTGATCTCCTCTTCAACCCTAGCCAACTTTTACAATAAAAAGCTTGAGGACGAGCCTAGGGGGAGTTTCAAGAGCTTCATCCACCATTAATGGCGTGATCTTGGAGCTTTGGAGCTCAATTGGAGGCGGGTTTTATAACTTAAACCCTTAAACATTGCTATTGCATCAATTCTCTATGCTTTGTTGATTGATTTCTTTAATTTGATACACTCTTGTTTCTTTGCTGCAATTTCCATCAAGAACGGTTGCTGTTCTTGGTTGTTCGAAGGAAGGGGATGATGACATCATCCTAGATTCTTATCCAAAGAAAAGTACCAAGCCAAACGGTTTTGGTAGCTACTCCAAATCATTTTAATTTGATTGGTTATGCGGTTTCAGCAAACCATTTAAGGGCAAACGGTTTGAAATCGTTTGGGAGAAAACAGTTTCAAAACCGTTTGAGATGGTTGACCAAGCTTTGACCGTTTGGGAATTTTGTTCCTAATTATGTAGGATGATAACCCACCAAATTTGAGGGGTTAAATCCAAAGTAATCTTAGGTTGAAGGCCAATCAATTAGGCAAATCGAATTGAATTAAATGCTGATTTACAACCTGATTAACTTGACCTGTTTGGGGAAAACGGTTTCAAGACCGTTTGAGTGAGTTGACCAAGCGTTGACCGTTTGGGATTCCTGTTCATAATTATGTTGGTTGATGACCCTCCAAATTTGAGGGATTAACTCCCAAGGAATCGTGAGTTGAAGGCTAATCAATTAGGGAAACCTAATTGGATTAAGTGCTGATTATCAATCTGATTTAATTGAGCTTTTTGGGCAAACGGTCTCAAGAACGTTTAAGTGCGTTGACCAAGGGTTGACCGTTTGGAATTACTGTGGGCTCTGATCTCCAAACCATAACATAAACACGATTAAAACTTAGCGGAAGCGAATCGGTAATCAGCGGAAGACAAAAATCACGGGAAATTAAAACTTTTCGTGACAAGAGCTTGAATCCATAAAAGCTTCTTTCATAAAGAGAGATAAACTGTTTACATCTCAGGATAATTACTTCTCGAGTAATTATATACATCAAGATACAAAATCTCCAGATCACTATACAAAAGACTCCAAGACCTGAGAGTACAGAGGACACATAGGACTGACTCTAACTACACCACATGGCAGGACAAATCTCCACCTGAGATTACTGCTGCCCCTGGTGCTGCTGCTGTTGAGACTGGTCACCTGTAGGCTGGTTCCTTCGTCTCTGACGTCCACCTAAGAAGTTGAAGCCTACGGGGTGAGACAATTATACATAATTGTCCCAGCGAGAGTTATAACTCTTCACCAGAAGCTTTATTATAACATCAAAGATTATTTTAAACAGTAAAGCCTTCAAGCATTCTATAACAGTTGCAGGTATAACAAGATCTCTACAATTTAGGAGATATGGAGAATATCAACATTATTGCAATGTAACATCAATCAACTAACTTGGAGTCATCTCTAACAAGTTATACTACATGGTTGATTATGTTTTACAAACAACATTATGCCCTGTGGAGATGAGGCTTACCACTCATACTCCAACTGATCGCTGAGAAGCCGCATCAATATCATACATAGGTCATTAAGAGAGCCGGATTCTCATGACCTTCACCTTCCTCAGTCAGTAAGAGGATCACTTGTAGGACATCTCGTGTCTCTACTACTATAGCTCACCAGGGTAAACTGGTCCTTCGCTATTCTAGAGTCACAGTGGCGTTCTGTACTCTCTTCGTCATCAGGAGGTTTCATATTTACCTACCACTGATACGGATATCTGTGCTTTCTTCGTCATCAGGAGGTTTCATGTTTACCTACCACTGATACGGTATGGAACTATAGTGAAGGATGGATGGATTCCACATCTACATCACTTTCCTACACTAGGATGTAAGGTTCTACACATCCATGTACCCCACATACTCAAAAGTATGTGCTCCAGGAGTTCCCTAAGGAAAACATGTTTCACCATCACTTAATTTCTGACAATGATGGATCTATGATCAGGGCTCTACATTATACTTGATTAGTTAGGTACATTCAGTATTCTTTAACAGCATACATTGTTCTTCAAACAATAACAGTAGCATAGCAGCTATAAAAGAAGAATATTAAATGTAACATGCCTAACTCATATCAATCATTATTTCTCATTATCCTCATCACAAGTCATCTCTAAGGCATGACCTTGATGGTATTCATGGCTCTCATAGCCCATTATCAGCATAGGATGCCACTGGCAAGGCATCAGATTACTTTACTTATTCATAAGGCTAACAGCATGCCTTTAATGAATATAACATCAACATCCATACCTGGATATGATTACCTTCATATCAGAACTTGCATGGTTAATACATCTGATAAAGGTCATGCAACAATAAGGAATGTACTTCCTACTCTTGTCATAAGAGTTAAATCTTTAATTTAAATCAAATAGAGTTTATTGCTCAAAAGCATGCCATTACCCTTGAATTAGGGTTTACTATTCACATTACATGTCATCACCCTTGAATTAGGGTTTACTATTCACATCAAGGTGAATTAAACTCATAACATCATCATGTATGAGTAACATCTTCATTGATGCTCTTAGATTAGTTAAGAGTTCATCATTTATTATAATTAGGGTTTCTATGTCCTCACACGGGTGGACCATACCCTAATTATGCTCACTTATGTGCATTGGAGATGCTTTACTTGAGTTTCCACCTAAAAAGGGTACTTTCTCTCTCTAGAAGTACTTTCTCTCTCTAGAAGTACTTTCTCTCTCATCATAATGCTAGGTGATGTCAACATCACTCTAAAACAGGTTGGATTGAGTCATCATAGGCTAACATAGCCAAAAGCATCACCATTATGTGATTAGAGTTACTTTCTCTCTCTAGGGTACTTTCTCTCTCTAGAGTACTCTCTCTTTCATCATACTAATGGTTGATGATAACATTAGACTAGATCAAGTTAGATAGAGTCATTATGACTAAAAACATCATTCTCATGTAATTAGGGTTTGAATTGAGCAAGGTATAACTTAATTGACCCTTCAGGGGTATTTTGGTAATTCACCCCATTGATCATCATTATGGTCAAAACCTTAGTTAATTAACCCCTTAATATCCTAGATTATCATTAGGGTTTGATTTGGGCAACATTGAACCATTTACATCATCAAATGATTGAATGAGGTCAACCTTGAATCACATTGATTGATTTCAATCATTAATCATCAATTGAGTTGAGATCGGTTGAAAGTGTTGACCGTTTGCCCACTTTGACTTTCCAAGACCGCGAGCCTCCTTCTAACCTCAAGAACGCGAGCCCTCTTAGGCTTCAAGACCGCGAGCCATCAGGCATTCAAGACCGCGAAGACTCCAATTGAGGTTAAGACCGCGAGGGTCATGAAGACCGTTTAGCTAGTTTGACCTCAGGACCGCAAGGCCCTTCCCGGTCTTGAGACCGCAAGCCTCCTCTCGGTCTTGAGACCGTGAGCCCCCTCACGGTCTTGAGACTGCGAGCCCTCTCTCGGTCTTGAGACCGCGAGGCTCTCATGGTCTCAGCCGCTTGGTCCTTCAATCAAGACTCAAAGATGCAACCGATAATGTCAATCGAGGTTGAAGCCTTCAAAAGGTCCCATATATGTTGACCACCTATGGATTGGGTTAATTAAGGTTATGCTTAACCAATTGGTCATTCATTTGACCCTCAATTGTTGACCAATTATGATTGAAATCGATTCAATTGGGATCTATCAATGTTCACCCATCACCACTCAACAATGTGCATCAACACAAGGTTGAACCCTTCAATTGAGCTCCAATTGGGCCCAAACTTTGCCCAAACGGTCTTGAGGTCATGTGGGTGGACCCCACATGGTCTTGAGACCGTTTGCCCAAGATTTCATCAAAATATAAGGTGATTTGATAGGGTTTGAACCATGATTGAGTCACAAAACAGAATTTTGATTAAATTGATAACTTATTTGCAATTGGGTCCTCAATTGGTCAAATTACTCAACCCTAGACCTTCAAACGGTCTTGGGTGATTGTCCTCTCGGTCTTGAGACCGTTTGGATGAGTTCCAAACGGTCTTGAGACCGTTTGCCCATCAAATTTTGGATTCTTGTGCAAATTCATCAAGGTCTGACCCATTGAGTTGATGATCGTGTCAATATTTTATTGCAATGTAAATTGGTGTAGTTGTACCTTCAATTGGTCAACTATCCTTGATCCCAGACCTCCAAACGGTCTTGGTTGATTTCCCTCGCGGTCTTGAGACCGTTTGGTGACCCCCAAACGGTCTTGAGACCGTTTAGGTCAATCAACCCTAAAAACCCTAATTAGGTCACCATAATTTCAGTACTGATTTTACCTAGGGTTAGCCCTAGTATTCACCCTTCAACACTTAGCCCGTTTGGAATTAGACCATCAAACTTGGTGAGTGGTTAATTAGCATAATTGTGAACAGTAATCTCATACGGTCAACGCTTAGTCAACGACCTTACACGGTCTTGAGACCGTTTGCCCAAAAAGGCAATTTCAGACCGTTTGAAAATCAGGAATAAATTCAAATAAAGTTGTTACTTAAAAAGGTCATATCTCCCGATTCCCTTGGAGTTAGCCTCCCAAATTGTTAGGGTAATTCGCCTATATAATTAGGAACGAAATTCTTATACGGTCCACACTTGGTCAACGGGGCCAAACGGTCTTGGAGACCGTTTTCCCTGTCGCGGTCTCGAGACCGTTTGCTCATCTCGCGGTCTTGAGTCCGAGAGAGAAAACTTTTGAGACCGTTTAAGGAAGTGAAAAGCGGTGGGTTTTTCTTGGAAATAACGCATTCATCTCCTAGCTCAAGAACAGTACGAATATCCCATGGGTTTGCTTGCAAAATAGCAGGGAAAAGTAGGGAAACACTAAGAGCTATCATCAAAATGCATATAAAGATGCACATAGTAAAGCATGGGTTTAGAGTTATAAAACCCGCTTAAAGCTTGCTTCTTGAGCTTCAAGCTTTCAAGCTCCAAGCTCTAATGGCGTCCTTGAGTTCCCACAGGTTGGCCAAGGTGAAAACTCCAAGGAAGGATGAAAAGAGACGGCTAGAAAGGTAGGGTTTCAAGAGTTAGCCATGAAGATGACCTTGAATTCGAGTTTTAACCATGGAATTAGGCAAGAAGAGGGGTTTAAACCTACCTTGCACCCCTTGGTCGTCCTCCTTAGCTCCAAGGCAGTCCTTGGTCGTCTTTGGTGAAATGAAACAGTAAGGGAACGAAGGGTGAGTTCCCTTGCAACTAAGGGAAGGAGAGCTTATATACATGGGGTAGGATTTTCAACATTAGTAAATAAGTTGTCCATAATTCCAATTAGGTCCCTCCTTATTTACTTGATCGTCCCTTCCTCTTTATTCTAAGGACAAACCTTCTCTTAAGGTCTTAGGAAAAGAAGGTAAAGGAGAGCAAGCTAATAATGAGGTACATACATAAAGAAATATTACACATATACCCTGATTATTCAATCACAAGGCATGTCTCATAACTTGATAATTCAATTGAGGTGACTTCCTCATCATTTCTTCTCTAAATGATGGCAAAAGTCTAAAAAGATACATTATATGACATATTTCACAATTTGTATCCCTTAATTTGGGTAAATTGTATTTTACACCAATTTAAGGTTTCAAGCACTGGGATTGCTTCCACAGCTGCACCTTGGTGCCCTAGCTTGGGAAATCCCTCAAACTTTACCAAAAAGATTCTCATGATGTCTCATCATTAGAGGAACATCTCAACATGTGCAAATTGCAAACTAACCCTTTTAACTGGGTAAATTGCACATAGGTCCCTGTATATCAAAACAATGCTACAACTTTAAATAAAAAGGAGCAAATACTGAAATATATGTTTCTGAGAAACTTAATTACATGCTCAGAGTTAATCACAAAGATTTAATCACATATTTAGGCAAAATACCTAGGGTTAACTCATAACCCAGGTCAGGGATGTTACAATTACTGTTACTAATGATGTGGTATAATGACTTACCAAATTTTAGGGATTAACTCCCAAGGAATCGTGAGTTGAAGGCTATTCAATTGGGAAAACCCTAATTCAAAATAGTGCTGAAATTCCAATGAGTTAATTGTAGATTTTGGGTTGATTAGCCCAAACGGTTTCAAGACCGTTTGGGGATCACACAAACGGTCTCAAGACCGTTTGGGGTCACCCCAAGACCGTTTGGAGGTCTGGGGTCAAGTATAGTTGACCAATTGAAGGTCTAAAGGTACCAAATCATATTGCAATTAAGTGCTGATTTGTTGATCAACTCGATAGACCAAACCTTGATGAAATTTCACTAGAATCCAAAAGGTTGGATGAGACAAACGGTCTCAAGACCATTTGGAGCTCATCCAAACGGTCTCAAGACCGTTTGGGGGTCACCCAAGACCGTTTGGAGGTCTAGGGTTGAGTATGGTTAAGCAATTGAAGATCCAATGTCACTAAGTTGAAGTGTAATCAATTGCTGATTTGGTGATCAATTCAATGATCCAAACCTTAATTGGATGGCTTCGATTTGAGTGATATGATGGGAAAACGGTCTAAAGACCGTTTGGAGGTCATCCAAACGACCTCAAGACCGTTTGGGGTCAGGTCATACCCAATTTGGTTGATGGTTCAATGGTTTCAAAGTAACTAATCTTGCAATTGATTAGTGTTGAAGGATCATCGATTCCAAACCCTAATTCAATTGATTCAAACCCTAATTGATGACTAATTGAGGGTTAATTGAGGGTCAAATCAGGAGAAGGTTGACCTATTTAACTCAATTGAAGTATGAGGATAGGTCCAATTGGTGATTGGTTCCATGAATAAAATGATTGAAGGAATCAACATTGGAAACCTTAATCCAATTTGATTGGTTGAGACCATATCTGGTCCATGCGGTTTTGAGGAGGTTTGGACCAAACGATCTCAAGACCGTTTGAGTCCAAATGGTCTCAAGACCATTTGAGACCAAACGGTCCCAAACCATTTGAAGACCAAAGACCATTCGGTTTCAAAATCATTTGGTGATGAAACCTCAAAAACCGATTGAAGGTTGTTGGTGATTTAATCACTTGGTAATTGAAGGTAATGATAGTTCCAATAATCCTATGATGGTTAGTGATGATAACCAATGAAGGTACAAAGGTTGAAACCCTAATAGTACCTAAGTGATTAGTGCCAATTAAGGGATGAACCTTAATCGCTTATAGGAGCAATGACTTGATAATCATAGTTGTATGTACTCAACTGAAGGGTGATATGACCTAATAAAGTTGAGAAGTTGATAACATGAATTCATACATGAATATGGTTCATGTGGTGATTAAGGGTTGTGATTCTTAAGTAAAGAGATCATGAAACCCTAAACATGAACATAAACCCTAATTGATAGGGTTATTGAACTCAAATCATAGTTGAGGGTGTATCCATGTGAAAACCTAGTTGAGGGAGTATCCATGTGATACCCTAACTGAGGGTGCATCCATGTAAAACCCTAATTGAGAGTGATTTCTTGAGAAACCCTAATCAGAAATTATTAGTAAACCTTAATTATGGGCAAAGTGATATGAAACCCTAATAAAGGGGGATGCTATATGCAATCTCTATTCTAAAGAAGGGAGATGGTATGTGAAACCCTAATCCCTAATGAAAGAATAGAATTCATACTTGAATATGATTCATGAGGTGAACTCCTATAGCACGACCGTGTAAGGCTGCACGGCCGTGGTGGCTTCCCTTTGCACGGCCGTTTTTGGTTGCACGACCGTGGTACTCTATGCTTGACTTAGAGTTGTTTTGAAAAGGACCTAACATGGTCTTTTTGTTAATTCCTGACTTATGGATGAATCCATAGTATTGGCAATGGTTGTATATTTCAAGTGAGTGACTAATGATCACTACTTTACATGATGAATGTGATGAACTGGTGCATAAAATATTAGGATGGGTAATACCCTAATACAAGCTAAGTATATGAACTCAAATAAGATAATGGTGTTGAGGGAAGTGATACATCAAGATATGATAGATATCACATCCAACACCCCAATACTGGTATACCTTGATATGTTATAAGTACAATATAATTGGATGAATAACACATGAGATGTGCCATGTCAATGGTTACATTGAGATGAAATATACCCTGTTGAATGTAGGCCAACATGCCTTATGAAAAAGGGTTAATCCAAACCTATAAACTATGATGTAATCATAGTCTGGTAAAGATGAAAGATAAATTCATGTTGTGTGTTGATAATTCATTTAATGATAAATGATGAGAATAATGAAGTATGATTAAAATACTTATTATTCCATAATGATTCCTCGCTATGTGAACCCTAATACAGGGTAATACTATATGAACCCTAACACAGGGTAATTGCTATGTGAATCCCTAATGTAGGGTAAATGCTATGTGAATCTCTAATGTAGGGTGATTGCTATGTGAGTCCCCAATGCAGGATGGTGTTATGTGAAGCTCTAACACAGAGTAATTCTATGTGAAGCTCAAATACAGACTAATGGGTTATGAATATAATAAGATAACCCTTGCATTGCATGGTACTAATATGTAATTGCATCATGATTACTAATCATGCATATATGATGAGAAGATGAGCATAGCCAGGTATGGGCTATGATGTTCTGTACATTGAAAATGTTCTATAGACCTTATAAGCTTTCATATATCTTGTTTCCTATTAAGGGGTAATAAGAGGTGATATGAGCTTTGTGAACTATGTGCTATACTTTGTGTAGCAAGAATTATAATGTCCTTGGTCAGATGACCTGAAGGTATGAAGTTACTCAATAAGTGGTAACAAGTGTTCTATGATGAGATAAGGGTTTAAATACCCAGATTCTATAATCATAATGATGAATGTGTTAAGAAGAGGAATTGTACTTGATAAGTTGAGGGATTGAGATCCCAATACTTTGAGAAAAGAGTGTGGCTACAGGCCATGACTCCACTATGACAATGCCAGGCTTTAGATATATGATCTAAGCCTGAAGAGAGTTAATGATGTGATAATGATTTTGTAGTGGATAAATTTTATACATGTTCTTCATATTCCCTAATGGATATGTGATATGATGCTCTTTCAAGTTATAGCTGCAATCCTGAATAAGATTAATGTTCTAATCTGTTAGACATTAAAATATCTGCTGCCATATAAATATGATTCCTCCATTCATAATTATCTTCTTAAGTTGCAATAATAATGTTACTGGCAGAGAGTTATAACTCTCGCTGGGGAAATTTTGTATAATTGTCTCACCCCCGTGGGAACCACATTTTTAGGTGGACGCGGACGAGGAGACAGGAATCCTTCAATAGGCGAAGGACAACAACAGCAGCAGGGACAACAGTGAAGTCTCAGGTGGAGACATTGGCTGTTATGTCATGATTAGATGTATATAGAGTCCTATGTGTCGTCTCTATACTCTCGGGTCCTCGGAGTAGTAGTTAGTGATTTTAAGATTTTGGCTCAGTGCCTTGAGATTTTATTCTGCCTATGTTGAGCTTACCAGTGCAGCTGATGTTGTAAATCTCGAGAAGAGATAGTACAAGACATGTACTTTGAAACAGAATGTAAATGTTATACTTTGGCTCTTGAAGAAAAAGATTTCCAATGTGTGGATCTCTTCGCAAAAAGTTTTAATTTTTAGTGATTTTCGCTAATCCACTGCTTAATGAACGTTTCCGCATTAGTTAATCTTGTTTTCGCGAATCGGTCGTTACAAAAACATATTATAAGAAAAGAGCAAGGTATTTCCTTCTCATCTCTTCCTCTAGTTCCCATGTGGCTTCTTCAACACCACGGTGATTCAAGAGGACTTTCACAAGACTTATGTCTTTCTTTTTCAGCTTTTTAATTCTTTTATCAAGGATTGACACAGGTCCTTCCTCGTAAGATACATCATCATTTAATTCTACCTCCATAGGTTGCAGAACTGATTCTGTATCAGTGTGACATTTCCTAAGCATGGAAATGTGGAACACAGGGTGTAACTTCTGTAGCTCTGGTGGTAACTCTAGTTTATAAGCTACTCTTCCAATCCGTTCAATGATTGGATAAGGCCCCATAAACCTAGGAGCTAACTTTCCTTTCCTTCCAAATCTCAAAACTCCTTTCCAAGGTGAGACTTTGAGATATACTCTGTCTCCAACCTGGAATTCTAAAGGTCTACGACGGTTATCAGCGTAAGATTTCTACCTATCTTGTGCAGTCTTTATCTGTTGTTGTATTACTTTAATCTTCTCAGTGGTCTGCTGCACAAGATCAGGACCTAAAAGTTGATATTCACCTATTTCATACCAACATAGGGGTGATCTACAACGTCTACCATACAAAGCTTCATAAGGTGCCATGTCAATGCTATGTTGATAGATGTTGTTGTAGGAAAACTCTATCAAGCTTCGGTGCAGATCCCAACTCCCTGTAAACTGAAGAACACATGCTCTAAGCAAGTCCTCCAAGGTCTGTATAGTCCTTTCTGACTGTCCATCAATCTGAGGATGAAAGGTTGTACTAAACCTTAGTTGTGTACCTAAAGCTTTATGAACTCGCTCCCAAAAATGACTCATAAACTGGGGACCTCTATCAAAAACAATGGTAAATGGGACTCCATGTAACTGCACTATCTCATCGACATACAACTGTGCCAGCTTCTCAGCAGAATAGGTTGTTTTGAAAGGTAAGAAATGTGTTGTCTTTGTCAACCTATCAACAATTACCCATATGGAATCATGTCCCTTGCCTGTCCTGGGTAGACCAACCACAAAGTCCATGGTTACATGATCCCACTTCCACTATGGTATGGGCAAAGGTTGCATTGTTCCTGCAGGCTTCTGGTGTTCAGCTTTAACTTGCTGACACACAGGACACCGCATAACAAATTCAGCAACGTCTTTCTTCAAACCAGGCCACCAATACATATCTTTTAAGTTTCGATACATCTTGGTGCTTCCTGGATGCATGGCATACATCGAAGAATGAGCTTCTTCCAGGAATAACTTTCTCAAGTTATCCACATCCGATACTATCATCCTACCATGATAACAGACTACTTGATCATCTGAATCATGGAAACCATCTCGTTTCTCATTACCATACTCTGATCTAATCTGTTAAACTGCAACATCAATTTGTTGTGCCTCCTTGATCTGTTGTCTCAGAGTAGGTTTTATCTGCATTTGAGCTAACAACCCAACTAACAATGATACTTTTAACTGTACATTGTCCTGCCTTAAGGAGATAAGCATATCTCTCATGGAGCATACCAAGGAATTTAGTTGTGCTCTATCTAAGGCTGGTGTTGCTGATTTCCTACTCAAATCATCTGCAACCACATTGGCCTTCCCTGGATGATAATCAATCGTACAATCGTAGTCCTTGATTAACTCCATCCAGCAGAGTTGCCTCATGTTAAGCTCATGCTGAGAAAAGATATACCTAAAGTTCTTATGGTATGTGAAAATCTGGAATGTCTCTCCATAAAGATAGTGTCTCCAGATCTTCAAGGCATGAACCACAACAGCTAGTTCTAGATCGTGTGTCGGATAATTCTCCTCGTGTTTCTTAAGTTGTCGGGAAGCAAAAGAAATCACTTGTTTATCCTGCATCAACACACATCCAAGTCCAGTCTTAGAGGCATTACAGACTATATATCCCTTCCCTTGTTCAGGTAACACAAGCACAGGTGCACTTGTCAACCTCTCCTTCAACGACTGAAAAGATTGTTGACACTTGTCACTCCAGTTAAAAGGAACATCCTTCCTGGTCAACTTAGTCAAGGGTAAGGCTGTAGAACTGAAGTTCTTAATGAACCTCCGATAATAGCATGCCAACCCTAAGAAACTACAAATTTCTATTGGTGTCTTCGGCTGCTCCCATTGTAGGACAGATTCTACCTTTTTAGGGTCAACACAAATACCTGAAGTAGATATTATGTGTCCAAGGAAAGATACTTCTGGCAACCAGAACTCACACTTGCTAAACTTAGCATATAACTTATTCTCTCTTAGCAAAGTTAGAGCCTGACGAAGATGTTGTTCATGTTGCTGAGCATCTCTACTATAAATTAGAATGTCATCTATAAAGACAACAACACACTGATCGAGAAAAGGTCGGAAACTTCTATTCATGAGTTCCATAAATGTAGTTGGTGCATTAGTTAGTCCAAACGACATAACTAAGAACTCATAGTGACCATACCTTGTCCTAAAGGCAGACTTGGGTATGTCACTATCCTTAATACGGAGTTGATGATATCCCGACCTCAAGTCTATCTTAGAGAAGATGGTTGCACCACGTAACTGGTCGAAGAGATCATCAATCCTCGGCAGGGGATACTTATTCTTTATCGTTACCTTATTTAACTGTCTATAATCAATGCACAACCGCATTGAACCATCTTTCTTCTTAACAAAGAGGACTAGAGCACCCCAAGGTGAAGTACTCGGTCAAATAAAACCCTTCTCAAGCAACTCTTGCAACTGTTTCTTGAGTTCTTCCATCTCAGCAGACGCCATCCTATATGGTGTTTGTGCTATTGGTTGTGTGTCTGGGATTAAATTGATTTCAAAATCAATTTCCCGAGGCGGTGGCACACCTGGAAGTTCTTCAGGAAATACATCGACAAATTCCCTGACTATAGGAACTTCGGCAGGGTTAGAAATCTCCATGGTGGTGTCTACCACATGGGTTAAGAATGCATAACATCCTTGCCTCATCATCTTTTCAGCAACCATAGCTGACACAAGACAGGTGGGTAGAATCTTTCTTTCTCCTTGAAAGATCCATGTGTCACTATCACCAGCAAACACAGCTTGCTTGGACTCACAATCCAAGATGACCTTATACCTTTCTAAGGTATCCATCCCAAGGATTACATCGAATCCATGCATCTCAAGTGGTATAAGATCCACTTGAATGTGATGTTCAGAAAAAAAAAGGATGTAGGGAGAACATATTTCCTGCAACACGGCAGATCCCATCAACGGAGTTTCTAGCAACAAACTATCTGCTCTATGACTTATAGCCAAGTTGCAGTCAAGAATCACTCTTCGAGTGATAAAGGAGTGTGTAGCACCCAGATCAATTAAAATGGATACAACGCAAGATGTACACATATCAGAACATAACAATTCCATCTGACCTGCCACAACCCGAGGGTTGATTACTGCATCAGGTGGATTCATCGCGTAAAATCTCATCGTTTCCTGTGGTCGATTTGGTCCTTGATGGCTAGATGCTGACGATCCAGCTTGGGACGCTTGTCCACGTCCTCTAGCACTTCCTGGAAATTGTCTCCTTTGTGGACCTTGTTGACTCTACCTTTGAGGTTGAGTTATACTCACTTCTCTGGCTCTGCAATCTTTCATCAGATGTCCCATCTTTCCACATATGTAACAACTTTTGTTCAGTTCTTGTGGTTTGGGTGGTCCTATAACCGACATAGATGCCGAACTGCGAGCTCCTTCTAGTGGTAGGCTTCATCCTCTACCCCTATTTGATGTCCACTGCGTCTGGGTGCTGAATCTAGGTGGTGGTGTAGGCACAGAAAACCTAGGTTTCTTGAAACCTTTGGATGAAGATCCTTGGAATTGGGGATACATGTTCTTGTTCTGGGTCTATCTCTTTTCTTCCACAGACCTTTCTACCCTTCTGAAAGATTCCACAAAGGTAGCAAACCTCTCCCTATTCTCCAGAGTAGACATAGGAGTAGTCAACTCAGCGTTTAATCCTTTCTCAAAATGCCTAATTCTTTCTTCATTTATAGTCACCATGTTCGGACAGAACCACAACAGCTCCATGAACTTAGCCTCGTATTCGCTAATGTTCATAGGTCCTTGCCTTAACCTCTCAAACTGAGAGATTTTCTCATCTAGAAACGTCTTATGGAAATATCTGTTAATAAATTCCCGTCAGAAAACTTCCCATGCAATCTCCACACCTGGCCTCTTCTGTTCTTCCATGGTCCACCAATGACCAACACTCCCCTTGAGAAGATACACATCATGTCTAAACTTCTCAATTTCTGGGATGTTCAGGATTCTAAAGGCCTTCTCTAGTTCAGTTAACCACAAGTCAACATCTGTTGGGTCAGCTATTCCAGCATACTCTGTGGCTCCAGCTCGGCAAAGTCATTCAAATGTCTTGCCGACTCCTTGTCCTTTAGGATGGGTAGGTGCCCTAGGTACATGTATAGGCATCCTCTCAGTCATGTGTGTCATGGCAGTCATAAACTGCCCAAACATGACTTGGACGGCTGGGTTCCCCATGTCAGCTGGATTGAACTGGGGTGGTTCAGGCACAGGTTCTTCTCTTTCTTGGTTTCTTGCACCTCTTCTAGGTGCAATGGTACTACTTTCTGCAACATGTTCTTCGTGTTCTTCGTGTGGTCCAGACATCCTTAGTTTTATCTTCTCCTCCTAAATGAGCAGAAGACACCATCAGACATACTGGAAGACACTAGAACAGACTCAACATCCTAAGTCCTATGTCTCTGTAGACTCAGTGAACCTAGAGCTCTGATACCACTAATTTTGTGACAATGCGTCTCAGAAAACAAGAGCAACGAATGCGGAAGCAATTAACTAGCAGCGGAATTATTAAAAATCACTAAAAATTAAAACTTTTTTTAAAGAGATCTTCAAACGGTAAAACTCTTTCATAAAGAAACATGATATGTTATTACAACCTGATACATCATTACATATTTGTAATATCACATCTCGAGTATACTAACATCAATTGCCCAGTTTACTGTACAAGGCAAGATACAAAAATCTCGAGGCATTAAGCTAAAATCTTAGATCTACTTTAAACATTTACTGACTCCTAGGACCTGAGAGTACAGAGACGACACATAGGACATACTATTTACAAGACTTGACAGACAGTGTCTCCACCTGAAGATCACTGCTGTCCCTCATGTTGTTGTTGTTGCTGTTGTTGTTGCTCACCCACTGATGGGTTCCTTCGTCCTCAGCGTCTACCTAAAAAGTCGAATCCCACGAGGGTGAGACAATTGAATAATTGTCCCAGCGAGAGTTATAACTCTTCTCCAAAAGCTTTGTTATTGCAAAAATGGAATAACATTAAGCAGTAGAACTATATGTATTCAACAATAGGTAAAACATTGAATAAGCTAAGTAGAACAGTATTTCATAAGCAATCATTTCAATTATAAATTGATTGAATGACAAGACATATATCAATAAGGAATATAAAAAAACATGCATACTAGTTATTTAACTAGAGCACTATAAACAATGTAACATCAATCATAGTTTCTCATAGATCAACCTAAGAAAATATGCTACACGGCTGATTATTTTTTTTACAAACATATTTGTGCCCTGAGGAGATGAGTTACACCTCTCATACTCCAACCGACCATTACTAAATCGCAATCGGTACCATACATAGGTCATCAGAAGAGCCAGATTTCTATGACCTCATCTTCCTCAGTCAGTGTGACGATCAACATGCAGGACATCTAGTGTCTCTGCCATAATAGCTTTCCATGGTATTCTGGCAACTTCGCTATTAGAGTTACAGTGGCATGTTGTACTCTCTTCGCCATCGAGGGATTTCTTGTTTATGTCACATCGATGCGGCATTAACAATATCATCGGGAGATTAGTGATACATCATCCCGGCATAAACATATAATGAAGGAATGAGAGATTAAAGTACATCTCACATCAATTCCCACATTAGGACGTAAGGATATTCGCGTCCATAACCCCCACATACTCAAAAGTATGCTCTCCAGGAGTTCCCTTAGGAAAACCTATTTCACCATCATTAAACTTCTGACAATGATGGATCTATGGTCAGGGCTCTACATGATATCATTATACTTGATTATTTAAGTACATTATAGCATTCTTTTAGCATTAGACATGTTTTCAAACATAAATCAATAAGACAATTGCTATAAAGAAAAGTACCAATTGTATCAAGTTAATATCACATCTTGTTATCTTTGGGATGTTAATCCCTAACCATCTCATCATTATGATTCAGGAATATGGGTATTCAAACCCTTAGATCATTAAAACACTTGTTACCAAGTAACATATTGTCATCAAGTCATTCATCAACATGACCTTGATTGTAGCACTGTAGATATTTCTCATGGCTCATACAGCCTATCAAATCTCATATGTTACCTCATAGTAGGCAACATATCATATCTTTACTTTAAAAGCTTATAAAGTTCTTTCAATAAATGTGGCATCATAACCCTTATCTGGCTATGCTCACTCCTTTATGAAGACATGAACGGTTAACATTACTAATAATATGCATCTTGTAACTATATTAGCACAATAAAGCTTCTTTTCAATTTAACTATAGAACACCACGGCCGTGCTATCTTGCACGATCGTGTAAGCGTAGGCCACCACGGTCGTGCTTCATTACACGGTCGTGCCACAAATAGAATACCACGACCGTGTCATATCACCACGGATGGTTTTTAGGGTTAGGTGTAATTTTAATCTAATTAGGGTTATTCAACCCCTTTAACTTATAAAGGCATAATGATTACTCATTCCATACTCAAGTAGAGGGTGTCATGCTTAAAAGCACAACCCAAAAATTAGGGTTTATTGTTCACATCATCACATTTCCCTAGATTAGGGTTTACTATTCACATTACATCATATTACCCTAGGTTAGGGTTTACTATTCACATTACAAGGAATTTAGATCATACTACCATCATGTATGAGGATTACTTTTATTGATGCCCTCTAATTATGTTAGGATTCATTAACCATCTTAATTAGGGTTTCCATGATCTTACTATGAAGGATCATGCCCTAATTAGGTACATATTGGAAACTTGTTACTTGATTCAAAATATATGAGGAGTCTTCTCTCTCCTCTTTCTATTAAATGACGTTTACATCACTCTTGATTAGGTTAGGTCAAATCAATCTTGGTAACATAAGTTATGTCATCACCATTATGGTCATTAGGGTTTACTTAATCAAGGGGTTTTAGTCACCCTATCCCATCAAGGGTACTTTTGTAATGTTCACCATTGATCATAACATGCATTAATCGACTAATTACTTGACCCCTTAATCACTTTAGGTACCTTTAGGGTTTAGGTTAATCAACTACTAAACCATTTTAACCACTAAGGTATCAAACGTTCTTATCCTTTTTAGACCCCAAACGGTCTTGCACTTTCAACCCCCAAACGGTCCTCGATAGACCTTGAAACCATTTGGTGGTGTTGACTGTTTGGTCTAGTTTGACTCTGAAACCGTTTGATAAAGTGTGCACTCAAAATCGTTTGCCCAAGATGAGGTGAAGATAGTTTGGTCTTGTTGATCGTTTGGCCAACTTTGACTTTGAAATCGCATGGGCAAATCGATCTTGAAACCGCATGAGCACCAATCGGTTTGGGATCCTTGGTCCCAAACGGTCTTGAGACCATTTGTTCCAAACCATCTCAAAACTGCATGGACCAAAAAGTGTCTCAACCATTACAATTAAGTTAGGGTTTCCAATGTTGAACCCCTCAATCAACCATGCACTTGTTAGCCACTTATCAATTGAGTTAATTAGGTCAACCCTCTACTAATTTCACACTCAATTGACCCTCAATTGATCACCAATTAGGGCTTGGATCAATTGAATTAGGATTTGGAATCGATCACCCTTCAACATGTTTCAACATGAGTCTAATTGATTTGAAATGATTGAACCATCAATCAATTGGGTCATGACCTGACCCCAAATGGTCTTGGGATCGTTTGGATGACCTCAAAATGGTCTTGAGACCGTTTGCCCATAATTTCATCAAAAACCAAGTCATTCCCTTAAGGGTTGAACCCTAGATTTGGTCATAAAATCAGCACTTAATTGCTCATCAACTTGATATCATTGGACCCTCAATTGGTCAACCCCACTTAACCCTAGACCTCCAAATGGTCTTGGGTGATCACCAAATGGTCGTGAGACCTTTTGGGTGATCCCCAAATAGTTTTGAAACCGTTTGGGTCACTCAACCCAAACTTCAACTTGATTAACTTATTGAAATCAGCACTTAACCCGATTAGGGTTTAGGTGGTTGATGTGCCTTCAATTGATGATTTACTTGGATTTAGATGATTTTTTTTGGTAGGTAATTAGTCCACATTATATACAACATACCTCCAAATGGTCAACGCCTGGTCAACTCATCTAAATGGTCTTGGGACTGTTTGCTCCATGTGTTCTTGGTTGAAACTGTTTGCATTCAAACAGTTTGAAACCGTTTGCTCCCAAACGGTTTGGGAAACCGTTTGTGCAAGAGGTGGAAGACCGTTTGCTAAAGCAAGATTGTGGATAAACTTTGGAAGTAATGTCATCATGTTCTACCTCAAGAATAGGGGCTGTTCTTCACGGAATTGCTAACAAGAACACAAAAGTAGCAAAGGAAGAGGAAGAACTAACGATTTTTCATAGGGATGAAGATGCAAAGACAAAGCTAAGGTTTAGAGTTATAAAACCCGCCTTAGGATATGATCTAGAGCTCCAAGCTTCGTAGCTTTAATGGTGGATGAAGCTCCAAAGGTTTCCCAAGGTCCGTTCTTCAAGATTTGGATGGAGAAGATGGCTAGAAAGAAGAGTTGTGTAAGGAAAACTAACAAACCAACCTTGTATTTGGATTTCCACCATGAATTCGAGCTAGATGATGATCAAAGCTTACCAAAACCAGCTTGGTCGTCCTCCTCTACTCCTGAGCTTCCTCTTGGTCAGTCCAAAGCAAGGAGATGAGAAAACGACTAAGGGAAACGATCCCTTTCTTTGTGGAAAAAGGTGCTTATATATTTTTAGATATTTTCAAGGAAAAGAAAATTATCTCTTTTGTTTCTCAAACATATCCACCAAGTCCTTCTTCTCTTCTTGGCCACGTTTCTTCCTTATCACATGCAACTCCTCCCTTATCCAAGGTTAAAAGGAAAAGAAACCAATTATCCAACTAAGTTATATATATATATATATATATATATATATATATATATATATATATATATATATATATATATATATATATAAGGCCATTTTGCTTAAAACTTGGTTATCTAGTCATTAAGGTTATCTTTCTTACTTGATCATTCAAATGAGGCACCCTCTTCATTTTCTTTACTCTACTTGATACCAAGAGTTATGAGAGATACTCTAGATGGTACATTTTACATGTTGCACCCTATGTTTTGGGTAAATTGCACTTTACACCAAAACTAGGTTTTTAAAGCACAAGGATTGCACTACAAGCTACATCTTGGTGCTCAAGCTTGTGGAATCCATAACACTACATCATATTCATTCTTATGATGTCTCATCATGATAGGAACATCTCTAAAAGTGCAATTTGCAAGTTAACCCCTCTTCTTGGGTAATTTGCACAATAGTCCATATTTGACAAAACAATATTACAACATTGTTCAAAAAGGACTTAAATAGAAATGTAGATTTCTCAAATGCTTTAATTACATAACACAAGATAGCCACAAGTATCTAATCACATATTTAAGCAAAACACCTAGGGTTAGTTCATAACCCAGGTCAGGGATGTTACACTTGTATTGTACTGATATAGTTACAATGTGCATGTTATCAGTAATGTTAACCATGTAGGTCGTTATCAAGAAGTGATCATATCCAGGTAAGGGTTATGATGCTATACGCATTGAAAGTACTTTATAAGTTTTGAAAGTAATGATATGCTATGTTGCCTAGTAAGAGGTAACTTATGAGATTGGTAGGCTATATGAGTTATGAGAAACATCTACATTGCTACAATCAAGGTCATGTTGTTAAATGACTTGATGTCAATATGTTACTTGGTAACAAGTGTTATGATGATCTAAGGGTTTGAACACCCATATTCCTGAATCACAATGATGAGATGGTTAGGGATTGATATCCCAATGTTAATAATATATGATGTGAACTTGATACAAGTAGTACCTTTTTCTTTATAAAAATTGTATTATTGGTCTATGTTTGAAAACATGCCTGATGCTAAAAGAAGGCCATAATGTACTTGAATAATCAAGTATAATGATATCCTGTAGAGCCCTGACCACAGATCCATCATTGTCAGAAGTTAAATGATGGTGAAATAGGTTTTCTTAAGGGAACTCCTAGAGAGCATACTTTTGAGTATGTGGGGGTTATGGACGTGAATATCCTTATGTCCTAATGCAAGATTTGATGTGAGATGCACCTTTAATCTCTCAATCCTTCATTATATGTTTATGTCGGGATGATGTATCACTAATCTCCTGATGATATTGATTAATGCCGCATCGATGAGAGATAAACAAGAAATCTGTCGATGGAAAAGAGAGTACGGCACGCCACTGTAACTCTAATAGTGAAGTTGCCAGAATACCCTAGAAAGCTATTATAGCAGAGACACAAGATGTTCAGCATGTTGTTCCTCAAACTGACTGAGGAGGATGAGGTCATAGAACTCTGACTCTTCTGATGACCTATGTATGGTACCGATTGCGATTTCGTAATGGTCGGTTGGAGTATGAGAGGTGTAACTCATCTCCTCAGGGCATAAATATGTTTGTAAAATGTAATTAGATGTGTAGCATATCTGCATAGGTTGAACTAGGAGAAACAATGATTGTTGATACATTTTTTATAGTGCCCTAGTTGAATAACTAGTATACATGTTCTTCATATTCCTTTTTGACATATGTTTTGTCATTGAATCAACTTATAATTGAAATGATAGCCTAAAAGAATGTTGCTCTACTTAGCTTAATTCAATGTTTTACCTGTTGTTGAATACCTATAGTTATACTGGTCGATGTTATTCAATTATTGCAATAACAACGCTTCTGGAGGAGAGTTATAACTCTCGTTGGGACAATTATTCAATTGTCTCACCCCCGTGAGATTCGACTTTTTAGGTAGACGCCGAGGACGAAGGAATCTTTCAGTGGGTGAGCAACAGCAGCAGTAACAACATCAGGGACAACAGTGATCCTGAGGTGGAAACACTTATTGTCAAGTCTTATAGATAGAATGTCCTATGTGTCATATCTGTACTCTCAGGTCCTAGGAGTCAGTAAATGTTTTATATAGATCTGAGATTTTGGTGTGATGCCTCGAGATTTTGTATCTTGCCTTGTACAGTTAACATGGCAATTGATGCTTGTAATCCTCAAGATGTAATTATTACAGAGTTGTAATGATGGATCAGTTTGTAAACAACTTATCAAGTTTTCTTTATGAAAGAGTTTTACCGGTTGTAGATCTCTGTACAAAAAGTTTTAATTTTTAGTGATTTTCAATAATTCCGCTGGTAGTAATTGCTTCCGCATTCGTTGATCTTGTTTTCCGAGACGCATCATCACAAGTTAAGGTGGTATCAGAGCTCTAGGTTCGCTGAGTCTACAGAGACATAGGACTTAGGTTGTTGAGTTTGTTCTAAGTGTCTTCTAGTATGTTTGATAGTGTCTTCTGCTCATTTAGGAGGAGAAGATAAAACTAAGGATGTCTGGACCACACGAAGAACATGTTGCAGAGAGTAGTGTTGCTGCACCCAGAAGAGGTGCAAGAGACCCAGAAAGAGAAGAACATGTGCCTGAACCACCCCAGTTCAATCCAACTGACATGGGGAACCCAGCCATCCAAGCCATGTTTGGGAAGTTTATGACTTCCATGACACATATGACTGATAGGATGCATATACCTGCACCTAGGGCACCTACCCATCCTGAAGGGCAAGGAGTCGGCAAGACGTTTGAATGACTTCGCTGAGTTGGAGCCACAGAGTATGCTAGAACAGCTGACCCAGCAGATGTTGACTTGTGGTTAACTGAACTAGAGAAGGCCTTTAGAATCTTGAATATCCCAGAAGCTGAGAAGGTTAGACATGATATGTATCTTCTCAAGGGGAGTGATGGTCACTAGTGGACCATGGAAGAACAGAAAAGGCCAGGTGTGGAGATTGCATGGGAAGTTTTCCGACGGGAATTTATCAACAGATATTTCCCTAAGACGTTTTTGGATGAGAAAATCTTTTAGTTTGATAGGTTAAGACAAGGTCTAATGAACATTAGTGAGTATGAGGCTAATTTCATTGAGCTGTTGCGGTTCTGTCCGCACATGGCGACCACTGATGAAGAAAGGATTAGGCATCTTGAGAAAGGGTTAAACGCTGAGTTGACTACTTTTGTGTCTTCTCTGGAGAACAGAGAAAGGTTTTCTACCTTTGTAGAGTTTGTGAGAAGGGTAGAGAGGTCTGTGGCAGAAAAGAGACAGACCAAGAACAAGAATATGTATCCCCAGTTCCAAGGATCTTCATCTAAAGGTTTTAAGAAACCTAGGTTTTCTGTACCTACACCACCACCTAGATTCAGTACCCAGATGCAGTGGACGTCAAATAGGAGTAGAGGACGAAGTTTACCGCTAGAAGGAGCTTGTGGCTCAGCATCTAAGTTAGTTACAGGACCACCTAGACCACAACAACTGAACAGAAGTTGTTACATATGTGGAAAGATGGGACATCTAATGAAGGACTACAGAGCGAGAGAAGTGAGTGTGACTCAACCTCAGAGGTAGAGTCAGCAAGGATCTCAAAGGCGACAGTTTCCAGGTAATGCTAGAGGATGTGGACAAGCATCCCAAGCTGGATCGTTGGCACCTAGCCATCGAGCACCGAATCAACCACAGGCGACGACAAAATTCTACGTGATGAATCCACCTGATGCAGTGATCAACCCTCAGGTTGTGGCAGGTCAGATGGAATTGTTATATTCGGATATGTCTACATCTTGCGTTGTATCCGTTTTAATTGATTCGGGTGCTACACACTCCTTTATCACTCAAAGAGTGATTCTTGACTGCAACTTGATTATAAGTCATAGAGCAGATAGTTTGTTGTTAGAAACCCCATTGATGGGATCTGTTGTGTTGCAGGAGGTATGTTCTCGCTGCATCCTCTTCTTTTCTGAACATCGCATTCAAGTGGATGTTATACCACTTGAGATGCATGGATTTGATATAATCATTGGGATGGATACCTTAGAAAGGTATAAGGTTATCTTGGATTGTGAGTCCAAGCAAGTTGTGTTCGTTGATGATAGTGACACTTGGATCTTTCAAGGAGAGAGAGATTCTACCCACATGTCTTGTGTCAGCTATGGTTGCTGAGAAGCTGATGAGGCAAGGATGTTATGCATTCTAGGCCCATGTGGTAGATACTACCATGGATAGTCTGAACCCTATTGAAGTTCCTATAGTCAGGGAATTTGAAGATGTATTTCCTGAAGAACTTCTAGGTGTACCACCACCCCGGGAGATTGATTTTGAAATTAATCTAATCCCGGACACGCAACCTATAGCACAAACACCGTATAGGATGGCACCTACTGAGATGGCAGAACTCAAGAAACAGTTGCAAGAATTGCTTGAGAAGGGTTTCATCCGACCGAGCACTTCACCTTGGGGTGCTCCAGTCCTCTTTGTTAAGAAAAAGGATGGATCAATGCGATTGTGCATTGATTATAGACAATTAAATAAAGTAACAATAAAGAATAAGTATCCTCTGCCGAGGATTGATGATCGCTTTGACCAGTTGTGTGGTGCAACTGTCTTCTCAAAGATAGATTTGAGGTCAGGATATCACTAGTTACGTATTAAGGATAGTGACATACCCAAGTTTGCCTTTAGGATAAGGTATGGTCACTATGAGTTCACAGTTATGTCGTTTGGACTAACAAATGCACCAGCTGCATTTATGGAACTCATGAATAGAATCTTCCGACCTTTTCTCGATCAGTGTATTGTTGTCTTCATAGATGACATCCTGATCTATAGTAGAAATGCTCAACAGCACGAAAAGCATCTTCCTCAGACTCTAACTTTGCTAAGGGAACACAAGTTATATGCTAAGTTTAGCAAGTGCGAGTTCTGGTTACCAGAAGTGTCATTCCTTGGACACATAGTATTTGCGTCAGGTATTCGTGTTGATACTAAAAAGGTAGAATTTGTTCTACTATGGGAACACCCGAAGACACTGACAGAGATCCGTAGTTTCTTAAGGTTGGCAGGCTATTACCAGAGGTTCATTAAGAACTTCAGTTCTATAGCTTTACCCTTGACTAAGTTGACCAGGAAGGATGTTCCTTTTGCTTGGAGTGACAAGTGTCAACAATCTTTTCAGTTGTTGAAGGAGAGGTTGACAAGTGCACTTGTGCTTGTATTACCTGAACAAGGAAAAGGATATATAGTTTTCTGTGACACCTCTAAGAATGGACTAGGATGTGTGTTGATGCAGGATAAAGAAGTGATTTCTTTTGCTTCCCGACAACTTAAGAAACACGAGGAGAATTATCTGACACACGATCTAGAACTAGCTGCTGTGGTTCATGCCTTGAAGATCTGGAGACATTATCTTTATGGAGAGACATTCCAGATTTTCACAGATCATAAGAATCTTAAGTATATCTTTTATCAGCATGAGCTTAACATGAGGCAATGCCGCTGGATGGAGTTAATCAAGGACTATGATTGCACAATTGATTATCATCCAGGGAAGGCCAATGTCGTTGCAGATGCTTTGAGTAGGAAATCAGCAACACCAGCCCTAGATAGAGCACAACTAAATTCTTTGGTGTGCTCAAGGAGAGATATGTTTATCTCCTTAAGGCAAGACAATGTATAGTTGAAAGTATCATTGTTAGCTGGGTTGTTAGCTGAGATGCACATAAAACCTACTCTGAGACAGCAGATCAAGGAGGCGCAACAAGTTGATGCTGTAGTTCAACTGATTAGATCAGAGTATGGAAGTGACAAATGAGACGGTTTCCATGACTCATATGATCAAGTAGACTATTATCATGGTAGGATGATAGTGCCTGATTTGGATAACTTGAGGAAGTTAGTCCTAGAAGAAGCTCATTCTTCAATGTATGCTATGCATCCAGGGAGCACCAAGATGTATCAAAACTTGAAAGATATGTATTGGTGGCCGGGAATGAAGAGAGACGTTGCTGAGTTCGTTATGTGGTGTTCTGTGTGTCAGCATGTTAAAGATGAACACCAGAAGCCTATAGGAACAATGCAACCTTTGCCCATACCACAGTGTGAGTGGGACCATGTAACCATGGACTTTGTGGTTGGTCTACCCAGGACAACCAAAGGACATGATTCCATTTGGGTAATAGTTGATAGGTTGACAAAGACAACACAATTCTTACCTGTCAAAACAACCTATTCTGCTAAGAGGTTGGCACAGTTGTATGTTGATGAGATAGTGCGGCTGCATGGGGTTCCAGTCACCATTGTTTCTGACAGAGGTCCCCAGTTTATGAGTCATTTTTGGGAGAGACTTCATAAAGCCTTAGGCACACAGTTAAGGTTTAGTACAACCTTTCATCCTCAGACTGATGGACAGTCAGAAAGGACTATACACACTTTGGAAGACTTGCTTAGAGCATGTGTTCTTCAATTTACAGGGAGTTGGGATCTGCACCTAAGCTTGATAGAGTTTACCTACAATAACAACTATCAACATAGCATTGACATGGCACCTGTAACATACCAAATTCTGAAATTTTGTCTTTTGACCCTCTTTCCCATCTTTTCCTTTCATTTCTATCCTTATTGGCCTTTCTATTTAATTAGTGGAATTTGTAGTGGTTTAGTGAACATTTATTCACTAATTATACCAATGGAAAGTTTTATGCACAAATACCTCAGTGAAAGCTTAATTACCATAATTAAGTGCACTAAACCTTAATCTAACTTTTTGATGTGATGTGAAAATAGAAAATATGCCACGTAACTCATTTTAGTGGTAATATGAAGATAAGAAACTTAATTGGATGAACAATTTAGATAATGGGCTGTTAAAGGGCCATATGACATATCTAAAAAAAAGAAGTCTCAAAAGAGGAAACAAACTTCAAATTCGAAATCTACATATCAAAATTAGCCTACATGTCAAATTTCATCTAATTTGGACAACCTTGAAATATTAGGATAAGTTTAGGAGAGAGAAAATCAATAAAAGGCACAAGTAATTAATAAATTTCATAAATTCAAAATATGGAAATAATGAAAAATTCATATTCTACACATCAAAGATAACTTGTGGATTAAGTTTGGTTCGATTTGGATGTTGTTTGTGCAAGTTATGCAATTTTAGGTACATTCTGGACTTTTATGCAATTTACCCAATTGGGAGGTTTTCTTTGCAAATTATCTCCTGAATTTTAATCCTTAGATATTCCCTTACCATTAACGAGATTTTAAACCATTGGAGAACCTAGTTTCACCTTGGTCTGATGGTATTTCTTTCCAAGGGCATTATAGGGATTACCCTCTTTATAAAGATGCTTATCCTTAAAAGCTATCAACCAATGAAGTTATTTTTTTCTTCCAAAACGGTGGGGATGGCATAAAATAATATATGGGCTCTTAGGACCGAATTTCGATATGCATGCAGCCTCTATGAGCTATCCTCTTGCATGGCCATCAATCCCTAGGCTAAAGACACATGGAAAGTCCCTTAAAACTCCTCATGCTTCACCTCGTTCTATATATAGCCATGTATACCCCTTCCCAACTCACAATTCGAAAACTCTTGCTCTCCTTTTCCTTCCTCTAGCTTAGATAATAGTTACTTCTGTATTTGGCCACGAAGTTTCTGCCCCAAGGCAATAGAGGGAGCCTACCTTGGTGAAGAAGGCTCCTAGGGCTTCCAAATTTCTCTATTAGGGTTTCTAAAGCTCCTCCTTGGTGAATTCGACCAAAACTAGTAAGTTGCCTCCCTTCCTTCCCTATTTTCATACTTTTAGTCTTCCTTACACCTTCCTACAGGTCGGAACCATGGCCATACATGGTGAAACCCCACCTAGAACCCTAAAACACCTCATCTCTATGCAATTTCGCTAGGGTTTATCACCTCTAAGTTGAGAAGGTGATCTTTGTTCAAGAAAGGAGCTAGGCATGGAACAACCAGACCTTATAAGCTCTGGATTATTTCTGTTTGGTATCTTCCATAGGTATGAGCTTCATATCTTTTGATTTGTTTGTCCAAAAATTAAAGTAAAATATGTTCAATAATTCATAACTTTCGATTCGTTTGTCCAAAAATTAAAGTAAAATATGTTCTGAACTCAGAAAAACATGTTATTTTTAATAAAAATATTTCCAAGTATTTGTTTTCAGTTTTTTCAAAAAGAGTTTTTAGAAAATGAATTAAATACCTAAAAATCATCAAAAATACACTTTAACCTTCATAACTCCAATATATGCAAAATTTTATGTTTTCTCAATCAGAAAAACCTAACTAAGTCATTGGTGATATTTTTGAGACCTGAATCAAGGTTTTGTGTGTCAAAGTAACTAGTCTTACATTGATTAGTGTTGTTGAATCATCGATTCTAAACCCTAATTCAATTGAATCAAACCCTAATTGATGACCAATTGAGGATCAATTGAGGGTCAAATCAGTTGAAGGTTGACCTATTAAACTCAATTGAAGTATGAGGGTAGGTCCAATTGATGATTGGTTCCATGAATTCAATGATTGAAGGAATCAACATTGAAAACCCTAATTCAATTGGATACCTTATGTAATGGAGGTTCAATGTGATTGAATCTCTTGAGAATAGAGATGATGAATCATCCATTGATCTAATGATGATTAGTAATGATAATCAATGAAGGTACAAAGGTTGAAACCCTAATAGTACCTAAGTGATTAGTGCCATTTAAGGAATGAACCCTAATTGCTTATAAGAACAATGTCTTAGTACACTATGTTAACCATAGTTGTATATACTTGATTGAAGGGTTGATGTAACCTAATCAAGTTGATAGGATGATGGAAAGGAATTCATACATGAGTATTGATCATGTGATGAATAGGGTATGATCCTTAATAAAGAGATCATGTGAACCCTAATTGAGGTTGATTCCATGTAAACCCTAATTGAGGGTGATGCCATGAGAAACCCATGTTGGGATGAATAGTAAACCCTAATTTTAGGCAATATGATGAGAATATTGCAACTCAATGGAGGAGCTACAGGAAGAAAGCCAGAACGGCCGTGCTGCTCAGCACGGCCGTGGTGGCCCTGTCCTGCCCACCTAAAAGTTACTTTGACTGCTCCAGCTCTCGCCGGTTGCCTTTCGCAACCCCACACATTTTTACCCTACTAGTCTAAACTTCTATTTCATGATGAGGACATCACGAGTTAAAAGTTTGGGGGTGGTAGGGCGGTAAGCCTTCTTTCGCCGCATTTTTCTCTATGTACCTTGTGCTGAATTTTTGCAAGATGATCAAACAGTTTGACTGACTTACCATACTCGATTACCTTGACCTTGTGTGCCTGCTTGCATTCACGCATTCATGTAGTTAATTTCTGCATTTTTGAGTAATTTTTCAAAATTTTTGCTTCTTCATACCATGCATTGCATTCTCATGTAGTTTTGATAATTTCTTGTGCATGTTAAGTAGGATTTGTTGCTTTATGTTTTTAAATTCCCTAAAGTAGGTTTAGATGTGATTTAGTGCAAATTGGCACCATTTTGGCCAATTTTTCCCAGATTTGAATATTCTTGCTCTGATGGGATGTTTTGACTTAATCTCCAATGTTTGAAATGAAATGGTTTACTCTTGTGACAAATGCATGCTACATTCTTAGATCTTATTGATAGATGGTCTTGTTTGTGACTTTTTACATGTGAACCACATCTCGTAAGTCTGTGAATGCTTTGGTTGAATCATGAATTGAGCAAGCGACAAACGCTTAAAGCCAATGGAATCACTTGGTAGAAATATGAATTTTGTGTTCATTCTATCATGTGGTGTGATATTACTTGGTGAAGTGTTGAATTAGCTTTCATGCAGGGAATCTTATGTTGAAAACTACATTGATGACCCCTCTTTGATCCGACTATTCTTCCACCATCTTCATACCCCTCCGCCTCATAAAAAGATGCCAAAGTGCACATATTAGCCGTGGCCACCTCCAAAAGTTTGGGGTGGCCACATCTTTATCTCCCCGCTTCATTCCATCCACCATGTGCCCTACCTACACCAAGGGCAAAGAAAAAAAAAGAAATAAAGAAAAGCAAAAATAAAATAAAAGGATGCTCCTGTTTAAGAGCATTCAAATAAAGAAAAGAGGAGTGTGAAAAAGCACCCCAAATCTTACCGCAACCCATTCTTCTTCTTTTATACCCATTGAGCTAGAAAACATCAATTCTAGCTCACTTTACCCTTTCTACAGCCAAGTGGGTCATATAGTGTGGTTTGAAGCATAATACCGAATGCATGAAAGTGAAACAACACTCCTAGTCACCTTTGATTAACACCAACATGAAACCGTTTACCCGGAATAACATGAAGGACATATGGACAACTTGCGCTTCTATGCTTTATATTTGAAGTTTGTATGCTCAGTGCTTAGTTCATGATTGGATTGTGAAAGAAGGAGAGGAGAGATGTGAGACACATGCACTTAGTCATTTCCAAGACCATATAGTCAATAATTTTTTGTTGTCTAGCATTTGTCATTTGTTCTTGTTGAAAAGAAAGAAAAAGAGAGATTAAGTTGGAGCATACTTGAGGACAAGTATGTTTTAAGTTTGGGGTGGTGATGCAGCCCTATTTTAGGGCTCCATCCTGTGTCATTTTGTACTTAAGTTGCATCTAAACATGTTAGAATTACATGTTATTCTCCCCAATTTGGTTATCATTGCAAATATGCTTATGGATGTTCTTTGCACTGTTTTTTAGGTACTTGGACCATGCCTAGATGGAAGAGAGAGAAAGAAGGAATCCTAGGGTTTCCCCACTCATGGAGGGACCCAAAGAAGACCCCAAAGTCTCCCTCAACCTACCTACAATGGCCAAGAATCGTCTCCAAGCAAAGGCATCCAAGATTTATGAAGTTCAAAGCCATGCTAGCATTAGAAGACCCCAGCACGACCGTGGTGCCATGGAACGGCCGTGCTGGCAATTGAGCAAATTTACAGGTTAATCGACAAATCATTGAAGTTCAAGCAAGTCAGCCACCACGGCCGTGTTGCCCAGCACGGCCGTGTTGGACAAAGATGGAACAGGTGTGCTGCTCAGAACGACCTCCTCCCAACTCTGCCACCACGGCCGTGCTACCCAGCACAACCGTTCTACCTAGTACCCAACACGGCCGTGCTGCCCAGCACGACCGTGCCACCAGCCTTCGTTTTCACCTACCAACCTGTTAAATTAACACTTAGCCAACACGACCGTTCCCCTCCACCACGACCGTGCCCACTCCTACCCAGCACGGCCGTGCTGCCCAGAACGGCTGTGCCACCACCCCAAAACCTATACAACTTTCACTAATTTTCCCATTCTACCCCTACTTAGCCCTAGCCCCTATATAAGCACTAGTTGCTTCTAGGGCTCGAGAGAGAGCACTCCCCAGCCGTCACCCAGTTGCTCCCTTGCATCCATTGCTCCCATCCACCCATTTCCTTGCATTCAACCCCATTTCCACCCACTTTCCACTCATTTCCACCATAGAAACCTAGTTTCTCTAGGTTTCTATCCATCCATTCCACCATTTTCATGCACCCCTGCACCATTGGAGGAGGGAGGACGTCTACAGCTACTTGGAGGTGAAGAAGAAGACCACTTCATCAAGCTTCATGGAGTTTCTTCCTCTTCTACCCCTTTCTTTTCCTGTTTTCATGATCATGTATAGCTAAGTTCCCTTGTGGTGGGCTGTTTGGGATTAAAATGTTACTTTGATACCATGTTGGGGGATAAATTCTTGTAATGAACTCAATTAATATTTATGATGATTACTTCTTGCTTCCATCTCTTTTCCTATCTTATTGCATGTGGTTTTGCTTCTTGTATGAACTACTTGTTTTGAGGTTTTTGATGACACTTCATTTCTAGAAGGAATTGGGGTGTATGTGGCAATCTTAGGAATGGCTCCTAGGTCCAATTAGTGGATCCCTAGCTAACCCCCTTTGTTCCTACATACACACCCCTCCTCTTACAAATGAGTGTGAGATTTAAGTGGCTAGTGTAAGTGAGAGTGATGCAATTGCCTAGGGCCTTCTAAAGGCTAGAGTGGCTTGTGGCATGAGGATTACCCCCTTCATCTCCACTCCCATCTCTACCCTCAACCCTCAATTGTCCACTATCACTTACCCTAGAAACCTAGATTTGGCCAATCTCACTAGAACTACACCTAACCCTAGTCTTCTACTAGTAGTATAGGGTATGTTCTAATGACATTGCCCTTGTTGTTTGGTTTGGTAATCTAGATATGGATCGAGCACCATGCATGTTTAATGAACTCCCCCAACTAAAATCGAAGTGACATTTCCCAAACGGCCCACCCACCTTAATCACCTTGCTTAAACCCTAATCGCTTAGTCTGCTTGTTAATGCTAGCTTACTTCAATTGCTTTAGTTTAACTTAGTCAATTGCTTGGTTTTACTCTTTAGTGTTAACTTAGGCTTTTGCTCTTGCTAGTGGTTAGTTTAGTTCGTTCTTGCTTCTTGGCTTGCTAGAGTAGTGTAACCCTTCTTGTTCCTGCTTAGTTAGTTTGATAACTTAGTTTGCTTATTCGCTTGTTCTTTCATAATTTAGTTGCCTTTTCGCATTTCTTACTTGCTCATTAGTATAGTCAACCAACAATCAATCTTAAAACCCTAAAACCCTACTCTCTGCACTAGGAACGTAGCTCACGCTGTCTAACTCTAGCGCCCCCTTTATCCTCGCGGATCGACCCCGTACTTGCCACCTCACCTATACTACGACACGACCCCGTGCGCTTGCGGGCGTAGTGTCTTAGTAGACGTAGGTAGTTAGTGTGGGACCATATAAATTTTGAAAGCACAATCCCATATCCCGTGCGCTCCGACCTCGTGGGGTGCTGATCAAGTGCATCAAGTGCTTCAGATGGTACCTGTGCATCATCAACCTAAAATTTGACAAAATAATCACATTTATAAGATATAACTATAAATGGACATATAGATATAAATATATGATATATTTTTAAAACTTACATTGTGAGGCGGCACATTGATGTCCTCACCCTCACGGTAATCATCAGAACGGTCATCAGGAGAATGGTCTACCATATGCAAATTCACATTCAAATTGTAAAGTTCACATTGTAAAGTAATTCAAATTGTAAAGCTCACATTGTAAAGTTCACATTATTACAACAAAGTATATATCACAACAAAATTGTAAAGCTCTATGATCAAAGAGAAAACAAGTATATATTACAACAAGATTAGGGTCTAGGGTTAACAAATACATGTGATGTCATTCTTATATATAATAAATGTACATGTACCACCTATCCCATCCTTGAACACCTAATCTCACTAGTAAGTGTATAATGTGTATTGGGTTTTCAAGAAAATTTCGGCAGCATTTCCTCGCTGTTCTCCAAGTACATATGTACTTATAGAACAAACGGGGAAATGCTGCCGAAATATTCTTGAAAACCCAATACACATTATACACTTACATCCTAAGCGAGATTAGGTGTTCAAGAACAGTCCCAAACTGGGGAATATCCAAGATTTACTCCTAATGAGTAAATCTTGGACGGGTTTCTAGGCCAACAAATAATGTGTTGTCATTCTTATACCTAAAATCCTAGTTCTTCAAGTTCGGGTGATTACTGATGTCTTTAAAAGCATGATTGGCAATTTAGGGAAAAGTTCATCATTTACATTCCAAGCATGTCACATGTGTGCATTACAGTTCATCATTAAGCAAGAAGGGTGATTAGGATTCTCAATATACTCAACAATGAAACAAGTTTCCGAAAGAGGTTTGGTGAAAATATCTATAACTTACTTAAACATTCAATTATGAAGTAAATATACACTTAATTCAGAATAGCATGACGCACAAAGTTGCAGTAAACATCATTATGCTTTGTTCTATCATGGACTATCAGATTGGTATAATGTGGATTAGGGTCTAGGCTTAAAAAAATTAAAAAACGCCCAGCAGGGCACCTGACGATTTTGCTCCAGGGCACCTGCAGGGCTTGACCTAGCCTAGGTGGAGGAAGGAAGGAGGAAGAAGCCGACGTACCTTGAGGGCAGAGGAAGAAGGCCCGGCTGGAGCAGAGGAGAGCAGCTGGAGGTGAAGCTGGAAGTGCCGGAGCAGAGGAGAGCAGCTGGCAGCACCGGAGCAGAGGAGAGCGTCGGCGGCGAGGATCAGAGGAGAACTACGGCAACGAGCGGCGAGCGGCGGAGACGGCAACGGCGGTGAGCGGCGCGCGAGGAGACGAACGGCGGCGCGGGGGAGCCAACCGGAAACGACGACGGGGAGCAATCGGGGGAAATTGCCAGACCTAGCGCACGACGCAATGAAACAGAGACAATGGGGAAAAGTTGTGTTTGCGGGGCTATTAACTGTACCATAGGCGTCGGTTATTCAAAAAAACCGACAACGAAAACTAACAGTGTCGGTTCTGCACAACAACCGACACCAATACTTGATTATAGTCGTCGGTTTTTAACTACAAACAAACCAACGTCAATATTCATATGCCGATTAAAAAAATCGTTCTCGATTTATGACCATAGTCGTCGGTTTCTACTTCAAACCGACGCTTAAAGGGTGTGAAAAATTCCCCGCGGACAGCGCGGGAAAACTCATAAGTGTCGGTCGTTGTAGTAAAACTGACACCCAAAATGTGCCCAATTTCTGTCTCACGAATAACCTTTAGTCGTTGGTTTTTTAATTATCAACCGACGCCATATGTCAAATTTTGGAGGTAATTTTTTTCGCTGGAAATTTTGGATTTGGCGGTTAATTTTAGGTGGCGGTTTTTTATTAAGTAACCGACACTTAATAAAAGCGGTACCCGTGTCTGGTCGCCCTTCATAATTGGATGTCGGTTTATGTTATCAACTGACACTGTAGAGTTTAGGTGTCAGTCTATTTATACAACCGACACCTTGAAAAGTGACTTTATAAGCCATTTCTGTATTAGTTCCGGTAGTATCCTTCCAAACCCAAAAAACTACAGACTTCAATCGGCGTCTTCGGTTGCTCCCATTCTATCACTAACTCAACCTTCTCGGGATCCACCCTTATCCATTCTACAGAGATCACATGACCTAAGAAAGTCACCTCCTTTGGCCAAAACTCACACTTGCTGAACTTGGCATACAACTGATGTTGTGGAAGAAGAGCCAACATATGTCAAAGATGTTGCTTGTGATGTTGACTATCTCTACTATAGATCAAGTTGTCATCTATGAAGACTACAACAAACTAATCTAAGAACAGATGAAACATTATGTTCAACAGATCCATGAAGATTGCTAGTGTCTTGGTTAGCCCGAACGACATAACCACAAACTCATAGTGCCCATACCTCGTCCTAAAAGCTGACTTCGATATATCATCCTCCTTGATTCTGAGCTGGTGATAACCAGACCACAAACCTACCTTCAAAAACACCGAAGCACCATGAAATTGATCAAATAGATCATCTACCCTCAGCAAAGGATACTTCTTCTTGATCGTGACCTTGTTCAACTGCCTATAATCTATGCACAGCCGCATAGATCCATCCTTCTTCTTCACGAACATAACTGGAGCACCCCATGGCGATGTGCTTGGTCTGATGAAAACCTTTATCAAGTAGCTCTTGCAATTGTTTCTTCAACTCTGCGATCTTTGCCGGAGCCATCCTGTATGGTGTCTGTGCAACTGGTTATGTCCCTGGTACCAGATTAATCTCAAAATCAATCTCTGGGGGTGGGGGACCACTGAGAAACTTGTTAGGAAACACATCTTCAAACTCCTTGACAACTGGCACTTCCTGAAGACTAGGACCTCTTGACTTGGTACCACAACATGGGCCAAGAACGCTCTGCAAACTTGCTGTAACAGATTCTCTACCACCATAGCTGACACCAAACATGTGGGAGGAATCTTCCTATTTCCTTGGAAGACCCACTTCTCACCGCCATCAACAAACACTGCCTGCTTGGAACCACAGTCCAACACAACCTTATACCTTTCCAAGGTATCCATCCCAAGGATCACATTGAATCCATGCATATCAAGTGGTATGAGGTTCACTTGTATGTTGTGTCCTAAAAAAGAAAGAACACAATATGGACACACCTCTCGAAGCAATGTAGGACCAACAAGAGGGGTTTCTAACAATAGGATATCTTTCTTACAACTAACAGGAAAAAGACATGTATAAAGCATACTACGTGCGATAAAAGAGTGCATAGCACCCGGGTCAACCAGAACAGATATAAATCAAGAAGAAGACAAATCAGAATGAAACAACTCCATCTGATCTGCCACCTCTCGCGGGTTGACTATCGCCTCTGGCTGACTCATAGCATAGAATCGAGCCATTGCTTACCGTCGCCCACGTCCTCGTCTACCTTGAGCAGATGATCTGACTTGTGAAGCTTGGCCACGTCCTCACCCTCTGGTGCCACTGAACTGCTGTCTTTCTGACCCTTGCTGACTCTGTCTCGGCTGTTGTGTCACTTCAACTTCTTTATCAGACAATCTGACAGGAAATGTCCCATCTGCCCACACTAAAAGCAAGTTATGTACCCATATTCGAATCTAGACGACCCTAAAACTTCCACAGAAGCTGTACTGTAGGTTCTAGATGGTGGAAAACCACATCCCCTTCCTCTACTCAGTGACCACTATGACGGTGCACTGGAATCGTGCATCACGGATGGTGTAGAAAGCCTCTACTTCTTAAAGCCTCCAGACATATGTCTCTGAAACTAGCCATGCCTCTTCCTGGACATAGCCTCTCTCTTCTCCCTGACCGTCTGTTCTATCCTCTGAACCGACTCCACAAACATGGCAAACCACTCTCTGTTCTCCAAAGCAACAACTCGTGTCAACAACTCAGCACTCAGACCCTTTCTCAAAACGTCTGATCCTCTCATCCTCTGTCACCGCCATGTGAGGACAAAACCGCAAAAGCCCCATAAACTTGGTTTCATACTCAGTGATGTTCATAGAACCTTGTCACAGATGCTCAAACTGACTGATCTTCTCATCCAGATATGTCCTTGGGAAGTATCGATTAATGAACTCCCGTCAGAAAACATCCCAACCGATAACCTCACTAGGCCGCTTCTCCTCCTCTATGGCCCACCAGTGGCCAACACTACCTTTCAAAAGGTAGACAACATGCTTAACCTTGTCTTCCTCAGGAATGTCAAGAATCTGGAAGGCCTTCTCAAGACCTGTCAGCCCTAGATCTTCATCCGTTGGATCAGTCGTTCCAGCATATTCTAAAGCTCCAACTCGGTGAAGCCGCTCAAAGGTCTTCCCAAACACCCAAAGATTCACCGTGGGGAACTAGTGCTCTTGAAGGAGGCACAAGTAATCTCTCCACCATGTGATTCATCGTAGCCACTAAATGCCCCATAAGATGTTGATAGGCAGGGTTCTCATGAATGGCTGGGTCGAATTGGGGGACCTCGGGCACCCAATCTTCATGTGCCCGTACACTAGCTCCATCAATCGATGCAATCGCAATGCTCTCAGCACCATGTTCTTCATGATTTCCAAACATCTTTGAGCTTTATCTTCTACTGGGGACAAAAGTCATTATAAGATAAACTGGAAAAATCACAAGAACTGACATAAACCTAGTCCTAGATTCCTATAGACTCACCGAACCTAGAGCTCTAATACCAAAAACGTTTGTGACATCCCGTCATCACACAGACAATGAAACACCATGCGAAAACGTGCGGAGCAAACCATAAACCATGTATTACCAAAAACACGAGTTAATTAAAACTGATTGTGGAAACATCATATAAAAGGAACTATTACAACCAAATCCATATCCTGTAAAACAAACATGTTATATATAAGAACCATATTTGTCCATCATCACATAGGATCCAGTTGTTCCTTATCCATCAAGGATGCATCACCTATTCATATATACATCAAGCCTAACCAAGGTCAACAACAAGGTACAAGAACCATACTAAAGAATGTGCCTCGCACAACCTCGTTAGAAAACCTCCAAGGACCTGAGAGTATAGGGAAGACATCTAAGACTCTAGAACAACACCAACAACAACAACACATCCATCCTTGCCTCTACTAATCCTCCTCAAACTACTCGGCCACAACACCATGACCCCTACCATGTCTAGTGCAATTACCTAAAAAGGTTGTAACCAACAGAGCGAGACACATAGTCCCAGTGAGAAACATAACTCCCCGTCGAACTATTATATCTCATAGAGCTAGAGCAGACTAAGTAGATAGAGCATATAACATATACATGTTGAACAAATACAATTAAAAGATATGAAGCAAGCACTGATAAAGATAAGGAAATAAACCAAATTCCATGAAATAAAAGCTATATAATCATCAGAAAGGAATACGAAGAGCATATATGTAAGGAACATACGAGAAATCTTACAACATCCATGGCCTCAACCAATGTTCCGTATTTTCCCTAAACAAATATTAGATACGACTTGATTATGAATTATTATTCCTTGAGGAAGTGAGTTGTACCACTCAGATCCAAACCAACCTCGACGGTGAAATGAATCGGCTACCATACAAGGTCTAATGGAAGAGACGGAATCCACAACCTTAGACCCTCGTGGTCAGTTCACGAGAAACCATAGCAGGACCGCAGTCTACTGCTTCAAGTGACCTAGTCACTGGGTTAGCTCCCACAGGCTACCCTTCCTCTAGCCTACCTTAGTACATGGCTCGACGCTAGTATACTAAGCCATAGGTACATTCACCGTGCTCCCACATCACTAAGCCATGAACGCATTCATGCTCTAATCACACTGAGCCATGGGTCTGTTCACCATGCTCTTACCCTTTTTCCGAGCCATGAGCCAATTCAACGTGCTCTGAGATACAATTCCCATTCACGGACACCAATGGTGGCTCCATCTCTATGGATTGCCCTTTCCAATATCTGGGCTGTACGACTCAAGACTGTCATGCCATCGAGTCTGTAACCACAGTTATACTCTTTCAAATTTCCCAGACAAAGTCCGTCGCATATTCAACAATATGCCCTCCGAGTGATCCCGTAGGAAAACCTGTTTCCCCATCCACTAATTCCTGACAGTGGATGGTTCTATAGCCAGGGCAAACTACATGAAAGGTTTCTCTATAATTAATTAATACATTTTCGAGTGGATTTTAGGGTCAACCAAGTTATAAGAATTAAGAATAAAGAAACTATATAAGAAAGACATATCTCCATGTACAAGATACCACCATCATCTCATTATCACATGTTATCACTTGGCCTCTTGCCATTCATCATGATCCCATCTCAAGGATCCAACATCACAGGGATTCAAATCCACCATTAAGCATATGTTACCAATACATACGCAACACTCATCATGTGTCGTCAAATCCATCATAACACATAGTGTTTCTCATTATATCAACATCAATGAAATGTTACCAATGACATCATCATAGCTCATACCTGATTACACCTCTCAATTGGTGAAAAATGCATGGTTAGTATAATCAAGGAAATGGAATCATACTCATATAAGAAAACTTTCTTATTCCATCATTAGGGTTTATCAAACCTCTTTACATCATCCATGATCATGTGCAACATATATATATATATATATATATATATATATATATATATATATATATATATATACGTGCAACCAAGATATCACAAAGATCTCCAACAGAATTATCACAACATACATGGCTCGTCCAAACATATGCATCATACATCAGACACTAAGATACACTTTATGAAACATAGATCAAGCATAAGATATAACCCTCACTAGAACATATTGGGTAAGGGATAAACCTTCACCAAAAGGTACAAAGACCCTCACTATAACATAAAAACAACCCTCACTACAAGGGTATTGGCTACAAGGCACAACCAAACCCTACTGGTATCGGCCAACAACCCTAACAACTAACTGTATCGACCATCACCCATATCGGGCAAGCCCTCAAAAAGGATGATATTGTGCAAGGCAACAAACAAGATATCAGGCAACACTACCAACTGACCATGTCACCCAACACAAGCACATCCTATCGCCCAAGGGTACAAGGGATATCGGGCAGCACACACAAAGGCCTATCGTGCAACACACCCACAAGGTGCTATCAACCCTTCCAAGACCATATCAGGTTTCTCTCCAACCCTAGAAGAAAGCATATTGTGTAACTAGGGTTAGAACAACCTCTACTCTATATCGGTTTCTGAGAACACAACATACAACATCATGGCACAAGGCTCGACACATAAGGTACCAACCCTATCAGCCAACCTCTACATATCGCCCAAGACATCAAGAGCATTGGCTCACCTCTCAACTAAATAAGAGAGGGTTTTTGCACAACCTCAAGCATGTCAGGTAAGAACTAGAGCTCACCTCTCAACTAAATGAGAGAGGGACGGGTCCTACCCAAGAACTCACCACCACCACAACACTCATCTTCGGATCAAGAAATCCTAAGCTGAACTCTCAACTAAACGAGAGAGGGGTCTTGCTCAAAGTTCCCTAATCAAAAGATCCCTTGGATCAATGGATTCCAAGCTCACCTCTTAACTAAACAAGAGAGGGGTTTTGCCCAAAATCCATAAACCATAGAAGTACCTCTCGGGTAGAGGATCTCAAACTCACCTCTCAACTAAATGAGAGAGGGGTCTTTCTCAAGACCCTACAACCCAAGGGTGACAACCAACTCACCACCAACCTTTAGAACATCTCTAAAACCAACATGATTCTGAGAAAGCCATGAAGATCACCACACAAACAAGAGCACAACTAGAGCAAGAACATAGAGCATGATCACTACTATCAAGAGACATGGCCAATAAAGATCACATATCAAACTAACATGCAAGCGAGATAAACTAGCTAGGTTAGAAGTTATGTAACCCGCCTCAAGCACAACATCTCCAAGATCCAAAGGAACCACCTATAACCTTTGAACACCTCAAAGAAGAGAAGAAAATCAAGGTCAAGAAGACTCAACTATGGAGAGGAATACATCACACCTCCATGTCCGAAAGGTAAGGAAGAAGATATCATCAAGATTCAAGCTTACCAAACTTAGAGAAGAAAGGAAGCAAAGCTACTTGGTATCGGCCACCACCTCTCCTCCTCTCCTTCTTTTCGGCCACCAAGGGAAAACAACAAGAGAGCAAAGAGATCCCAAGCAAGAGAAAAGAGAGGTATATATAGAAGAGAGCAAGGGAAAAGAGCAAAGATAGGTGGCACTCAACCAAGGTACACTTGTCCAAAATGAGCCACATGCTAGCACCTCTTTCTCCACTTGTCCGTGGTATTCCACTTGCTAGCAAAGCAACCTCCATGTGTCCAAAGATGGTAATGCAACCAAAGCTAGGTGTGTTTCCCACCACGCTTTCCTCACCAACCTGACACAAGCACCTCGTCAAGCACCTCTGCCCAACACAAGGCAACAAGGGGTTCTCTAGCCTGATACAAGGCAACAAAGAAACACCCCAAGGCCCAAAACAAAACAAGGCATAAGGCACTTGGCCGACAAGGCCCAAGCAAAGCCCTCAAACTCAAACAAGGCCCAAACAAAGGCACCCAACCCATCCTCTCACCTATAGAGGATGCAAAGAGAGAGAAAGACTTCTCTCAAGGTGACAAACTTGTACATAAATCCTAGAACTTGGGCAAATTGCAATTTGCACCTCAACCACAAAACAAACACAACAAACACTAATCACACCTCAGGTGATTAGGCAGGATCCTAAACACCAGATTTAGGCAAAGCAAATAGGGTAAGCCCAAAACAAAGGTCAGGGTCCTTACAAGCCATAAATCCCTATAAAAGGGTTTCACCCCCAAAATCCAAAGAGAAAAGCGAGGGATACTTCCTCTGCATCTCTTCCTCAAGCTCCCACATGGCTTCCTCAACACCATGATGATGCCAAAGAACCTTCACAAGCACAAGGTCCTTCCTCTTCAACTTCTTCACCCGTTTGTCAAGGATAAACATAGGAACTTCGTTGTCGGTCACATCTTCATCAAGCTCGACCTCAACTGGATGTATCACTATCTCTGTTCCAGGATGAATTTTCTTCAACATACTGACATGGAACACTGGATGCAACCTGTGCAACTCTGGCAATAACTCCAACTTGTATGCTACCTTTCGAACACATGCTATCACTGGGTATGGTCCCATAAACCTAGGAGCCAACTTGCCTTTCCTTCCAAACCTTAGCACGTCTTTCTAGGGAGAGACTTTGAGATACACCTTTTCTCCTACCTGGAACTCCAAGGGTCAATGACGATTATCTGCATAAGACTTCTATCTGTCATGTGTTGCTTTCAACTATTACTGTATCACCTTGATCTTCTCTGTTGTCTGCTGAACTAGCTCAGGACCTAAAACCTGATAATCGTCGGACTCATACCAACATAGAGGAGATCTGCATCTTCTACCATACAATGCTTCATAAGGTGCCATGTCGATACTACACTGATAGCTGTAGTTGTAGGCAAACTCTATCAAACTGAGATGTATCTTCCAACTCCCTAGGAATTGTAGAACACATGCTCTCAGAAGATCTTCCAAAACTTGAATAGTCCTTTCAACCTATCCATCTATATGTGGGTGGAAGACAGTACTGAACTTCAACAGCGTTCCCAATGCCTTATGCAACCATTCCCAAAAATGACTTGTAAACTGAGGACCTCTATCAGAAAGTATCATCGTTGGCAGACCATGCAAACGTACTATCTCAACAACATACACTTGTGTACGCTTCTCTTCTATGTAGGTTGTCTTTACTAGAATGAAATGAGCAGACTTTGTCAATATGTCAACTATCACCCAGATGGAATCATGATGCTTAGCTATCCTTGGCAAACCAACCACAAAATCCATGGTTACACGATCCCACTTCCAGTGTGGTATCAAAATGGGTTGCAACATACCTACCAGCTTCTGATGTTCTGCCTTGACTTGTTGACATATTACACACTTAGCCACAAACTCGGCTACCTCCTTCTTCAGACCGGGACACCAATACATATCCTTCAAGTTGTGATACATCTTTTTGATACCTGTATGCATAAAATACATCGATGTGTGCACCTCTTCTAGAACCAACTTCATCAAATCACTTGCATCAGGAACCATCATCCTATTATGATAACAAACTAGCCCATCCTTGGACTCATGAAAGCCATCACGCTTCTCACTGCCGAACTCTGATTAGATCAACTAAATTGTATCATCTGCTTGTTGCGCTTCTCTGATCTGTTGCCTCAATGTAGGCTTCACTTGCATCTAAGCCAACAAACCTACCACCATTGAGACCTCCAAATGTACATTCGTCTAACACAAAGAGATGAACATATCCCGCTTGTAGCACATCAAAGAACTCAACTGTGCCTTCTCTGTGGGAAGATATGAAGACTTCCTATTAAGTGCATGTGCCACCACATTCGCCTTACATGGATGGTAATCGATGGTACAATCATAATCACTAATTAACTCCATCTAGTGGCGCTGTCGCATGTTCAACTCGACCCGTGAGAAGATGTACTTCAGGTTCTTGTAATCCATGAAGATCTGACACACTTCCCCATAAAGATAGTGTCTCCAAATCTTCAATGCATGGACCACAACAGCTAATTCCAAATCATGTGTCGGATAACTCTCCTCATGTTTCTTAAGCTATTGAGAAGCAAAAGAAACCATATGATCTTGATGCATCAACACACAACCTAAGCCTTTCTTGGAAGCATCGCAGAAAAAAAATAGCTTTTCCTTGTTCCGACAGCACTAACACTGGAGCACTTGTCACCTTCTCCTTCAAACTCTGAAAGGACCACTGGCACTGACCATCCCAAACAAAAGGTACACCCTTCTTGGTTATCCTTGTCAGGGGAAAAGATATCACATTGAAGTTTCTGATAAACCTCCGATAGTATCCTACCAAACCCAGAAAACTAAAGACTTCAGTCGATGTCTTTAGTTGCTTCCATTCTGCCACTGAATCAAACTTATTGGGTCCACCCTTATCCATTCTGCAGAGATCACATGAGCTAAGAAAGTCACCTCCTTCGGCTACAACTCACACTTGATACAGTTGATGTTGTCGAAGAAGAGCCAACGCTTGTCAAAGATGTTGCTCCTACTGTTGACTGTCTCTACTGTAGATTAAGATGTCGTCTTTGAAGACTAAAACAAATTGATCTAAGAACGGATGAAACACTCTGTTCATCAGATCCATGAAAGCTACTGGTGCATTGTTTAGCCCGAACGACATAACCACAAACTCATAGTGACCATACCTTGTCCTGAAAGCTGACTTCGGTATATCATCCTTCTTGTTTCTAAGCTAGTGATAACCAAACCGTAGATCTACCTTTGAAAACACTGAAGCACCATGCAATTTATCAAACAAATCATCTATCCTCGGCAAAGGATACTTATTCTTGATCGTGACCTCGTTCAACTACCTGTAATCTATGCACAACCGCATAGATCCATCCTTCTTCTTCACAAACAGAACTGGAACACCCCATGGCGATGTGCTCGGTCTGATGAAACCTTTATCAAGTAGCTCTTACAACTGTTTCTTCAACTCTACCATCTCTACTAGAGCCATCTTGTATGGTGTCTGTACAATTGGTTGTGTCCCTAGTACCAGATTGATCTCAAAATCAATCTCTGGGTGGGGGAACAATGGGAAACTCGTCAGGGAACACATCTTAAAACTCCCTGACAACTGGCACTTCCTGAATAATAGGACCTCTCGCCTTAGTATCCTCAACATGGGCCAAGAATGCTTTGCAACCTTGCCATAAAAACTTATCTTCCACCATAGATGACACCAAACATGTTAGAAGAATCTTCCTATCTCCTTGGAAGATCCACTTCTCACCACCATCAACAAACACTTCCTGCTTGGAACCACAGTCCAACACAACCTTATACCTTTCCAAGGTATCCATCCCAAGGATCACATTGAATCCATGCATATCAAGTGGTATGAGGTCCACTTGTATGTTGTGTCCTGAAAAAGAAAGAAGACAAGATGGACACACCTCTCGAAGCAACGCAGGACCAACAAGAGAGGTTTCTAACAACATGCTATCTTTCTTACAACTAACAGGAAAAAGATAGGTATCAAGCATACTACATGCGATAAAAGAGTGCGTAGCACCTGGGTCAACCAGAATAGATATAAATCAAGAAGAAGACAAATCAGAATGAAACAACTCCATCTGACCTGCCACCACTTGCGGGTTGACTATTGCCTCTGGCTAACTCGTAGCATAGAATCGAGTTGTTGCTTGCTGTCGCCCACGTCCTCGACTACCTTTAGGAGATGATCCAGCTTGTGATGCTTGGCCACGTCCTTGCCCTCTGGTGTCACTGAACTACTATCTTTCTGACCCTAGCTAACTCTATCTCAATTGTTGTGTCACTTCAACTTCTTTATCAGACAATCTGACCAGAAATATCCCATCTGCCCACACTAAAAGCAAGTTTTGTTCACAATACTGCGGTCTAGACGGCCCTGAAACTACCACAGAAACTGTACTGCAGGTTCTAGATGGTGGAAAACCACATCCTCTTCCTCTACTTGGTGACCACTATGATGGTGCACTGGAATCCTAAATGACAGATGGTGTAGAAAACCTCAGTTTCTTAAAACCTCTAGACATTTGTATCCAAAATTGGGCATGCCTCTTCTTGGACATAACCTCTCTCTTTTCCCTGACCATCTGTTGTATCCTCCGAACCGACTCCGCAAACATGAAAACCACTCTCTGTTCTCCAAAGTAGCAGCTGATGTCGACAACTTGACACTTAATGTTATGACTTGTTTCAAAACTTATTGGTAAGCATTATGATTTGAGCCTAATTAAAGTTATTTGAGCTAACTTATATGTTTATGAGGTGGTTAGTGTGTTAATAACTTGATTTAGTTGAATCAAGCACATAAGATTAATTAGTGCATAATTAAGGTGATTAATTTGAGTAAAGTGATAATTGGATGCAATTGGAATTTTGAACCAGTAAAAGAGTATAATTAGCATGTTTTCATGCCTTGGGTTTTTAGTGGGCCTCATTCTTGAAAATATGCAAAAGAAATCACCTGATTTGGACTTTCGAGTCAATAGTTATGATTTTTTTTCCGTTTCCAGGGTCAAACTTGCAATTTTTCCAAAAATTTAGCTTTATAAGCTTTTCTTTTATTTCTTCTCTGTTGTTTATCCGTTCCTGGGGCATCAGTTGTAAGCGGTGCGCAGGAGTAGCGGGATCGCAGGGGCGATCCTAGGCCCCGTCTTCCCGCAGTTCTCTTCCCTTCTTCTCTTCTTCTTTTCTCCTTCCTTCTCCCTTCCTTTTCCCCTTCCTCTTCCATCGTTGCTTAGAAGCTAGCAGCTTACCCTGCTGCTTGGGCGGCTAACTAGAAGAAGCTAGTTGCTATGTTCAGCCATCGGCCAGGAACTGTTGGGGCGGCCAACACCAGGAAGTCTACCGTGGAGCTTGAACTTGAAGTTCCAGAGGGATTCACAACTAGTTCAGCCGTGAATCAAGTCCTTTCCGCCAAATTGATGTCATCCGTAAGCCACTGTTGCAGCTAGGCCATTAACAGTGAATTCCAAGGTAGAACATAACTGAAATTCGCCCAAAATCAGGCCTTGAACGCAGTTCCGGACGAATCCTGATAGTCCAAATCAATGTGAGTAGGGTTTCATTTATTTATCATTACTAAACTCAGGCATTTGAATATTTTCTATTTTGTGCATGAATTACGCTGATAACAGGCGTTATCAGGCGTAGGGCAGCGTTTGGCGTCGCCCGACTTTTTATTTCATAAACTGCTTCTAGACGCTGTTATATGATTAAATTTAGCATTTGATCAGTGTGGATTGAATCGGTAGATTTATATGGTTCATTGGAACCTAAATTGCTTATTTGAATGTTGAAATTAGAAATTCATGTCTGGAAATGGTATGGTTTGGGTATGAACCCAGACAATAAGGATTTCTGATAAATTATCAGATGTATGATTTCAAAGTTGATATGGGTAAATAAAAATATGCAATAAAACCCTAATTGCATATATCTTTTGACGTTATTATGTGTAAATTGATATTTACATGAAATGACACATTTCTCTGAAATATTACCAGAAATTCTCAAGTATTATTATTAAATTGTGTTGTGATAGGTAATTAACTTTTAATTGAGTTAAGTGATGCACAAACCAAGATTAGGGTTAATGTGCACGTTTTTCGAGAATTTTAGAGAATTGATAATTGTTGAGTATGATTCTCAAATGTCTTTAATTTGTGCAATAAGATGTTCAATTACGTAAATTCGCTATGTATGTGCCAAATTGAAATAAGTTGGGTTATTTATGCATTTCTAAATTGTCTGAATGCATGGTATGAGAATTTCTCAGAAATTTCAATGATTTGAAATATATTGCTCTGCCAGTTTAGAATGACAGTGTATTGTGATCTGATATGAAATCAGTAAATGTGAATTTCCTGTTTAAATGGTTATATGTTAGTCAGTTAATAGACTTAGGTGCTCCAACACCGTAGAACCCCATTGCGCGGTCTGTACCTTTGGGGTGAAACGACCGATCTAGCCCTGAGTCTAGATGGTCGGTGACCAGTTATTCAACAATAATTCGTGCGTGTGTCACGGTGGTAACCCAGACCCTCCGACTGTGCACTACAGGTTGCGGGAGGAGTCTAGAGCACTCAGAGTTAGTGCAGTGAGGCCCTTGAGTGCCTAGGAACTGCAGTGAGGCCCTTGAGAGCCTGAGAGAGTGTTGTGAGGCCCTTGAGTTCCTGAGGCCCTTGAGAGCCTGAGAGTCATGTGCAGACCAGGACGGAAAGTCAGACTTAGCATTTCCCGGGTGTGTCGCTAAGTCTTGTACGGTGAGATCGTAGTTCGCTACAGATCTTCATATGCAGAGTGCGATGCATATGTTTGGGGCATAATGATATAATTATGTAATCATATAGGATCACAGTAAATTTAATATGTTAAGAGATTTGAACTTCTGTGCAAATTATCTATATCAGTTTATCTGTTTAAATTATCTGATGTTGCTTTGAAATGAGATTGTTATCAGTAAATCTGCTATGTCATTAGAACTGCCATGTTTAGTACTGCATTTATCTTTTAATTAAATGTTATGTATCTGATGAGTTGTTTAGTGATAGCTAAATGAAATGCTATTCACTGAGCGAGTAGGCTCATCCCTCTACTCAAACATTTTTCAGGTCAACAACAGCAACAGGAATCGGAAGGATCTTTTCATCCTAACGCTTAGTCTATAGAAGGTATATGTAGTTAGTCTAGTTAGAGGTCTCTTAGTCCCTTCCCCTCGGTCCTTGGGACATGGTGTGGGTGAAAGAGAGAGTATGTATGGCGAATGTGTATAAAGATGTAAATTAACTGTTATGTTTACTTTCTGTTAAACAATGTTACATGTTGTAAACTTTGTTTATGTTCTCTAGCCAGTTTAATTGAAATGCTTCCACAATAGTTTATTATGTTGTAGTTTACAGAAATAATCTGGATATTATTACGAGGTTTTAAAAAGAAAAAGTTCTCAGTGATTTGTTTATGTGATAATCCCTCTGTCGCGCCCTAATCTCGTGATTAGTGGTTAGTGTGAGATCGGGGTGTGACAGTTTTGGTATCAGAGCATAGGTTGAGTATATGAATACTCTAAGTCAAGGTCAGGGGACGATAAGAGACCAATAGGATTAGGACTTAAGTGTCTTCCTTCTAACTACAATTTTCTAACAGGAAGTGTTCTGTTATAGTATTGCAGATGGCAGGAAGAGGACGTGGTCACGAGAATCAAGTTGAGAGTTTAAGCTGAGTTATCAGGGATCATTAGGATCAAAAGATAGAATTATAATTAAGATGGATAAGAAATGATGTGTCTTTAGCTCTGGGAGGTCTGAGTGTTTAGATACCCTGGCCAGGTGTCTGAATACTTAGATTGACCAGTATCAAGCTACTCTGTCTATTCTTCTCTGGATGCCCTGGCCAGGTATGCAGAGGAAGGATAGGCTAGAGAGAAACCCTAGAAATCTTAAGGTTAAGAAACTGGAAATTTATACAGGAGTAAGAGATTAAACATAGGATGCGATGCAACTCTTCCTTTATAGTGCTTATTTGATTGGAAATCATTAGAAATGCTCTTATATGTATGGATTTAGATTTTCAGTTGATAGAATAAATATGATTCTTTTATATTGTTGTGTGTCATGAAGTGATGTAGTTATTATTTATATTCTTTGTATTAAGTAGACCAGAAATTATGTTTAAATGAGTCTGCCCTAAGTGGATATTCTTTCCACATGTTTGAGATTAATAGGAGTTGGTTAATCCTGAGTAGCTCTTGGCTTCAGGACTACAGGTTCGGCCTGGTCTGGCTGGCAGGATGCGTTACTGAGATCTAATGACTCCTATTAATAATATAAAAAAAAAGTAGATCCTGGATAATTTAGACTCACATCATAGTAAGAATGTACATACACTAAGGCGTTGAGATGTAAAAGAAAGATTAGAACAGCTAAGAATTTGCTGGAAATGATATCAGAGGCCCAATGTTGGAACCTCATATGAGCAATCCTTAATTAGAAATAAAGGAACACAATAAGGGTCAGATTAAATTTAATGATTAGGTGAGAAATACCCTTAATGGTACTAATTAATAATGCATGACAAATGCATGGATCCAATACATGATTAGTAAACCCTAGTTGAGGGTGTATCCTTATAAACCCTAGTTGAGGGTGTATCATTGCGATTGTTTATAGGCAACTTTATAAGTTATGCTTTAAACTAAGATAAGTCCATATCATGTGAGATAGCTGGACAATTCTAATGTGTGGCCTATGCATTATATGCTAAAGTTGAGTATTCTGTGATGGAATGCATTAAGAGGGGAAATACCTTAATACAAGATAAAGTCGGTTAGCTCAAGAGGGTCTGAATTAATGAGAAATGGGGAACCCTAACCCTAATTTGGGAAAAAGGGAATGATAAGCCCTGTTTGATAGTGAACCCTAATTCCTGGTCAAGGAATGATGGTATTACTATTGTATCACATGATATGATGAATATCTTGTATGACTGTCATCATGCCTAATAACCATGCAGGTATGATGAGATGATGAATATAGCCAAGTTTGGGCTGTGACATTTATATAATAAATGTTGATTGGCTTTTTGTGTGTTGATGTTGTTGTTGCTTAATAAAAGTAGTAATGTGTACGGATTTTATGAACCATGTGAACAAGTTGTTGCCTAGTGAGAGGTGACAAGATGTGAATGGCCTTGTGAGCCATGTGAATAAGTTGTTGCCTAGTGAGAGGTGACAAGATATGAATGGCCCTGTGAGCCATGTGTGATGCTTGGGTAACAAGTATCATGTTTATTTGTAGCTTTTGTGTTAATAAGTTATGCTAGAGAACTTGGTTGATGTTACATTTCTGTTATATATCTATAGTTCATTGATGATTATTCATATATGTTGTATCCATTACAAGTAGATGGATGAACTTATGAGATCTAAAGTTTGATTTCAAACTAAGGAAACAAAGTCACACCACAATAATGCTATGTTGCTGATAAGGACCAAACCCTAGAATGTTTAGAGTTGACGAAGTTCAAGGGATGTCGCTAGTGATTTGACCTTGAATACTAGTATCTTTATAAAACAAGATCATACGATTTGCACTATGAAAGGTAACCTAGCACTAATAAAATCCAGGGTTTAAAGTTAGCTAATCTGGAAGGTAGATACACAATATGAAAATGACTCGGAGAAAAGAGTAAGATATAATTTTGAAATGTAACAATAAGTAAGTAGCATAGAATGAGGAGTACTACCCGATACATGATCTGAAGTTAGTTGTTGTAGTTCATGCTCTTATGACACAGCGTCACTATCTTTATGATGTGACAATAGATTATCACCCTTGTAAAGAGAATGTGGTGGCTGATGCTTTCAGCAGAAAGTCAAGTTCAACAACTAATGCATTCTCTATGGCAGGTTTCAATAGAGACCTGTTAGTAGAAATGTGGAAGTTGAACTTAGACTTAGGAGTGACGGAACAGAGTGATTCGATTGTACAGATGTAAGTTAATCCTACTTCTTATGATCAAATCAAGGAACTACAATAGGTTGATAGTGAGTTAAACCAGACCATGCATGATATGACAGGGGGAAGAGACCAGAGTTCAAGTTTTCAGATGATGATGTGTTGTTTTAGCATGACAGATTGCATGTACCTCGAGATAATGATTTGAAAGAAAAGATTCTTGAGGAAGCACATGCATTGACGTATGCTATGCATCCAGGCAACACTAAGATGTACAGGAATCTCAAGGAGTTGTACTGGTGACCTGATATGATAAAGGATGTAGCTGAGTATGTGACTAGATGCAGTGTGTGTGTCAACATGTTAGGGATGAGCACCAGAAACCTGTAGGTATATTGCAATCTCTTTCTATGCCTGAATGGAAGTGGGAACATATCACAATGGATTTTGTGATAGGGTTTCCCATGACACCTAGGGGTTGTGACTCGATATGAATGATTGTGGATAGACTAATTAAGTCTGCTTACTTTCTTCATGTCAAGTCAACCTTTGATGTCTCAAAAATTGGCTAAGATATACATGGATAAAATAGTTAGGTTCCCTGGTATTCCGGTTTCAACTATATCAGATAGAGATCCTAAGTTCACATCCAGGTTGTGAAATTAGTTGCATCGAGCTTTGGGCACAAAGTTGAGGTGCAGTACAACCTTTCACCCACTGACAGATGGTCAATTTGAGAGGACCATTCAGACTTTTGAGGACATGCTGAGAGCATGTGTCTTGCATTTCAGTGGAAGTTGGAAAGAACACTTAAGCCTTATAGAGTTTGCATACAACAATAGTCACCATTTCAGTCTTGGTATGGCCCCGTATGAAGCTCTGTATGGTAGAAAGTGTAAATCACCCATATGTTGGTATGAGGTAGGTGAAAAGCAGATTCTTGGACGCGAGATAGTAGATTTGACCACTGAAAAGATTTTTGTGATTAAAGAACAGTTGAAAGCTTCACAAGACAGGCAAAAAAAAAAAGCTATGCTGAGAAAAAGGCGTTGACCTCTTGAGTTTGAGGTTGGTGATGAAGTATACTTGAAAGTTTCACCATGGAAAGGAGTGTTGAGATTTGGTAAGAGAGGCAAACTGACTCCTACGTCTATGGGCCCTTATCCTATCATTGAGAGGATTGGACCTGTAGCCTATAGGTTAGAATTGCCATCTGAGTTGTCAAATCTACATGATGTGTTTCATGTATCTATGTTGAAGAAATGCTATCCTGGTACATAAAAGATAGTAGACCCAGAACCTGCACAGCTCAGATCAGATGTGTCCTATGTTGAGAGACCAATTCAGATAGTTGATCGAAGGATCAAAAAACTCAAGAATCGTGAGATACCATTAGTGAAAGTTCTGTGGAGGAATCATAATCTAGAAGAAGCTACATGGGAGCTTGAATCTGAGATATGTAACAAGTTTCCTTTTCTCTTTTAGGAATTTCGGGACGAAATTCTTATAAGGGAGGGAGATTGTTATGACCCGTTTCAAAACTTATTGGTAAGCATTATGATTTGAGCCTAATTAAAGTTATTTGAGCTAACTTATATGTTTATGAGGTGGTTAGTGTGTTAATAACTTGATTTAGTTGAATCAAGCACATAAGATTAATTAGTGCATAATTAAGGTGATTAATTTGAGTAAAGTGATAATTGGATGCAATTGGAATTTTGAACCAGTAAAAGAGTATAATTAGCATGTTTTCATGCCTTGGGTTTGTAGTGGGCCTCATTCTTGAAAATATGCAAAAGAAATCACCTGATTTGGACTTTCGAGTCAATAGTTATGATTTTTTTTCCGTTTCCAGGGTCAAACTTGCAATTTTTCCAAAAATTTAGCTTTATAAGCTTTTCTTTTATTTCTTCTCTGTTGTTTATCCGTTCCTGGGGCATCAGTTGTAAGTGGCGCGCAGGAGTAGCGGGATCGCAGGGGCGATCCTAGGCCCCGTCTTCCCGCAGTTCTCTTCCCTTCTTCTCTTCTTCTTTTCTCCTTCCTTCTCCCTTCCTTTTCCCCTTCCTCTTCCATCGTTGCTTAGAAGCTAGCAGCTTACCCTGCTGCTTGGGCGGCTAACTAGCAGAAGCTAGTTGCTACGTTCAGCCATCAGCCAGGAACTGTTGGGGCGGCCAACACCAGGAAGTCTACCGTGGAGCTTGAACTTGAAGTTCCAGAGGGATTCACAACTAGTTCAGCCGTGAATCAAGTCCTTTCCGCCAAATTGATGTCAGTCGTAAGCTACTCTTGCAGCTAGGCCATTAACAGTGAATTCCAAGGTAGAACATAACTGAAATTCTCCCGAAATCAGGCCTTGAACGCAGTTCCGGACGAATCCCGATAGTCCAAATCAATGTGAGTAGGGTTTCATTTATTTATCATTACTAAACTCTGGCGTTTGAATATTTTCTATTTTGTGCGTGAATTACGCTGATAACAGGCGTTATCAGGCGTAGGGCAGCATTTGGCGTCGCCCGACTTTTTATTTCATAAACTTCTTCTAGACGCTGTTATATGATTAAATTTAGCATTTGATCAGTGTGGATTGAATCGGTAGATTTATATGGTTCATTGGAACCTAAATTGCTTATTTGAATGTTGAAATTAGAAATTTATGTCTAGAAATGGTATGGTTTGGGTATGAACCCAGACAATAAGGATTTCTGATAAATTATCAGATGTACGATTTCAAAGTTGATATGGGTAAATAAAAATATGCAATAAAACCCTAATTGCATATATCTTTTGACGTTATTATGTGTAAATTGATATTTACATGAAATGACACATTTCTCTGAAATATTACCAGAAATTCTCAAGTATTATTATTAAATTGTGTTGTGATAGGTAATTAACTTTTAATTGAGTTAAGTGATGCACAAACCAAGATTAGGGTTAATGTGCACGTTTTTCGAGAATTTTAGAGAATTGATAATTGTTGAGTATGATTCTCAAATGTCTTTAATTTGTGCAATAAGATGTTCAATTACGTAAATTCGCTATGTATGTGCCAAATTGAAATAAGTTGGGTTATTTATGCATTTCTAAATTGTCTGAATGCATGGTATGAGAATTTCTCAGAAATTTCAATGATTTGAAATATATTGCTCTGCCAGTTTAGAATGACAGTGTGTTGTGATATGATATGAAATCAGTAAATGTGAATTTCCTGTTTAAATGGTTATATGTTAGTCAGTTAATAGACTTAGGTGCTCCAACACCGTAGAACCCCATTGCGCGGTCTGTACCTTTGGGGTGAAACGACCGATCTAGCCCTGAGTCTAGATGGTCGGTGACCAGTTATTCAACAATAATCCGTGTGTGTGTCACGGTGGTAACCCAGACCCTCTGACTGTGCACTACAGGTTGCGGGAGGAGTCTAGACCACTCAGAGTTAGTGTAGTGAGGCCCTTGAGTGCCTAGGAACTGCAGTGAGGCCCTTGAGAGCCTGAGAGAGTGCTGTGAGGCCCTTGAGTGCCTGAGGCCCTTGAGAGCCTGAGAGTCCTGTGCAGACCAGGACGGAAAGTCAGACTTAGCATTTCCTGGGTGTGTCGCTAAGTCTTGTACGGTGAGATCGTAGTACGCTACAGATCTTCATATGCAGAGTGCGCTGCATATGTTTGGGGCATAATGATATAATTATGTAATCATATAGGATCACAGTAAATTTAATATGTTAAGAGATTTGAACTTCTGTGCAAATTATCTATATCAGTTTATCTGTTTAAATTATCTGATGTTGCTTTGAAATGAGATTGTTATCAGTAAATCTGCTATGTCATTAGAACTGCCATGTTTAGTACTGCATTTATCTTTTAATTAAATGTTATCTATCTGATGAGTTGTTTAGTGATAGCTAAATAAAATGCTATTCACTGAGCGAGTAGGCTCATCCCTCTACTCAAACATTTTTCAGGTCAACAACAGCAACAGGAATCGGAAGGATCTTTTCATCCTAACGCTTAGTCTATAGAAGGTATATGTAGTTAGTCTAGTTAGAGGTCTCTTAGTCCCTTCCCCTTGGTCCTTGGGACATGGTGTGGGTGAGAGAGAGAGTATGTATGGCGAATGTGTATAAAGATGTAAATTAACTGTTATGTTTACTTTCTGTTAAACAATCTTACATGTTGTAAACTTTGTTTATGTTCTCTAGCCAATTTAATTGAAATGCTTCCACAATAGTTTATTATGTTGTAGTTTACAGCAATAATCTGGATATTATTACGAGGTTTTAAAAAGAAAAAGTTCTCAGTGATTTGTTCATGTGATAATCCCTCTGTCGCGCCCTAATCTCGTGATTAGTGGTTAGTGTGAGATCGGGGTGTGACACTTAAACCCTTCTTGAAACGTCTGATCCTCTCGTCTTCTGTCACCGCCATGTGAGGACAAAACCTCAACATCCCCATAAACTTGGTGTCATACTGGTGATGTTTAGAGAACCTTGTTGCAAACACTCAAACTGAATGATCTTCTCATCCAGATATGTCCTTGGGAAGTATCGATTAACAAACTCCCATCGGAAAATGTCCCAACCGATCACCTCACTAGGCCGCTTCTCCTCCTCTATGGCCCACCAGTGGCCAACACTACCTTTCAAAAGGTATACATCATGCTTAACCTTTTCTACCTCGAGAATGTCAAAAATATAGAAGGCCTTCTCAAGACTTGTCAGCCACATGTCATCATCACCTGGATCAGCCGTTCCAACATATTCCGAAGCTCTGACTCGATGAAGCCACTCAAAGGTCTTCCCAAATGCCCGAAGATTCACCGTGGGGAACCGATGCTCTTGGCAGAGGCATAGGTAATCTATCCACCATTTGATTCGTCATAGCCACTAACTGCCCCATAAGATGTTGATAGGTAGGGTTCTCAAGAATGGCTGGGTCAAATTGGGGGACCTCAGGCACCCGATCTTCATGTTCCCGTACACGGGCTCCATCAACCAATGCAGCCGCACTGCTCTCAACAGTGTGTTCTTCATGATTTCCAAACATCTTTGAGCTTTATCTTCTGCTGGGGACAAAAGTCATTATAAGATAAATTGGAAAAATCACAAGAATAGACACAAACCTAGTCCTAGATTCCTACAAATTCAGTGAACCTAGAGCTCTGATACCAAAAACCTTTGTGACATCCCGTCATCACACAGACAATGAAACACCATGTGAAAATGTGCGGAGCAAAACATAAACCATGTATTACCAAAAACACGAGTTAATTAAAATTGACTGTGGAAACATCATATAAAAGGAACTATCACAACAAGATCCATATCCTACAAAACAAACATGTTATATATAAGCATGATATCTATCCATCATCACATAGGATCCAACTGTTCCTTATCCATCAAGGATGCATCACCTGTTCATATATACATCAAGCCTAACCAAGGCCAATAATAGGGTATAAGAAAACCATACTAAAGAACGTGCCTCACAAAACCTCGTTAAAACACCTCCAAGGACCTGAGAGTATAGGGAAGACATCTAAGACTCTAGAACAAGACCAACAACAACAACACATCCATCCTTGCCTCTACTGATCCTCCTCAAGCTGCTCGGCCACAACACCATGACCCCTACCGTGTCTAGCTCGGTCACCTAAAAAGGTTACAACCAACAGAGTGAGACACACAGTCCCAGCAAGAAACATAACTCCCCACCAAACTATTATATCTCAGAGAGCTAGAGCAGACTAAGTAGATAGAGCATATAACATATACAGGTTGAACAGATTCAATTAAAAGATACGAAGCAAGCATTGATAAAGATAAGGAAATAAACCAACTTCCATGAAATAAAAGCTATATCATCATCAGAAAGGAATATGAAGAGCATATACATAAGGAACATATGAGAAAGCTTACAACATCCATGGACTCAACCAATGTTTCATATTTGCCCTAAACAAATATACTATACAACTTGATTACGAATTATTATGCCCTGAGGAAGTGAATCGTACCACTCAGATCCAAACTGACCTCGACGGTGAAATGCATCAGCTGCCATACAAGTTCTAATGGAAGAGCCAGAATCCACGACCTCAGACCCTCATGGTCAGTTCATGAGAAACCATAGCAGGACCACACTCTACTGCTTCAAATGACCTAGTCACTGAGTTATCTCCCACAGACTACCCTCCCTCTAGCCCACCTTGGTACAAGTCTCAGCGTTAGTATAATGAGCCATGGGTACATTCACTGTGCTCTCACGTCACTGAGCTAGAACACATTCATGCTCTAATCACAGACAACCATGGGCCTGTTCACCATGCTCTTACCCTTTTTTCAAACCATAGGCCAATTCACCATACTCTGACATACAGTTCCCATTCACGGACACCAGTGGTGGCTCCATCTCTACTGGTAGCCCTTTCCAATATATGGGCCACACGACTCAAGACTGTCATGCCATCGAGTCTGTAACTACAGTTACACTCTTTCAAATTTCCCAGACAAAGTCTGTCGCATATTCAACAATATGCCCTCTCAGTGATCCCATAGGAAAACTCATTTCCCCATCCACCAATTCCTGACAGTGGATGGTTCTATGGCCAGGGCAAACTACATGAAAGGTTTCTCTATAATTAATTAATCCATTTTAGAGTGGATTTTAGGGTCAACCAAGTTATAAGCATTAAGAACAAAGAAACTATAGAAGAAAGACATATCTCCATGTACATGATATCACCATCATCTCATTATCACATGTTATCATTTGGCCTCTTGCCATTCATCATGATCCCATCTCAAGGATCCAACATCACAAGGATTCAAATTCACCATTAAGCATATGTTACCAACACATAGGAAACACTAATCATGTGTCATCAAATCCATCATAACACATAGTGTTTCTCATTATCTCAACATCAAGGAAATTTCACCAATGACATCATCATAGCTCATACCTGATTACACGTCTCAATTGGTGAAACCTACATGGTTAGTATAATCAAGGAAACACAACTATACTCATATAAGAAAACATTCTTATTCCATCATTAGGGTTTACCAAACCTATTTACATCATCCATGATCATGTGCAACATATATATATATATATATATATATATATATATATATATATATATATATATATATATATATATATATATATATACGTGCAACCAAGATATCACAAAGATCTGCAAGAGAATCATCACAACATACATGGCTCGTCCAAACATATGCATCATACATCAGACACTAAGATACAATTTATGAAACATAGATCAAGCATAAGACATATCCCTCACTAGAACATATTGGGTAAGGGATAAATCCTCACCAAAAGGTACAATGACCCTCACTATAACATAACAACAACCCTCACTACAAGGGTATTGGATACAAGGCACAACCAAACCCTACTGGTATCGGCCAACAACCCTAACAACAAACTATATCGGCCAACACCCATATCGGGAAAGCCCTCAACAAGGATGATATTGTGCAAGGCAACAAATTAGATATCAGGCAACACTACCAACATACCATGTCGCCCAACACAAGGACATCATATCGCCCAAGGGTAAAAGGGATATCAGGAAGCACACACAAAGCCCTATCGTGCAACAAACCCAAAAGGTGCTATCAACCCTTCTAAGACCATATCGGGTTTCTCTCCAACCCAAGAAGAAAGCATATCAGGTAACTAGGGTTAGAACAACCTATACTCTATATCGGTTCCCGAGAACACAACATACAACATCAAGGTACAAGGATCGAAACTTAAGGTACCAACCCTATCGACCAACCTCACCATATCACCCAAGACAACAAGATCATTGGCTCACCTCTCAACTAAACGAGAGAGGGGTTTTGCACAACCTCAAGCATGTCGGGTAAGAACTCGAGCTCACCTCTCAACTAAATGAGAGAGGGTCTTGCCCAAAAACTCACCACCACCACAACACTCATCTTCGGATCACGAAACCCTAAGCTCACCTCTTAACTAAATGAGAGAGGGGTCTTGCTCAAAGTTCCCTAATCAAAAGATCACTCCTTTTTTTTTGGTCGGTCAAAAAACGTGTTACTATTAATACCAAAAACTTTGGACACTAAGTACCCCATTACATCAACAGGAGCTAAAAGCTCATACAAGGATCAAACCCCACGCAGGGGAAACACATGATTTCTAAAAACATAGACGAAACTAAGACGACCTCTCTAACTAATAAAGCTAGGTCCAAGCAGTCCTACCGGAAAAGACTAATTACAAGCCACAGATACATGCATTCAGCGTACCCACAAGTAGTATCAGTAGCTTGACATAGATAAAAAACAAGTTATCCTGCCTGAAGCTAGCCTTGAAGCTACTGACCTTCTTAGCCATCTGAACATTGGGTTTCTACCTAGGTGAAAACACCCAAAAGGGAACCCCTAGCATCAGATCAAACAAGAACCTGATCAAGCCAGATAAGTGCAAGAGCCAACACTTTTAACAACAACGTGTGGAAGGGAGAGCAGCTCCAAATCACCCTTCATGCTTAGCAAAGCACCAACTATCTATACGAGTACCCACAAAGTGTGGTACTATGCCAAGATTAAGGATCACCTTCAACTATCCACCCACCCACAGCCAGGTTGTTAACCAGTAAGAGCTCTTGAACTTTAGTATCTGCTATTTACATAGCACAAAGCAAGGCCAGAGAAGGTCCAGCACAAGCAACAACATCACATCAAGTAGCTGAAGGCATCTCTGCAGTGGCATAGGGGCCAAGGAGGAGAAAGCTTGAATGATCTACTCCCCAAACCCAACTTCCCATGTGCCTGCTTGAACGCCTCTCAGAGGCATTCCGTCAAACACCAAAGGAGCTCCATCACCTGGCAGCAGAGGAGCCAGGGGGGAAGGGAAAGAAGGTCCTACCCCCATTTGCCCAGGCCACACTTGACAAACTGACAAGGGGTTGGGGTTAACCGTGATCTAGAGCCGCAAAGACCGTGAAGGCCTTAACCTGCGACAGTCTAACCTTATGTCCCTGAACGGAAGCTGTAGCCAAACAAGCAGACTGCCGGAGTTAACAGAGGCGAGCCCATGACCAGGAGCATCGCCGGTCAGGTCCGAGGAGAAGCTCGTGACCAACTGCACCCTCCGTCAACTGCCGCACTGTCGCGAACTCGGCCGGGAAAGCCACATCAACATGAGCGTAACTTCACCTCATGATCTGCATGGACGGCAACTCCCAGCAGGTCAACTCAGCATCACCTGGACGAGTGAGAGAATACCCCAGCCGCCAGGAGTAAACCCGCCCCCTCGAAATCCATCAGGGGAGGATCTAGAGGGGGAAGCACCGTCGCCGCCGCAACGCTATGAGGTGCTCCGCCAAACAAGTTGGAGAAGACCCAAGTTGACCTACTAGAAGAGAACGCCCAATTGCCGCCAGAGCGCCATGGCAGGAGCCCAGTCGGCGTCGCAGATCATCGTCTTGGAAGCCTGAGCAAAACCAGCTACCGGCGATGACCCCTTGAACTGGAAGGAGGCACAGGTGCCAGGACCGGAGGAGCAATCAGCGAGATCGAAAGGGGAAGGCTCTTCTCCACTCGTCTCACTTGAACAAGATGAAGTCGATTGAATCGATGGCGCCAACCTCGTCAATCGTGGCTCTCGCAGCACAACTCGACCCTCATCTTCCAGAGCCAAAGGGGGCACCCGCCGGGTAGCAGCTGGACGCCTCTTTCTCCGGGAATGTAACGAGCTTCAGTCAGCGTGGTTGAAAGCCAGAGGGAGAGGCACGCCTGAGAAGACGCACCCCTCCCCCCAGCGGTGACACCGGGTAGAGGGAAGCCGGAGAAAACCCTAGAGAGGGAAGCCAGAGCAAATAATACTTTAGAGAGGGGTTTTGACCAAAATCCATCAACCAAAGAAGTAGTTCTCGAGTAGAGGATCTCAAACTCACCTCTCAACTAAATGAGAGAGGGATTTTGCTCAAGACCCTACAACCCAAGGGTGACGAACAACTCACCACCAACCTCTAAAACATCTCTAAAACCAACATGATTCCGAGAAAGCCATGAAGATCACCACATCAATAAGAGCACAACTAGAGCAAGAACATAGAGCATGCGTCGATGGTATCGATGGTCAGACAGCAGCGCCGACCACGGTTATAAAAGGGAAGGATTGTTGTCATATGACGTCACACCTTCATAGCTTTCTTCCTCCACTTGCGCCGAGCGTTTTGTTGAGCGATCGGAGCTCGGCTACGAGCATCCAAGGAGTGTGTTCTTCCACGAGCCTTCACCGAGTAGAGATCGTCTTCTCCGACCTTCACCAAGCTCCGTCTTCTATCCTTTCTTCTTCGACAAAGGTGCATACTGTCGGCGCATCTTCTTCACGCATGACACCAATGGAGATCCCAGTGTACATTCCTCCACCGACTGCATCTATTCCGCGTCCACAGATTGTCCATCCTTCCGCAGAGGTCAAGAAGGTTTATGAGGAACTGATGAAGTGCAAGATAGAGCCAACCCGCTACGTCGACCGGGACATGATCCGCAATCTCGGGTTTGAGGCTAATCTTGCCTACGTTCTAAAGGGGCAAGCGAGACACACGGGCAGGAGGCCCGATGAGATGGAATTCCACACTGACGGCCAGCCATTCTTCGGTGAATGGCTGACATACAAGGAGCTCGTGGCAGAGTTTATGGTGTCGCTGGATATATGCGTCGTGCCAAACGACGTTATTGCAACTGATCGGGAATGGATCAAGGGTCGTGTTTCTTTCCGACTGTACAACAATGATTACACTCTCACCCTGAGGCAGTTCAATTCCATCTACAACTGGAATCATGGGCGAGAGCAGTACCGGCGGCCAGACAATAAGACAGACTATGATGCTATCTTCGCTGAGTTAGTGACTGCGCCGCCCGGCAAATCGGTGAGCTACCACAATGCGACGGTGGCGGATTTCGAGCATCCGTTCGTGCGGATTCTTCAAGGCATGCTCTGTACCACCTTGTTTGCTCATGGTGATCTGTCTCTCAGCAAGTTTCAAGAGACAGACTTGTTTTTCTTACACAAGTTGTTGAAGTGAGAAGAATGTAATTGGGGCGCATTTTTCTTGACGCGCGTGTTGGCTGTAAGGAGGAGTACGCGGAAGGCTCCAATCCACTTTGGAGGACTCATCACACCGCTGGCCTCCTATCTTGGTTTAAATGTCATCCAGCTTACTCCCCTCTCCAACTAGAGTAAAGTCAACCTGCAGCATCTGCATCGCTCTAGCCTTATCCTGCTTCTTGATGGACTGGCATATGTACATTGCCATGTTAATCACGCCTATCAAGAGTGTTGTTACGACCCCACCTTCCGGTAACCCCCAATTAAGGGAGACCGGGAGGTTGAAGCCGCACCCATAAAATTCCGGATCAAAGGTTCAACATATAACCAATAACAATTATTAAATTCTAGCAGACTATACTGAAAATGGTAATAAAATTTTTCTTTATCATACCTTTGAAAAGTCGGAAGTACTAGACTTCTAACCACAAAAGATCTACTCTAACTAACTCCTCCTTGTTCTTTAGGTCTTGAATTCACAATGTGTCACTTTACTGTTTTGTACTTTGGAATATGTACCTAAAACGCCGACAAACAAAACAACAGTCAGTCGGTATGTGGAGGATCCAATAATCAAGAAACTATACTAACAATGTAATCAAGCAATTAATCTTTTTATCAATCAAGATTACATTTTAATATAACATCAGCGATCCACAAGTTCCATAACCTCTGTGCTATCCCTGCAGTGGACCTGTATACCAAACTACAACCCCTCATGATCCACCAAAATGGTAAACCAGTTTCTAGGATTGAGTTACATGGTAAACCGAAGAGTCTCATGAACGCACAAGGCAATCCAGTTTCTAACTCTCGGTATGCTGAAGAGTCTCATGAACGCACAAGGCAATCCAGTTTCTGACTCACGGCAATCCTAGACCTTTCTCTAGGTATTACCCCCTTTTCAGCCTTTTTAAAACACCAGAGGTGAACAAGGATCTAGCCAGTTATATGCATACTTATGATGATAATCATAGTCACTTTATAGTTGCATGAAATAAATAAACACTCAACAGTTATTTCAAGCAACCGGTAAATCATTCGGGAATCGCCGGGAAACTAAAGCGATTATTCATAAGCGTAACCACATACCTTTCAATTGCACTTTTCAAGATAGAAAGAGAAACCCAATCAACAAGCAAAACCTGAAATAAAAGGACAGTTTCCTTTTATTAATATTTATCCACTTCCATTATTCTAATTAGGATTCCAATTCCATAATTAGGGTTTCTTTTAGAATTTAGGGTTTTTCTTCTATTAACATTCTTAATTTATCAATCCTCATAAAACTCCTACTTTCTCATTAAATTTCCTTTATTAGACAATTGATTTCCTTCTTTCATGGAAACATGGTTTTTAATCTTCTTTATCTCAAATTAGGGTTTCCATACAAAATAACCTTCTTTTGAACATTATAATTCCAAGTTAAGCATTTTTGCAATTAAATAGCAAAATAGACTGCCATTAACATTATCAGGGTCAAACTTACCGATTTGACTTGCTAGATTACCAAAATACCCTTTCAACTTCCAATTAGGGTTTCTTATCCAATTTTAATAAACTTTATAGCCAATTAAAGTACTTTTGTTAAACCAGGAGGAATTAGGTTCTGGAAATATTTTTATAGTGTTCCTTGCATTTTTCTATGCAACTTTCATATATTAAGTTTTCTCATCTGATGCTCATAGCAATTACTGTGAATTTTGCAAGAAAAAGGTATTTTTCAGATTATTTGTCAGAGATGGTAATTTACCGAAAATTCTCGGTCGCCCGATCTGTGGACCGGTGGTTCGCTTCCTGGATCTGACGATCCTAGCTACGCGCGCCTTACTGGAGTCACTTCCGCCCTGGACCGCTAGATCTCGAGGAGGACCACCGTGGTCCTTGATCTAACGGCAACGCAATCGTCTTCCTCCTCCGTTCAGCAGCTCTGCGAGAGTCAACCTTGGGGTTGACTCTGAGTTCTCGACCTCCAAAGCCTGCGCCACGCACCCAGGGAGCGTCGTCTCCCAACTTCGAACTCAACTAGAGCTCCAATTGGGAGCCCAGTTTACGCCGTGCCCCTCCCTGGTCGCCGGACCTCCGGCGAGGATCGCTCCAGCAACAGGGGTGTAGGTCAGGCTATAAAAGCCAATTGAGGACGGGAAAATAATCGCCTTGCTCTCCCGCAGCTATTGGTTACAAGATTGGGGATGCTGGTCCTCCCAAATACCCCCTCCTATATATAGGATCGAGCAGCTCTTGCGGAATTGGGAACTTTCCCAATCCGAGATGAAACCCTGACAAACCAGGGATGTCTCGAAACTATTTCGTCTCCCGAAGCTAGCAGGATTATTAGAAAACACCCACACGCGCTAGATTCCAGGGAAAACAGAGAGGGAAAGTCCTCTGTTGCCCGCGAACTCCTAGTCCCAGTAGATCTGGGACGATGACCGAGCATCGTAGGATCAAGATCCAACGATCCTGATTAAACGCGTTCAATCAAAATAGGAAATCATTTCCTAAATCATCCAATTAAGCTTATTTCCAATGGAAACTTAGAAATTTCATAACTCCTAATTGGATTGTCATTTCCTTCCCAAATTTTGAGGGAAAATCGGATATTTCATTATCCTTCTCTCCTCCAAATTTGGTTTCATAATGATATTAATTCGATTCCTTTTCTTGTAATGCAAGTTATTATTATATTATTCATATTTCTCCATCTTTTCATTATTCTTTTCATTATTAATCCCTGATTTTGAGTTCCTTGCTCTCTAAAGTATCAATCAACTCGAATTCTTATTTTTAGGGAAATATGTCATATTCTTTTCCTTATTTTAGGGGATTTTCTATGTATTTCATTGTTAATTTCAATTTGGGCTTCCAATAAAGCAAGGCCCAATAAGAACTATACAACCAATCATCTTTGAAATACATTTCAATTAATCATGGAATCCATTCCAAACTACATCACATTAATCAAGAAAATTCATTTATCTTTAAATGATATTTACAAAAGTCATTACATAGTTTGGAAAATTGAGGTTATAACATCCTCCCCTCCTTATAGGAATTTTGTCCTCAAAATTTACAATCAAACAAACAAGTCAGGATATGCTTTTTCCATGTCCGTCTTTAGCTCCCATGTGGCCTCATCCTCTCCATGGTGTTTCCAAAGAACCTTTACCATCTCTATATTCTTATTTTTGAGCTCTTTTACCTTAGTATCTATAATACGCACAGGTAACTCAGGATAAGACAGCTTCCCTTGAAGCTCAATAGGTTCAATGCTCAACACATGGCTGGGATCTTGCACATATCGCTTCAGATTGGACACGTGAAAAACATCATGCATCATACTATATTGTGGGGGTAACGCCAAACGGTACGCCACCTCACCAATCCGTTCTAATATCTCAAACGGACCCACATATCGGGGACTCAGTTTTCCTCTATTCTTGGCTATAGCTCGGAGTGGTCGGATTTTCAGAAAAACATGTTCTCCCACAGTGAAATGCACATCAGTCCTCTTTGCATCAGCATACGACTTTTGTCGATCCTGGGCTCTCTTTAGCCTTTGCCTGATCAAAGCAACTTTATCAGCATACACTTGGAGCTCATCTGACCTCAACAAGGTCCTCTCACCAACATCATCCCAGTGAAGTGGTGACCGACACGGTCTCCCATAAAGAGCTTCATATGGAGGCATCCCGATACTGGCTTGGTAACTGTTGTTATAAGCAAACTCTGCTAAAGGCAAGTACTGCTCCCATGATCCACCCCAATCGAGCACACAAGCTCTCAAAAGATCCTCTAAGGTCTGGATTGTCCTTTCTGACTGTCCATCTGTCTGGGGGTGATAAGCTGTACTGAACTTTAACCTTGTACCAAGTTCCTCTTGAACCTGCTTCCATAGTTTGGAAGTGAACTTTGGATCTCTATCAGAAATGATGGAACTAGGTACTCCATGCAAACGTACTATTTCTCGGATGTATAACTCAGCTAAATCTGTCACCTTAGCAGTGGTTTTCAGTGCAAGGAAGTGTGTTGACTTGGTAAGGCGATCTACTACAACCCATATTGCATCATGACCTTTCTTGGTCCGGGGTAAACCCACCACAAAATCCATGGTGATCTGTTCCCATTTCCATTCTGGAATCTCTATAGACTGCAAAAGTCCACCAGGTCGTTGATGTTCAGCTTTCACCATTTGGCACGTAAGACAACTGGCTACATAAGCTGCAATGTCTCTCTTCATTCCTGGCCACCAGAAAAACCTCTGCATGTCCTTAAACATCTTAGTAGTTCCTGGGTGTACTGTATACTTGGAACCATGAGCCTCTTGCAAGATACGTTCTTTCAGTGGTGAGTCTTCAGGAACCCATATACGATTCTCAAACCTGATTCCTCCATCTACTCCCACAGAAAGACGAGTCTGCGGTTTACTCATCAAACCTCTCATCTTGTCAAGTTCCCCACTGACCAACTGTGCCGCAACAATCTCACTTAACAAATCAGACTGTATCTGAATGTTGGCCAATCGAACTCGATCACTTAACGGTTGAGGAGACCATTTCACCAACTCTTCTAAGCTCTTCCACTGGCTAGACAGGACAGCTGCACACCTGAGCTGTTTCCTACTCAAAGCATCAGCTACCACATTTGCTTTTCCTGGATGATAAGCTATGGTGAAGTCATAGTCCTTCATGTACTCCATCCATCTTCGTTGTCGTAAGTTTAAATCTTTCTGTGTTAGAAGGTACTTCAAGCTCTTATGGTCGGTGAAGATCTCAAATGTAGCACCATATAGGTAATGTCGCCAAATCTTCAAAGCATGAATAATGGCGGCCAGCTCTAAGTCATGTGTAGGGTAATTCACTTCATTGGGCTTGAGTTGTCGGGAGGCATATGCAACCACATGTCGATTCTGCTCCAACACACATCCAAGTCCCATTTTTGATGCATCGGTAAAGATCATGAAACCCTCATTTCCTGATGGTAGAGTCAACACTGGTGCTGTGGTCAACTTCTCCTTCAACTCTTGAAAACGGGCTTCACAAATATCAGACCACACAAACTTTGTATCTTTTCGAGTCAACATGGTCAAAGGCAAGGCAGTCTTGGAGAAGTCTGAAATGAAACGTCGGTAGTATCCTGCTAACCCCAAGAAGCTTCGGATCTCGGAGGGGTTCTTCGGTGTAGGCCAGTCTCGAACTGCCGACACTTTAGCTGGATCCACAGCGATCGTTCCTCCTGAGATGATATGTCCAAGGAACATGACCTGATCTATCCAAAACTCACATTTTGAGAATTTTCCATAGAACTTCTGCTTTCTCAGGATATCAAGGACTATCCTTAGGTGGTCTCGGTGTTGCTCTAGGTCATTGGAATAAACCAAAATGTCATCTATGAACACTATGACAAATGAGTCAAGATAGGGTTGGAACACACTATTCATAAGATTCATGAATACACTAGGTGCATTGGACAACCCAAAAGGCATAACCACAAACTCATAATGACCATATCGTGTTCGAAAAGCTGTCTTTGGAATGTCCTCACTCCTGACTCTCAACTGGTGGTAACCTGATCTTAAGTCAATCTTGGAAAAGACTCGGGCAGACCTCAACTGGTCAAACAGGTCATCTATACGGGGTAAAGGGTATTTATTCTTAATGGTAGCTTGGTTGATCATCCGGTAGTCTATGCACATTCGAAGTGACCCATCCTTTTTCTTTACAAAAAGAACTGGTGCTCCCCATGGTGATGTGCTAGGACGGATAAAACCCTTGTCTAGCAATTCTCGCAATTGTTTCTTCAACTCAAGCAACTCTGCAGGGGCCATTCTATAAGGTGCTCGGGAAATAGGGCTTGTTCCTGGAGCTAGCTCTATGGAGAAGTCCACCTCTCTTTCGGGAGGAATCCCAGGTAGATCATCCGGAAAAACATCAGCATAGCCCTTTACAACCTCTATCTCCTCTAAGGGTTGCACCTTGGTCTCGGGTTCGGTAACAACTGCTAGGAAAGCATGACAACCTTTACTTATCATCTTTTTTGCTTTTAAGGATGACACATATAGGCTGGTGGTGGCATCTTTTCTACCTCTAATGACAAAAGGTGGGTGACCTGGTTCTTTAATGATCACTTTCTTTTCCCTACAGTCAATATGGGCTCTATAGGTATAAAGCCAATCCATTCCAATGATCACATCAAAATCATTCATGTCAAGAAGGATAAAATCTGTAGGAAACTCATGATCTCTATATTTCACAGGTAACACCGGAGTTTTCAAAAGAGAAGTAAAGATACGGCCACTCGGGGTTGTAACATCTAAGACATATCCTAAGTCCTTGATATCCAAACAAAGCATTGTTGCAAGATTTCTCGAAATGAAAGTATTAGTAGATCCAGAGTCAAACAAAGCTTTTACATTATGTCCCATGACTTCAAGCATGCCTACATTATGTTCATCATACATTAGATCATTACATGCTTATCTTTCGAACATAAAGAAAAAAAAGACTCTAAGGGTTATTACCCTCAATCAATCGGTTAGCATTCGCTTGAGCTTCTTCATTGTCAATGGCGAACACTCGAGCTTGTCTTCTGTCTCCTGCAGGTTGTGCCACGGCTACGGGTGGGGCTGCTACTGGTGGTGCTGCAACTGGACCTGGTCCTCTGGGAGCAGGGAGAGGACAAGCAGCTTGGACATGTCCCTCTTGGTTACAGCGGTAACAGACCTTCTTCTTGTGGCGACACTCACCAGGATGCCATCTTCCACAAGAGCGGCATCGGGGTCGGTTGCTATCTGGTTGGGGTTTCCCTTTTCCTCCATACTTTCCTTTGGCTTGATGACGTCCTTGTCCCTTCTTGTGATGGTTCTTCTGACTCTGAGTTCCTTCAGTGAAACCCAAATACCCCTTAGGTGGAGGTTGAGCAGGCATCACAGTCCTCTCCATATCCAAAGCTGTATTGTAAGCTTCTGCAAAGGTCTTGGGCTTGCTTTCCATGACATGAGGCTTGATGGCAGGATGAAGTCGCTCTATGAAGTGATCCACCCTTCTTTCCTCATCCATCTTGTACCCAAAACGTTCGAGGATGCGAAACTTCCGCCCAAAATCCGCCACAGAGGAATTTCCTTGAGTCAGATTGGTGAACTCTCTTTCTTTTTCCTTTTTAGCAGCAACAGGGACAAATCTGGCATTAAAGGTGGTCTTGAAATCAGCCCATGCCATAGGTTCTTCTGTCAGGTCTCTTTCAGAGATGTGAGTCTCCCACCATATCTTAGCTGCTCCTTCCAAGAGGTGAGTAGCAAAGAGAACCTTCTTGCAGGGTTGCACTTCAAGCATGCGGAATCCATTCTCTATTGCAAGCACCCATGCTTCCGCCTTGTCAACTACCTCAGATTTGTCTTCACCCCAGAACTTCTCTATGTTCAGCTTGACAAAGTCTAGAATGGTGGCTCCAACACGGGGACGAACAGGATGTGTTTCACCATTCTCAGCTCTAGCTAAGTCTCGAAGGGCCAAAGCATTTATAGCTTCGGTCAACTTCTTTTGTTGCTCAATCCACATGACATCAGGTGTAGGGATCATCATGGTTGGTTCATCTACCTGGTCTTCTTCCATCTTGGCTTCTTCCTCAAACACATGTTGTTCCTCATATCCTTGGTCCTCTTCCTGGTCAAGGTTGCTAAATGGAACTGGGTTAGGGTTAGGGACCTCATGAGTGGTGTCTTCAGATCTCTTCCTCTTCTTAGATGACCCACCCTCATGATTCCTCTTCCTCTTCTCAGAGGATTCCTTAATCTTCCGGGGAGGCCAAACACTCTTAGATTGGTTTCCAGAACTCACCGGAATAGCAACAGTCTTGGTCCGAGCCATCTACATAAGCATAACAAACAACTCTTTAGTTTATCATTTAAACTAGTTATACTTATGTTCAATGATATCTCATTACATATCTTTTATTCATTTGATGGAGGACCCTTAATCCTTATCTTATATGCCCATACCACATGAGTGTGGAGAAGAGAGAGAAAAATCCTACTCTTAAAACCTTAATAGAATATGAGATGAGGAGTGATGAAATAAGATGAGAGAGTCCTAAAGGTATCTTATTTCGATTCGTACCCTAAGACTTTGGCCAGGCGGTCACACGGGTCCGGGAGTCCTCGTATTCCGACTAGCGGTGCGGAGGAAAATCTTGCCAGCCCCCGGTCGTGATCCCTTTCTAGACACCTCCGTCTTTCGGATACTCCTCTAATAACTCCCTTGGGTTCTATGGAGTTTGTAAAATTTAATAATTATTAATGGTTAAATGAGGAACCCAGGCTCTGATACCAAATGTTACGACCCCACCTTCCGGTAACCCCCAATTAAGGGAGACCGGGAGGTTGAAGCCGCACCCATAAAATTCCGGATCAAAGGTTCAACATATAACCAATAACAATTATTAAATTCTAGCAGACTATACTGAAAATGGTAATAAAATTTTTCTTTATCATACCTTTGAAAAGTCGGAAGTACTAGACTTCTAACCACAAAAGATCTACTCTAACTAACTCCTCCTTGTTCTTTAGGTCTTGAATTCACAATGTGTCACTTTACTGTTTTGTACTTTGGAATATGTACCTAAAACGCCGACAAACAAAACAACAGTCAGTCGGTATGTGGAGGATCCAATAATCAAGAAACTATACTAACAATGTAATCAAGCAATTAATCTTTTTATCAATCAAGATTACATTTTAATATAACATCAGCGATCCACAAGTTCCATAACCTCTGTGCTATCCCTGCAGTGGACCTGTATACCAAACTACAACCCCTCATGATCCACCAAAATGGTAAACCAGTTTCTAGGATTGAGTTACATGGTAAACCGAAGAGTCTCATGAACGCACAAGGCAATCCAGTTTCTAACTCTCGGTATGCTGAAGAGTCTCATGAACGCACAAGGCAATCCAGTTTCTGACTCACGGCAATCCTAGACCTTTCTCTAGGTATTACCCCCTTTTCAGCCTTTTTAAAACACCAGAGGTGAACAAGGATCTAGCCAGTTATATGCATACTTATGATGATAATCATAGTCACTTTATAGTTGCATGAAATAAATAAACACTCAACAGTTATTTCAAGCAACCGGTAAATCATTCGGGAATCGCCGGGAAACTAAAGCGATTATTCATAAGCGTAACCACATACCTTTCAATTGCACTTTTCAAGATAGAAAGAGAAACCCAATCAACAAGCAAAACCTGAAATAAAAGGACAGTTTCCTTTTATTAATATTTATCCACTTCCATTATTCTAATTAGGATTCCAATTCCATAATTAGGGTTTCTTTTAGAATTTAGGGTTTTTCTTCTATTAACATTCTTAATTTATCAATCCTCATAAAACTCCTACTTTCTCATTAAATTTCCTTTATTAGACAATTGATTTCCTTCTTTCATGGAAACATGGTTTTTAATCTTCTTTATCTCAAATTAGGGTTTCCATACAAAATAACCTTCTTTTGAACATTATAATTCCAAGTTAAGCATTTTTGCAATTAAATAGCAAAATAGACTGCCATTAACATTATCAGGGTCAAACTTACCGATTTGACTTGCTAGATTACCAAAATACCCTTTCAACTTCCAATTAGGGTTTCTTATCCAATTTTAATAAACTTTATAGCCAATTAAAGTACTTTTGTTAAACCAGGCGGAATTAGGTTCTGGAAATATTTTTATAGTGTTCCTTGCATTTTTCTATGCAACTTTCATATATTAAGTTTTCTCATCTGATGTTCATAGCAATTACTGTGAATTTTGCAAGAAAAAGGTATTTTTCAGATTATTTGTCAGAGATGGTAATTTACCGAAAATTCTCGGTCGCCCGATCTGTGGACCGGTGGTTCGCTTCCTGGATCTGACGATCCTAGCTACGCGCGCCTTACTGGAGTCACTTCCGCCCTGGACCGCTAGATCTCGAGGAGGACCACCGTGGTCCTTGATCTAACGGCAACGCAATCGTCTTCCTCCTCCGTTCAGCAGCTCTGCGAGAGTCAACCTTGGGGTTGACTCTGAGTTCTCGACCTCCAAAGCCTGTGCCACGCACCCAGGGAGCGTCGTCTCCCAACTTCGAACTCAACTAGAGCTCCAATTGGGAGCCCAGTTTACGCCGTGCCCCTCCCTGGTCGCCGGACCTCCGGCGAGGATCGCTCCAGCAACAGGGGTGTAGGTCAGGCTATAAAAGCCAATTGAGGACGGGAAAATAATCGCCTTGCTCTCCCGCAGCTATTGGTTACAAGATTGGGGATGCTGGTCCTCCCAAATACCCCCTCCTATATATAGGATCGAGCAGCTCTTGCGGAATTGGGAACTTTCCCAATCCGAGATGAAACCCTGACAAACCAGGGATGTCTCGAAACTATTTCGTCTCCCGAAGCTAGCAGGATTATTAGAAAACACCCACACGCGCTAGATTCCAGGGAAAACAGAGAGGGAAAGTCCTCTATTGCCCGCGAACTCCTAGTCCCAGTAGATCTGGGACGATGACCGAGCATCGTAGGATCAAGATCCAACGATCCTGATTAAACGCGTTCAATCAAAATAGGAAATCATTTCCTAAATCATCCAATTAAGCTTATTTCCAATGGAAACTTAGAAATTTCATAACTCCTAATTGGATTGTCATTTCCTTCCCAAATTTTGAGGGAAAATCGGATATTTCATTATCCTTCTCTCCTCCAAATTTGGTTTCATAATGATATTAATTCGATTCCTTTTCTTGTAATGCAAGTTATTATTATATTATTCATATTTCTCCATCTTTTCATTATTCTTTTCATTATTAATCCCTGATTTTGAGTTCCTTGCTCTCTAAAGTATCAATCAACTCGAATTCTTATTTTTAGGGAAATATGTCATATTCTTTTCCTTATTTTAGGGGATTTTCTATGTATTTCATTGTTAATTTCAATTTGGGCTTCCAATAAAGCAAGGCCCAATAAGAACTATACAACCAATCATCTTTGAAATACATTTCAATTAATCATGGAATCCATTCCAAACTACATCACATTAATCAAGAAAATTCATTTATCTTTAAATGATATTTACAAAAGTCATTACATAGTTTGGAAAATTGAGGTTATAACAAGTGTTCACTTCCGGACCCTGTCTTCCACATCGAGGGCGCTCAGCATTTTCGATGGCATGTCATCGCCATCGAGAGCTCAGATGAAGATGGCGGCAACGACGAAAATGACAATGATGGCTACAAGAATGAAGAGGAAGAGGAGGCTTTCACTCCTCTTCGGGCACGAGTGGCACCTAGGAATCGTCCCCGCATGCTTCCGGGTGCATATTCATCTTCACAGCCTCCACCACCACAGCCCTCACAGCCAAGAGAGGATGTCTACTCCATGCAAGGGATGTATGCCATGCTGTAGGATATTCATCAAACGCAGCAACAACATACAACATCATACGGCGGTATTCAGGACACGACGAACCGGCTGCTAGATAATCAGAGGGAAATTTTTTAAAATGAGCGCCTCCTCCTCGACAACCAACAGCACATCCACGACATGTTGCATAGGATGGAGATGTAGCAACAGCCCTTCTACGATTATTATTGGAGCCAGAATTACTTTGGGGGGTATCCACAACCTCCATGAATGCCTCAGTATGATCCGAGTTTTCAGGGGCAGTACCTGTCTTGGGATCCCACGGCCCCGCAGTACCCGCCTCCTCCGGAAGAATGATCGGTATCTCTGTTCCACCTTTTAAGGTTGTTTTTTACTATGAGGCCATAGTCAAATTCAAGCTTACGGGGATTGTTGGAACAGCTCTATCCTTTAGTTTTTAGTTTTTATTGTTTTGTCTTTTGTCTTTTAGTTCTTGCAATTTTTGAGTCTGTTTGTAGGATCCACACTCTATCTAGTGTAATTGTGGATGTCTTAAGTCTTGTGTCATCTTGTTGCTTGTACATGGGAATCAAGGGAAAATTTTAAAATTTTTATTGTTTTGCGGGAAAATTTTAAAATTTTTATTGTTTTGCATGCTTGTGTTGTTCAACTTTAAGCACATAACTTAAGGAAATAATTGGGTTTGTCAACTCTAAAATAGAAAATCACAACTGTACATTCTCATGATTCATGAAAAGTGGACGGAACTGGTTGTTTGAGCCTAAACTGATCAAATGATAATGAGACTCTAATTTGAAGTAAGAGAGAGAAACCTCTTAATTACTACACAGGTCAATAAGGAGGGACACATAATAATTTACAAAGGTTCAGTCAATTGGTCTTGTGATCTATCCATCTCATTGTTTTCATACTCCACCATAAGAATTGGAAGTACATTACGATTTTAATACCTTTGATTGCATCTCATGTAGATAGGACTTGCATTGCAACTATTCTCATATATTTTGCATGAAATAAAAAAAATTAGATAAGTTATACATGCACAATATCCTTAGGTGTGTGTCATTTAGTTCCATAATCATCATTTTGTAGCTTCATTCACATTTTTTGTGCATACAGTACATCATGTATCTTATTTCCTCTGAAACATTAAAGGTGATAAACTTGTTCCATACCTTCTGAATGCTTCAAGTATATAGTTGTGCAACAAGAAATGAGCCCAACGAATAATTCATTGTCATTTATGGATATAAGGGTCTTAAAAAAAATAAGAAAAAAAGAAGAGACAAAGAAAAGAATTGAGAAATAAATAGGAATGAGAGGGAGAAAGGAACATGTTCTCACTGCATATTAAGAAGAATAAGTACATGATGTAGTTTTCTTAGATATTCCATCTCACCTTGAGACGGAGTAATAGTGCACGCATCATTCCACCTAAATGTAGGCATTAGGGCATTTTCATTTGCATATGCATCATTTAGGCCATTTTTGCTTTGTGCATGTTAGAATCGTATAATGCTTCCATTTCTTCCATGAGCCACCCATTCCATCCACCCGTTGCTCGAATCGGTAGGCCACTGTGATTTTCTCCTCATTTGTTAATATCAGGAGAGCTGCTTCCATGTAGATGGTAGTTAGGGAGAGAAATGTAGAATAGGAGATTACACGATGCATCGAGTCTGAACCGGCGAATTTTATTATGTTAACTGCCTTATATGATAGTGTTCATTGATTTTGAGGTAGACATTTTTTATGGATGATTACAGTTGCCTTTACGGTAATTATCATTCCGTGATTAGTAAGGGCCAGTTTGTGAATGTCTGGTGGGAATCATATAGTGATGTTTGTTGTGATGATCTGTTCTTTAGTTGACCCTCGCAATTCTATTCTAAAGTTTAATTGCTCGAGGGAGAGCAATGTTCAAGCTTAGGGGAGTTTGATGCGATGATTTTGAGTCACATTTATAGACTTGTTTTACGTGTGTTTTATGCATTTATTGGTCATTTTGGTGGTTAATATTGCATAATTCATTTACTTTGGTCTGTGAGCCTTCTCAACATCAATTCTCCCTTATTTTAGTGTTTTGAGCATAAATGATTACGATAATATGTTTTATTTCGGCTTATGTGGTTTTGTGCTGCAATTTCAGAAAAAACGAATATCTGCAGGTGTCGATACTATCGACAGCTGTCGATACCATCGACACGACCACAGGTTGTCAGCCGTAAGGAGCAGCACAAAGTCAATACCATCTACGGACAAGTTGATGGTAGAGACTTACCAACAGGTTGCTGGCGAGAAGATAGTCGATACTTTTGACTCCAAAGTCGATACTATCGAGCCCAGACGCTTCAGCGACGGAAGAGGACAAAAAGCGACGCCTAAGGGTGTCGATACCATCGACCCTTGTTGATGGTATCGAGTTAGCATCAGACGCAACGAAGAAAAGAAAGAAGACTTACCAATATCGCGCAGATTCGATACCATCGACTTGCATCGATGGTACCGACACCGTCAGATACAAGTTTGTTTCAGATTGATCTAAATCTGATGGATGTGATATTTTGGCAACCTAACTCGGTGATTATACCTAATGACGGCGTCCAGGAGCAATCTATCACGCCATTAGCTGTTGCACAAGTCCCGAGAAGGTGTGGAGAGAAGAACAGAGCCCAAAAGCACGCCCCAGCCATTCTGGAAGCCGAAGAAGACGTTTTCCACCGCCGAAAGGCTGTAGAGCGTGCATTCCACATCGAGGAACGCTTGGATCTTTTCCGTTTAGGGGTTTCTTTACTTATTCATGTTTTTCTCCATATTTCCCCTTTTTTGTACCATGTTTTGCTCTGAGATGAACATGTTGGGCTAATCCCCTTTTGTCTTTAGGACCGGGAGTAGCCCGGGGAAGCATTGTATGAAGTTTTTATCATAGTAATTCATCATTTATCTCTTAAATCCGTGGTATGATTTCATTTTCTCAATTATATTGTTATGCTTGATCACCATAATGATAATCTAATGCCCTTAATTGCTTTGAAAGAAGAATTAACGGTTGAAAAGAGACAAAATTCACATTAATTAACAAATCCCTTGAACAAGGCGATGTACGATTAATGGTGGAAACCCAGAGGACGACTTTAATGCACCTAGTTTAGGGTATAGGTTACTACGACAGTGGAACCGACCTAGACATAGGTAGTGAATTGTACCACAACAGTGGGCAATTCTGACTACAGGCCACTACCCGGATCGAGAGATGAACCTGAATTATTATATGGAAATCCATGCAATGATAACCCGTGATGAAACCGCAATCCTAAAGATCTCCACTTGAATTGATTAAATTAAACCTTTAATCAATTTTTTTATTTTATTTTATTTTCTTTTTAATTTTACAAAAATTCTCAAACTCTTTTAATCGGTTTACTTGATCGCAAATAGTTAGTAGTAGTCTACTGATAGTTCAGTGTCCCTGAGTTCGACTCGGGCCTCACAAGAGCCTATACTACATTGATGCGTACACTTATGTTCGACGCACGGTAAAAGTGTGTCACCCGACCGTAAGCCAACCTAAAAGGCGTAGTGCCTATAGGTGTCTTAAATGTCATCCTGTACGCCCACAAAGCGTCCGGCAGCAAGGTGCTCCAGTTCTTTCTCGTCAAATCCACAGTGCGCTCCAAGATCTTCTTAATCTCTCTATTGGAGACTTCCACTTGCCCCTATGTCTGCGGGTGGTACGGGGTACCAATGTTGTGCTTTACCCCGTACTTTCTCCACAATGTCACGAACTTCTAATTTCGGAAATGTGTACCTCCATCACTAATAATCATTCTAGGTACACCAAACCTACAGAAAATGTATTCCTTAACAAACCTGCACACTACAACGACGTCATTAGTCCTAGTGGGTATTGCCTCTACCCACTTCGATACATAGTCAACAACTAATAGAATGTACAAGTTAGAGTTGGAGGACACAAAGGGTCCCATAAAATCAATACCCCACAAATCAAACACCTCAACTTCTTGAAATACATTGAAGGGCATCTCCTGTCGCTTTGAAATGTTACCTGCTCGTTGGCAGGAATCGCATTGCCTCACATAGTCATATGCGTCCCAGAACAAAGTAGGCCAGTAGAGACCTCTCTCAAGTACCTTGGCCGCGGTTCTGGAACTAGTATGGTGGCCACCAGTCGGTAAAGTATGGCAATGACGAAGGACACTTTCATATTCCACCTCCGGTACACACCTGCGCAACACACCATCCCTGCACTGCTTCAACAGAATGGGGTCATCCCAGAAATAATGTCGTAAAGAATGGAAAATTTTCTTTTTCTCTTGGTATGTCCAATCATCTGGGATAATTTTACAGGCAAGATAATTAACAATATAAGAAAACCAAGGATCTTTAGATTTCATAGATAGAAGTTGTTCATTAGGAAAGGTCTCGGTAATGGGTATATGCATGTCCTTCTCATCTACCCTTTCCAACCTAGACAAATGGTCTGCAACCACATTTTCTATTCCCGCCTTATATTTGATTTCAATATCAAATTCTTGTAATAGTAAGATCCACCTAATCAATCTAGGTTTGGCATCTTTCTTTTCCATCAAGTACTTTATGGCGGCGTGGTCCGTCCATACCACGACTTTAGATCCTACAAGATATTGCTGGAATTTTTCAAAAGAAAAAACAACGACGAGAAGCTCATTTTCAGTTGTCGTGTAATTCAGTTGTGCTTCATTTAAAGTTTTAGACGCATAGAAAATTAGAGCGGGTTTATTTTCCACATGTTGTCCCAACACAGCCCCCACTGCGAAATTTGATGCATCACACATCAATTCAAACGGCTTGGTCCAGTCCGGTGGTTGCACAACCGGTGCCGAAATCAATTTTTCTTTAAGCACGTTAAACGCATGTAAACACTTGTCGTTAAAATCAAACACAGCATCCTTTTCCAACAACTCAGATAATGGTTTGGCGATTTTAGAGAAGTCTTTTATAAAGCGATGATAAAAACTGTCGTGGCCTAGAAAACTTTGTACCCCTTTAACCGAATTTGGTGGGGGCAATTTGGAAATCACTTCGATCTTCACCGGATCTACCTCCAACCCCTTGCTAGACACTTTATGTCCAAGCACGATCCCTTCGCTGACCATCATGTGGCATTTCTCCCAATTGAGGACCAAATGTGTGTCCTCACAGCATTGCAAAACCTTGTCCAAATTGTATAAACATTCGTCAAAGGACGCACCATAGACGGAGAAATCGTCCATAAAAACCTCCAAACAACGTTCAACCATATCGGAGAAAATGGCAAGCATGCAACGCTGAAAGGTTGTCGGTGCATTACACAGACCAAATGGCATACGAAGGTATGCAAAAGTTCCATAAGGACAAGTGAAGGTGGACTTCTCTTGGTCCTTAGGATCAATTGAAATATGATTGTACCCTGAATAACCATCGAGAAAACAAAAATGAGATCAAACCGCTAATCGCTCCAAAATCTGATCAATGAATGGGAGAGAGAAATAATCCTTAAGAGTAGCAACATTCAATCTACGGTAGTCTATACATACACGCCACCCAGTTACCAAGCGGGTAGTGACAGGTTCATTTAATAAATTATGTGTAACAGTAATTCCCCCCTTTTTAGGGACTACCTGTGTCAGACTCACCCATGTCGAGTCGGATATAGCATAGATGATACCTGCAGAAAGGAGCTTGATCACCTCCTTCTTTACGACCTCCATCATGCTCGGATTTAGTCAACATTGTGGCTGAATCACGGGTTTGGCTCCCTCCTCGAGCCGGATCTTGTGCTGGCACAATGTAGGGGAAATCCCCTTGATGTCTGTGACCGACCACCCGAATGCACCTCGGTGGTTCTTCAACACGATCAGTAGTTGATCCTCCTCCTCGGCACTGAGATATGCCGAGATAATCACTGGTATCTTTTCACCCTCAGCTAGAAATGCATATTTCAAATGAGGTGGCAGTGGCTTCAATTCTAAATCTGGCAGGCTGATCAAGGATGACTGAAGCGGTGGTGGGAGTTCTCCAAGGTCTTCATAGTACCTAGCATAAAAGCATGGAAGCACCTGAAGCATCTTGGCACATTCTTGTAGTGACTTGCTTCTCATCCAATCATGTGTTATATTAACCAGGAAGGCTTCAAGAGGCAATTATGGATATGCATTGAAAACAGAACTTGCTATGGCCTCATCTTCAGTAGAAGGTGGGATGTCCTCCTCTTCATCATTGGGAAAACCCACCGCCTTACTAAGAGACACAACCTTGGTCTGCTCCATGATGTCTACAGCCAGTGTCCCCTTCTCCACCTTAGTCATTACATGAGCCATATCTGAAAACGGCTTCCCTAGATAGAGAGAGATATTCTGATCAAAGTGTTTTACCATGCGGCAGTGCTCCTTTGCTTTTAATTGTGTTGTGTTGTAGGGCATGACCATCTCAAACCGATCATCAGCGATACCCAAGGTCAAACGACCTCTCCCCTTCTCAAGTATCATGTCAGCAGTGGCTTGGAAGGGTCGTCCAAGGAGTAACTCATTTCCTTGCTCGTCCTGCATTTCCATTACAACAAAGTCTGCTGGAAATACAAACCGATCAACTTTCACTAACACGTCCTCACAAATGCTGTATGTCTTCACCACATAATTGTCCACTAACTGAATTGCCATATTACTCGGCCTTGATTCTTTCAGTCCCAACTTTCTAAACATAGAGAGAGGCATCAGATTTATACTTGCCCCGGAATCACACAGTGCTTCGCCGAATTTCACTTTACCAATGTAGCATGAAATGTTGAAGCAGCCAGGATCCTGCCTTTTAGGTGGCAATGTGCCCATGATGAAAGCACTCACCTGTTCCTTAAGAACCACAACCTCAGTATCAGGGATCTTCCTCTTCTTTGTAATGATGTCTTTCAGAAACTTGTTGTAAGAGGGGATGTACTCTATTGCCTCTAACAATGGAATGTTGACATAAAGCTTTCTAAAGCTATCTAGAAATTTCTTGAACTGAGTGTCCACTTTCTTGGATTTCACGCTATTGGGGTATGGCACTGGGACATTTTGTGCCCTCTGATGTGGCGGCACATATGGCGTCCTCTTTGGTGTCTCCTCATCAACAGTGACGGGTTCTGTTGCAACATCCTCTACTGGCTCTGTGATTGGAGTCGGAATCTCCTCTGCGGCCTCACCTGTGTTTTCTGGTTGGGGTGTGCTCGGTTCCTCGGCCCTGGAGTTTAAAATCTGCTTACCACTACGTAGCAAAATCGCCTTTGCCTGTTGGTTTCCTCCTGTAATGTTTGTATTTCCCGAAAAACCTTGCTGCGCTGGCTTTCTCAAATTTGCTATTTCAGCTACCATCTGCGCCAAAGATGTCTCTATCATCCTCATCTGAGCCCCATGGCTTTGTAGGGTCTGCCCAAATTGATTCATGAATTCTCCTTGTTGTTTGATCTACTGGCCAAAAGTGTTCATTAGTTCTTGATTCTGCTTTATTACTTGATTGAGCAACTCATTGCTCTTATCCTCTGGCGCCAGTTGGGGTTTTGCGTCAGGGTCCTGCAAGAAATTATTTGGGTCCTTCTAGGAGAATTTCTTGTCTTTCCTCCATGAGTAGTCATTGTTTATGTACCCCAGTTGTTGGTGCATAAATTTTATTTGAGCTTCATCATCTGATTCTGCGTCTTCTTTTGCAAGCAGTTTCTTTGCTAGAAGGTCCATATTTTCATTTAGCTCTTTGATGGCCTTTGACTCCCCCGCATCCCGAACATGCTCTATGGCGTCTCTGTCACCCCAGGATTGCTTCTTGGCCATTTCTTCAAAATTTCCCAACACCTCGTTCCTGTGTTGTTTAAGAAGAAACCTGAACCTGGGGAGTCTAAGTTACTTCTATCATGCTCGAAAAGAGAAAAATACAAGATTTTAACCTGCTTCTCCTTGTCAAGCCCATGATGCGGGCACCTCCTTAGCATGATCTGGAACCGTTCCCAGGTCTCGGAGTAAGTCTCTCCTGCTTTCTGACTAAAATTATGAATTTTTCTGATCATATCATTTGTCTTCTCGGGCGGAAAGAATATTTCAAAGAACACTTCCACCATGTGGTTCCATGATTCCACATACTCATCATCAAGATTATGTAGCCATTCTCATATATTTCCCGCCAGAGAGCTGGGAAACAGCTTCAAGTACAACGTCTCCTGTGGAAACCTGTCTAATTTGATCATATCACAGTTCTCAACGAACTGGCTTATATGAGTCACCGGATCTTCATTTTTAAGCCCGTGAAATGCATTTGATTTGACCAAATTTATTAATGTAGGATCAATTTTATAAGTTGGAATATTTACTTCATGCTTCTTTATTGTCCCTTTCGATGCAGATGTAGAAGACGCCTTTATCTTCTCCTAGATTGTTTGTTCCTCAGCCATAGCTTCTGGATCAGAGTCTGAATCTATATCTTCACGTCGGTTCTGAATGTTGCTCTCCTTGTCGTCTGGTCTCGACAGTGGAACCTCTGGTGATTGTTGTGTGTAGTCTGTGCTACGCGTCCTCACCATGCACCAGTACATGCAAGATGATAAATTTAGTTCAGTACAATGCTAGATGATTATAATAATATGAAAGATAAACTATGAATTTCAAAAATGATTTAAAATAAAAAAATAAAAAGTGGCCTAGAGTGGTCGCTCGCAGCACTCGTAGTGCCGACAATTTCCGTGTCCCCGGCAACGGCGCCAAAAACTTGACACGATTTTACCATGCGTAGAACGCAAGTGCACGCGTCAATGTAGTACAAGCCCTTGTGAGGCCCGAGTCGAACTCAGGGACACTAAATTATCGGTAGACTACTACTAACTACTCACAATCAGCTAGACCAATAAAAAGGTTATGAGAGTTGTTGTGAAATAAAAGAAAATAAAATAAAACAAAGCAATCGATTAAGTGTTTAGTTTAATCAATTCAATTGGAGATCTTTAGGATTGTGTTTTCACCACGGGTTTTCATTATATGAATTTCCATATAGCTAATCAGACTCATCTCTCAATCCGGGTAGTGGCCTGTAGTCAGAATTGTCCACTGTCGTGGTACAATTCACTACCTAAGTCTAGGTCGGTTCCACCGTCGTAGTAACCTATACCCTAAACTAGGTGCATTAGAATCGACCTCTGGTTTTCCACCATTAACCGTACATCACCTTGTTCAAGGGATTTGTTAATTAATGTAAATTTCGTCTCTTTTCAACTGTTAATTCTTCTTTCAAAGTAATTAAAGGCATCAGATTATCATTATGGTGATCAAGCATAATAATATAATTGAGAAAATGAAATCATACCACGGATTTAAGAGACAAATTATGAATTACTATGATAAAAATGTCATATAATGCTTCCCCGGGCTACTCCCGGTCCTAAAGATAAAGGGGATTAGCCCCGCATGTTCATCTCAGAGCAAGACATGGTTGAAGAAAGGGGAAACATGGAGAAAAACGTGAATAAGTAGTGAAACCCTTGAACGGAGAAGATCCAAGCGTTCCTCGACGTAGAATGCACGATCTACAGCCTTTCGACGGTGGAAAATGTCTTCTTCGGCTTCCGGAATGGCTGGGGCATGCTTCTGGGCTCTGTTCTTCTCTCCACCCTTCTCGGGATGTGTGCATCAGCTAATGACATGATGCCCTACTCTTGGCCGTCGTCATTAGGTATAATCACCAAGTTAGGTTGCAAAAATATCACAACCGTTGGATTAGAGCCGATCTTAAATGAACTCTGATCTGACGGTGTCAATACCATCGACGCGGGTCGATGGTATCGACCCCTCGTGATATCGGCAAGCCTTCTTTTCTTTTCGTCGTTGTGCCTGATGGTGACTCGATACCATCGATGTGGGTCGATGGTATCGACACCCTTAGGCGTTGATTTCATCCCTTTATCGTCGCTGAAACTACACGTGTCGATATTATCGACTTTGGGGTCCATAGTATCGACTGGCTGGTCGCTGGCAACCTGATAGTAGGTCGCTACCATCGACTTCCCTGTCAATGGTATCGAATATGCACTCGTCCTTGCGGCTGCCTGCCTGTGGTTGTGTCGATAGTATCAACAGCCGTCGATGGTATCGACATCAGCAAATATGTCTTTTTCCTGAAATTGCAAAACAAAACCACATAAGTCAAGATAAAACCTATTATTGTAATCATTTATGCTCAAAACAATAAAATAAGAGAGATTTGACACTGAGAAGGATCATAGACTAAAGTAAGTGAATTATGCAATATTAACCACCAGAATGACCAATAAATGCATAAAATGCAAGTAAAACAAGTCTATAAATGCGACTCAAAATCATCGCATTAGGTAACATTGAGTTTGCATGATTACAACACTATCAAGAGTACTTTCTTACATTAAATAGGGTTTTTAATTTAAGTTCATATCATGGCATTATCGTCTTAATCATATTTCATAGTTTCAAATGAATTTTAGTTTCCCCATGCATAAGCTACCCATAATTAAGAGATCATGTAGTTAATTGAAACGACTGTCTCGCGAAAACAGGATTAACTAATGCGGAAGTGAATTATTTGCAGCGGATTACTGAAAATCACTGAAAATTTAAAACTTTTTGCAAAGAGATCCATTCACAGGAAAATTCTTTAACCATGAACCAAAGTATTCCAAATTCATCTTGGTTCACAAGTACACAACCTGTACCATTCCTTTTCAAGGATTACAACATTGACTGCCCTGTTAACAAATATACACAGGAAGTATAAAAACTTCGAGGCACTAAGCCAAAACTCAGATTGATACATTTAAAACTCTGAGGACCTGAGAGTACAGAGACGACACATAAGACTACTATCCATATGACTAGACAGACAATATTTCCACCTAAGATTTTATTGTTGTCCCTACTGTTGTTGCTGCTCTTTCCCTGTTCTAGGGTTTCTGCTCTGCCTTCCATGCATACCTAAAAATGTTTCCCACGGGGGTGAGACAATTGAAAATTGCCCCAGCGAGAGATATAACTCTCCGCCAAAAACATTGTTATTGCAGTTTATCAAATTAAAACTGAGTAGGGGTTACTTTTACATTATCAGGCAGAATTATTCATCATAGAAAAGAATAAGATAATCTCCATTCTCAAGGAGGTCATTGCATCTACCCATGGTAGATAAGTAATTCATCTGTCTACTTTGTAGAGAATATAAAGAAACATAATTAACATTTATCTACTAAGGAATGCACAAAGAAATGCAACATCAGCCAATGAATCTTCGTATTCAATCCTTAAGCAAACATGTTATACGGCTGATTACTTTTTACAATCACACTTATGCTCTGAGGAGATGAGATATACCGCTCATACTCCAACCGACCATTACGAAATCGCCTCGGTACCATACATAGGTCATCAAAAGAGCCGGATTCTTATGACCTCATCTGTCTCGGTCAGTACGAGACCACATGCAGGACATCTCGTGTCTCTACTAACTAGCTAGCTAGGGTATTCTGGCACCTTCGCTACAGAGTTACAGCGTCAACTGCACTCTCATCGCCAATCGAGAGATTTCTTGTTTATCTCCTCGATCCGACATTAAGTATCATTGGGAGATTCATGATACATCCATCCTGACATATTCATGAAGGATTGAGAGGTTTCTTGTTTACCTTCCAACAATCTCTTCAAGAGGACGTAAGGATATTTTCGCCCATTTACCCCCACATATTCAAAATATGTGCTATGGGTTTTGCCGAGGGCACCCGTTTCACCATCACATATTCCTGACGATGATGGATCTATGGTTAGAGCACTACATGAATAGATTTCACTTTATTTATTAAGTACATTCTCATATTCTTTTAGCATCAGCCAAGTTCTCAAACATAACTTATTACAACAATGCTAGAAAAAGACATGTACTACTTTTATCAGATATTTATCAGTCTTTCAAAGACCCTGGGAACTTGGTCCCTCATTTCAATACTGGGAATTATCATCCCTTCACTTTATCATCACCATAATCATATGGTTCTGGGTATTCAAACCCTTAACTCATCATTGAGCATTATTATACCTTTTTCAGGTAACTATCACCTTCAGGTCATCTGACCAAGGCATTCATGATACTTGTTACACAAGCATCACACCTGGCTCACAAGGCCATGAAATATCTTGTCACCTCTCACTAGGTAACAACTTACTCATGTGACTCATAAAAGTCCATGCATATTGCTTCTTTTACTAAGAAACAACAACATTAAGGCACATAATGCCAATCACCATTTATTATATAAATGTCACAGCTCACACTAGCTATATACATCATCTCATAATATATGTATGGTTATTAGGCATGATAACAGTCATACAAGATATTCATCACATCATGTGATGTGATAGTAACACCATTATTCCTCTACCAGGAATTAGGGTTTACTATCAAATAGGGCTTTTCATTCCCTTTACCCAAATTAGGGTTAGGGTTCCCCATTTCTCATTAATAAAGAGTTCATGATCTCATTATCTGTCCAACCCTTAATACATTATTCCATACCTCTGGGGCATTCAAAGATATCATATTTGATTATTCTAGAACATCACTTTCATCATATAGCATTAATGATCATCAATTCAAGGTATGAGTTCATTTCTCATCCTTATCATGGTATGATTATATCATACACATCATTTGGGCTTAACCCCATTCTCAAGGTACATTAATTAACACTCATCAAGGTGTAACAACTCATTACATATTATTGTAATAGTTGCATAACACACTTCATATGTTTCTTACCCAATTATATTGTATTTGAAGTACATCAAGGCATATAAACCCTGAAATGCTGAATGTGATAACTATCATATCTTGATGTATCACTTTCTCATCATTTCAAACTTTGTTGAGTTATCCATCTTATCTTGTATTAAGGTATTTCCCTCTTAATACATTCCATCACTAATCTCTTACCTTTAGCATATAATGCAAAGGCCACACATTATAATTGTACAACTATCTCACATGATATGGACTTATCTTAGTTTAAGGCATGACTTTATTATAAAGTTGCTTATAAACAATCACAATGATACACCCTCAACTAGGGTTTCTCATCACATATCTTATGTATCCTTCATCCAATTATATTGGACTTATAATCATATCAAGGTATACGATCATATGAGGTCACTTTCAAATCACCTCTAAATCAAGCATAGAGCACCACGGTCGTGCAACCAAGAACGGTTGTGCGAGGGGAAGCTACCACGGCCGTGCTACCTTGCATGGTCGTGTAAAGGGAGTTCACCTCATGAATCATATTCAAGTATGAATTCTATTCTCTCATTAGGGATTAGGGTTTCACATACCATCTCCCTTCTTTAGAATAGGGATTGCATATAGAATCACCCTTCATTAGGGTTTCATATCACATTGCCCATAATTAGGGTTTATGTTCATGATTAGGGTTTCATGATCTCTCTACTTAAGGATCATACCCTTAAACACCACATGAATCATATTCTTATAGGAATTCAGGCTATCATCATCTCAACTTGATAAGGTCATATCAACCCTTCAATCGAGTTCATACAACTATGATTAACATAGTATATCAAGTCATTGATCCTATAAGCAATTAGGGTTCATCCCTTATTTGGCACTAACCACTTAGGTACTAATAGGGTTTCAACCTTTGTACCTTCATTGACTATCATTACTAATCAGCACTGGATCAATGGATCATTCACCATCTTGATTCTCAAGAGATTCAATCACATTGGACCTCCATTACATAAGTATCCAATTGAATTAGGGTTTCCAATGTTGATTCCTTCAATCATTGAATTCATGGAATCAATCATCAATTGGACCTATCCTCATACTTCAATTGAGTTTAATAGGTCAACCTTCAAATGATTTGACCCTAAATTGACCCTCAATTGGTCATCAATTAGGGTTTGGTTCGATTGAATTAGGGTTTGGAATCGATGATTCATCAACACTAATCAATACAAGATTGGTTACATTGAAACTATTGAACCATCATTCAAATTGAACATGACCTGACCCCAAACGGTCTTGAGGTCGTTTGGATGACCACCAAATCAGCAATTGATTACACTTCAACTTAGTGACATTGGATCTTCAATTGCTTAACCATACTCAACCCTAGACCTCCAAACGGTCTTGGGTGACCCCCAAACGGTCTTGAGACCGTTTGGATGAGTCCCAAACGGTCTTGAGACCGTTTGGCTCATCCAAACCTTGGATTCTAGTGAAAAATCATCAAGGTTTGGTCTATCGAGTTGATCAACAAATCAGCACTTAATTGCAATATGATTTGGTACCTTTAGACCTTCAATTAGTCAACTATACTTAACCCCAGACCTCCAAACGGTCTTGGGGTGACCCCCAAACGGTCTTGAGACCGTTTGGGTGATTCCCAAACGGTCTTGAAACCGTTTGGGCTAATCAACCCAAAATCTCCAATTAACTCATTGGAATTTCTGCACTGTTTTCAATTAGGGTTTTCCCAATTGAATAGCCTTCAACTCACGATTCCTTGGGAGTTAATCCCTCAAATTTGGTAAGTCATTAGACCACATAATTAGGAACAGTAATACCAAACGGTCAACCCTTGGTCAACGCATTCAAACGGTCTTGAGACCGTTTTCCCAAAAAGTTCAATTAAATCAGATTGATAATCAGCACTTAATCCAATTAGGTTTCCCTAATTGATTAGCCTTAAACCTATGATTCCTTTGGAGTTAACCCCTCAAATTTTGTGGGTCATTATCCTAAATAATTAGGAACAAAATTCCCAAACGGTCAATGCTTGGTCAACCATGAAAAACGGTCTTGAAACCGTTTTCTTCCAAACGGTTTCAAATTGTTTGCCTTTAAACGGTTTGCTGAAACCGCATAGCCAATCAAATTAAAATGATTTGGAATAGCTATCAAAACCATTTGGCTTGGTACTTTTCTTTGGATAAGCATATAGGATGATGTCATCATCCCCTTCCTTCGAACAACCAAGAACAGCAACCGTTCTTGATGGAAATTGCAGCAAAGGAACAAAAGTGTATCAAATTGAAGAAAACAATCAACAAAGCATAGAGAATTGATGCAATAGCAATGATTATGGGTTTAAGTTATAAAACCCACCTCCAAATGAGCTCCAAAGCTCCAAGCTCACGACATCAATGGTGGATGAAGTTTTTGCATCTCCCCCTTAGGCTCGTCCTCAAGCTTTTGGTTGTAAAAGTTGGCTAGGGTTGAAGAGGAGATCGAAATAAGAAGGAATCCATAATTTATTTTCGATTTCCACCATGGAATCAAGATGAATGAGGGTTAATAAGCTTACCAACAGGTTGGGGCTCGTCCTCCTGTTTCTCCTAAGTCCCCTTGAGCTCATCCAAAGCAAGGGAAGAAGAGAGGGCCGAAAAATCCTTTCAATTGATTTGGAAATGAAGTTTTTATAAAGGAAATTGAGGAGAGAGAAAGCATTTTTAATTTCCCTCAACTCTCAAATTGGTGCCACATAAACCCCCTCACTCCCTTGTGTACGAAGGCACCTTCCTTTGCCTTTAATTCTCCTTCATTATCCTCAAATTAAAAGAAAAGCAAATTAAGCACCTTAATCATATAATAGTAATATCCATAATGTGAGTGGATATTACTTTCCTTTATAATAAGGTGAGTGGAGTTTCACCTCCTTTAGATATTTTCATGCCTTATCTATGCAAAAGGACGTATATCCTTATTCAAACTCAACCAATAACATTTTGGTTGAAGGCCCTTTAATTAATATATTCATTTTTGCCCTAAATTGAATTAGGGTTTCAATTAGGATTAAATCTTGATTATTTTAATATCAAGATTCTCTCTCCTCCAACTTAATCCAAAAGAGGTGCCCCTCTTATTTTCTTTGCTCTACATGATTCAAAGAAACATTAGGGACCTTATTGAAGTGATAAATTACATATTGCACCCTAGGTTTTGGGTAAATTGCATATTACACCAAAACTAGGTTTTCATGCACGTATATTGCTTTATCAGCTCTTTCTTGGTATTCAGGCTTCCATAAGCCATACCTCAGCATAATTTTCACTCTCATGATGATTCAAAACATGAGGAACATATTATCATGCACAATTTGCACTTAAATCCCTCAACTTGGGTAATTTGCACGTTAGTCCAAAATAAGCAAACATTGCTTCAACATTGTCCAAACAGGACCAAAATTGAAACATAAGCCCATCATGAGCCCTAATTACTTTTCACAAGATAATATTAATCATATAATCATCTTTATTAATCAAAAAACCTAGGGTTAGAGTATAACCCAGGTCAGGGATGTTACAAATTATAAATCTCTAACAAGGATTTCGTCCCTGAAATCCAGATAAAGGAAGACAGATGTATTTCATTCATCATACTATCTAATCTTCACATATCATCTCCTTATTATGGAGACACCAAAAAGCTTTGTTCAACAGAATGTGTTTCCTTACAGGATTCTTATAGAATCAACACATAAGACACAAGCTCCACTGTCCCCTTATCATAGACTGTGGAGTCAACTTTGTGTCACATAACACTTTTCTTGTTCATAGAGACATCTTACATTCCTTATTAATATCATGTTTATGCAAAGCATAAACCCCTAACATATGATGTTCATATCATTTTATATAATCAGACTGATTTCATAGTTGACCACTCTAGGTAGCCAACCTAAACCATCTGATAACTCTCAGATACCAGAATCTCTTACCTTGGTATCAGTCACATGTGTTAGGAACACATCACATTCTCATATTCCTTTCATTATGAGGCATTACTTGTTACATATGTCTTTTTCTTGGAGCCAAAGTCCAAGATAACTGATACTTTTCTAAGTATCCCTCACATGAACATATTTATCTTATGCACATCAGGTGTCCTAAGACCCACTTGATTGCCATGTCCCTGAAAGGAAAGAAAACAAGGATTCATATTCCTCTCATTATTTCATGTATTTTTAGCTATTCATGAACCATTTACTCTTTATCTCATCTTAGGTTCCTTGCCTTTAGCATTGGAATTTGTAAGGATGATTACATGTCATTATCCCTTTCTTTATTATTATCTAGCATGTTTATGATCATCTCATGATCTCATCACATTTCCCATGTCCTCATTATGGAAAAGATCTTTATTATGCTGGCAACATTATTGAACAAGGTCCATCTCCCTCATTCTTATTCTTGTCTTATGAGGAGTACATTTTTAGTTCCTCATACGACATGCTCATCTGAGATTATCTCAAGCTTCTCTTTCTTATGCATGAGATATGACACATTTATTCATTCTAGATTTCTGATTTCATGATACTCATTAGATTGTCTCATAATGACTACTTGATCAGAGCAATCAAAAAGACAACAATCTAAGAGTTTCCATACCCACTTTATCATCAATAGTTGTATACCTGGCCAGGGTTTACAAGTACTGTGATCAAGTAGTATGCACTTTGTCTAATATCATATTCCTTGCTTTTATTATAAGCATAAAATTTAACATCCCTGGATTTTATCCAGGCATCTCTTTTATACCTCTTCCTCTTTCATAGAGGTAAGACCAATATAGATCATTTAAAAGAATACTGAACAAAATTCAAATTCTATTTTTCATCATTTCTTCCCTATATAGCAACCAATAGGGAAAACAAAATCAACAATCCTCTTTTGTTTTTCCTATAACAAAAAGGGTTTAGTGTACTCGACATGTACACATTAATAGCATACCTTTTCCTCATATCATGGTCTTATTAGTCTTATTACTGATGCAAAAACTAAGCCATGGGATCTTACAGGTGAAAGGTTAAGACCTTTGCACTTACTTAATGGCTACTGCCCTGGTAAACTAGGCATTTGTTGCACTATTAGTACCAAAAACTTGGTTTTTCAAAACCATTAAGAAAATGTCTCTAGAATTATAGAGACCATTCCCTACTTCTCAGCTTATTTCCCTTCCTTGAGCACTGCCATCATAGATTTATTATCTGACTAAACTCATGGCAGAGTCTACTTTCTTGCCATAAGTTAATCTTTTCCATATTTTCCCTTGTTCCAACATGACTAAGTCATTCAGGAACTCTTCTAAAGCTCAAGCTTTGTGTATTAAGGACTGATAACCTAGATTGTAAGGCTAGTATCCAGTCCACTTATATGCATTACTGTTGCCCCAATCTGCCCAACAAGAGCATGATCATAGGATTCTCTATCCTGATCAGGTCTTAATGGGGATTGGCACTCATTCTATTCTTTCCTGATCCCTTGCACCTCTTCTTAGTGCAACAACATTGCTCCCAGCAATGTGTTCCTTGTGTTCTCCAGTCATTTTAACTTTTACCCTTTCTCTTCACAAGCAGAAATCATTATAGGGTATACCGGAGGACACTATCACAGACTCGATACCTTAGTCCTATGTCTCTGTAGACTCAGCGAACCTAGAGCTCTGATACCACTAATTGAAACGATTATCTCGCAAAAATAGGATTAACTAATGCGGAAGCGAATTATTTGCAGCGGATTACTGAAAATCACTGAAAATTTAAAACTTTTTGCAAAGAGATCCATTCATAGGAAAACTCTTTAACCATGAACCAAAGTATTCCAAATTCATCCTGGTTCACAAGTACACAACCTGTACCATTCCTTTTCAAGGATTACAACATTGATTGTCCTGTTAACAAATATACACAGGCAGTATAAAAACTTCGAGGCACTAAGCCAAAACTCAGATTGATACATTTAAAACTCCGAGGACCTGAGAGTACATAGACGACACATAAGACTACTATCTATATGACTAGACAGACAATATTTCCACCTGAGATTTTATTGTTGTCCCTGCTGTTGCTGCTGCTCTTTCCCTGTTCTAGGGTTTCTGCTCTGCCTTCCATGCATACCTAAAAATGTTTCCCACGGGGGTGAGACAATCGAAAATTGCCCCAGCGAGAGATATAACTCTCCGCCAAAAACATTGTTATTGCAGTTTATCAAATTAAAACTGAGTAGGGGTTACTTTTACATTATCAGGCAGAATTATTCATCATAGAACAGAATAAGATAATCTCCATTCTCAAGGAGGTCGTTGCATCTACCCATGGTAGATAAGTAATTCATCTGTCTACTTTGCAGAGAATATAAAGAAACATAATTAACATTTATCTACTAAGGAATGCACAAAGAAATGAAACATCATCCAATGAATCTTCGTATTCAATCCTTAAGCAAACATGTTATACAGCTGATTACATTTTACAATCACACTTATGCTATGAGGAGATGAGATATACTGCTCATACTCCAACCGACCATTACGAAATCGCCTCGGTACCATACATAGGTCATCAAAAGAGCCGAATTCTTATGACCTCATCTGTCTCGGTTAGTACGAGACCACATGCAGGACATCTCGTGTCTCTGCTAACTAGCTAGCCAGGGTATTCTGGCACCTTCGCTATAGAGTTACAGCGTCAACTGCACTCTCATCGCCAATCGAGAGATTTCTTATTTATCTCCTCAATCCGACATTAAGTATCATTGGGAGATTCATGATACATCCATCCTGACATATTCATGAAGGATTGAGAGGTTTCTTGTTTACCTTCCAACAATCTCTTCAAGAGGACGTAAGGATATTTTCGCCCATTTACCCCCACATATTCAAAATATGTGCTCCGGGTTTTGCCGTGGGCACCCGTTTCACCATCACCTATTCCTGACGATGATGGATCTATGGTCAGAGCACTACATGAATAGATTTCACTTGATTTATTAAGTACATTCTCATATTCTTTTAGCATCAGCCAAGTTCTCAAACATAACTTATTACAACAATGCTATAAAGAGACATGTACTACTTTTATCAGATATTTATCAGTCTTTCAAAGACCCTGGGAACTCAGTCCCTCATTTCAATACTGGGAATTATCATCCCTTCACTTTCTCATCACCATAATCATATGGTTCTGGGTATTCAAACCCTTAACTCATCATTGAGCATTATTATACCCTTTTTCAGGTAACTATCATCTTCAGGTCATCTGACCAAGGCATTCAAGATACTTGTTACACAAGCATCACACCTGGCTCACAAGGCCATGAAATATCTTGTCACCTCTCACTAGGTAACAACTTACTCATGTGACTCATAAAAGTCCATGCATATTGCTTCTTTTACTAAGCAGCAACAACATTAAGGCACATAATGCCAATCAACATTTATTATATAAATGTCACAGCTCTAGCTATATACATCATCTCATAATATTTGTATGGTTATTAGGCATGATAACAGTCATACAAGATATTCATCACATCATGTGATGTGATAGTAACACCATTATTCCTCTACCAGGAATTAGGGTTTACTATCTGATAACCTCCTATTTTAGACGATTATCTTAGTCTTTTTCTTTAGTTTTCCATACTCTTTCTAAATTAAAACTATACACAATCCCAAATTTACCCTTCTTTGTAAATATACCATCAGACTAACTTTTCCTTTTTATATATGCAGAAAAATGCAAAAAAATCATAAAAGAATAAGTCAACCGGTCTCAAGACCGCTTGAAGCCAACCGGTCCCGAGACCGCATGGAGTCAAACGGTCCCAAGACCGCTTGAAGCCAACCGGTCCCGAGACCGCATGGAGTCAAACGGTCCCAAGAACGCATGAAGCCAACCGGTCCCGAGACCGCATGGAGTCAACCGGTCTCAAGAGCGCTTGAAGTCAAACGGTCCCAAGACCGCATGAAGCCAACCGGTCCCGAGACCGCATGGAGTCAACCGGTTTCAAGACCGCTTGAAGCCAACCGGTCCCGAGACCGCATGGAGTCAACCGGTCTCAAGACCGCTTGAAGCCAAACGGTCCCGAGACCGCATGGATTCAAACGGTCCCAAGACCGCATGAAGCCAATCGGTCCCGAGACCGCATGGAGTTCAAACGGTCTCAAGACCGCATGAAACCCAAATGGTCTTGAGGTCCAAACGGTCTCCAAACCATTTGGACTTCACTTAAGGCCTATAAATAAGACCCCAAGGGTTCTCCACCAGGGGGGTTTTCAGACGTCCAGAGGCTGCCTCAATCATTCCAGAGCTCTTGCTACTTCCATCCTCCGTCCTGGGGCTGCCGGTCTGAGACCCATACTCCATCTTGAAGCTGCTTTCTCCTTCTTCGCCAAAGAAGGTGGGAAGGGGAGATCTCATCATCGTGCAACCTTTGAAGACAGGTGGATCATTGCTCTCTCTCCAAGGGGTTGACTTTCCTCTCTCCTTCATGGGGATGATGCTCTCTCTCTCTTCTTTCCTCCTTCTTTGTCCTAGTCATGAGTGAGTAGTCTCTCTCACTAGGGTGAGGGGAGTAGCCCCGCTACCCATGCTTTCATATCATGCAAATGTAATCCATAAGTTGTAATGTAGAGTTCTTATCTTTTCAGTTCAACATAAAACGATTAATGAATGCATGTTGCTTGATCTCCAACTTGTGTTATCCTTTATCTTTTAGTATGAATTGTCTACGTTTGTACTATTAGGTTTGAAACTCGTTTGTATGTTGGTTCTTGGTGCATGTATCCACCATGCACCTATTTCGGTATCTTGAAGTGTATCTCAAGAAGTGGAGTAAACTCACTATCATCCGTTGCACTTTCATACTATGAAATGGAATCAGTTGATGTATGGAAGTGCAACCTTGGTGTGTCGAGGAACACACTTTACGAAGGGAATGATGCAAAGTAATGTGACCATTTGTTCGGGAATGGATGGCATTGCAACATTCCCGCACTTCTCGTAGTTAGTTATCCGAAAGGAAACTAAGTCTACAAGGATACTAACTGACTAGACTCTTTTTGCAGGTTATGTTTTGCTTTGCATGTGTTGATCCATGTGTAGTGGCGGTGAAAAACCGATCACACCCTAGTGATTTTTATCATAGTTTAACTTATTAGATTTCCTTGCTTTCTTTACTTTACTTGCACTTAGCTTAAAAACAACCAAATCACCCTTTTGATCTAAATACCAACTATTGAGTGATTAAGTGAATTTCCAACGTTTTTCATCTTGTTGGCATCAACAAGACCGTTGTCTCGAGGATTCGACCCTTAACTATACTATGATAAGACTTCCACGTATCTTAGCATACGTGGGTGGAGTTCTCTATCTAGTATAAGCAAGGCTAAACTTAAAGACTTACCATCTTTAGGATTTTTAGTGGTGCACGCAATTCCACGCAAGTGGAAGCTCCATCAAAAATTGGCGTCGTTGCCGGGGACAACGGAACGTTGTAATTTCACTTGGTACCTTTCTAGTTGGTTAGGATTTTACACTTTTTTAATCATAACTCTATTGAAACTATTATATCTTTGTCATTATCTAAAGGTGTTTCTCTCTACTCAGGTAGAAATCGTGTATGCAACCTGTGCATAACCTCAGATTCTCCCCTGATCCAGAGTTTGACTCTGAGGTAGAGAGAAGCTTCCACCGCCGCATCCGACTCAATCGCCAAAGGGCCAGGCAAATGGCTGAAGATCAACGTCAGGCTGCTTTGGTAATGGAGAGGGTCAACGCCGCCATCGCCGCTCAAAGGGCACAACTCATCGCTGAAACTCGTGCCCGAATCCAAGAGGAGATTCGTGCGGAAGAGCAAGCTCGCATCAGAGCTGAAACTGAGGCTGCTCAGTTGGAGTTACGGAACAAGCAACTAAGGGACTACGCTGTCCCAAAGAACTATGAGGATAACCACCCGGTCCGACCTCCGATTATTAATATCCCAAACTTCGAGATTTGGACCCAGTGGATCCAGATCATGCAAGGCATCTCTTTCTCTGGAGGTTCTGGAGACGATTGCATGGATCATCTGAAAAGGTTTAAGGCATTGTGCCGCCTGGTTCCGCAAGTCGGAGTCGCTTTCGATGCAATAATGCTTCATCTGTTTCACTTTACTCTGTCTGGGAGAGCTTTGAGTTGGTATAATTCACTTGACAGAGAACCAATAATAACCACCTGGGCTCCCCTAGAGGAAAAGTTCTTAGAGAAGTTCTTTCCCCCCTCACTGACTTATGAGATCAGAGGGCAGATCAATCATTTCTCTCAGCTGCCTGGAGAAACCCTTGCTGAGGCATGGGAGAGGTTTAAAGAACTTTTGCGTAAATGCCCCCATCATGGAATCACCCAGAATCAACTGATAGAAACCATCTACCGGGGAGTAAGTGATGATATTAAACAGTTCTTAGATTCCTCTTCTGGAGGAAACTTCATGAGGAAAAATTACGAGGACGCATGGAAGATTGTTACTCTCAGAGTTGAAAACCAGTCCAACTGGGGACGGTCAGTCAGTAAAGGTGTCCTCAAAGTTTTCAAAGCTGAAGAATCAATAGAGATGAAAGAAATAGCTGAAGTCCTGAAGACCATAGTTCATAAACAGCAAGCTCTCGAGACTTCTCTTAGAGAGATTGATAAGAAGAAAACTCCGCTAGTCCAACAAGTCAAAGCCGTCACAGGATCCTGTGAGGCTTGTCATGCTTTTGACCATCCGACCCTTTCCTGCGGTATGCTATATAATGTGATGATGGATCTGCATCCACCACCACAACCATATGAATTTACCATTGATCAGTCGGAGGAGCAACCACCGGAACAAGTTAACTCTATCCACTCTATCCCTGGGCAAGTCTACTACAACCCTAATCAGCCAAGGAATCATCATGGGTTTCAATATGGAAACCCTGTTGGGACTGCCAATCCTCAGCATCAAACACAGGGGGGGTCGACTAGTAGGCTAACACCTGGATTCCCAAACAACTTCAACCAAAACCAAGGGAATCCCAGGAGTAACTTTCCTAGGGCTAACTACCCCAGGAACCAATCAGCTTATTATCAGTACACTCATCCCCCGCTCCATCCACAAACTTGAAAATGTTCTAATCAATCCAGAGGTTGAATTCTCAGCGAATGAATTAGTTCAACAGTGTCTCCAACATCTAGAAAAGGCTGAAGAAGCACCAAAGGCCACTTTTGAAGAAATTAAGGTCGTTACTGTTATAGAAGCAGTTGAGTCACCAAATGCCCCTGAATTGAAGACTCTACCTATAGGGCTCAAACATGTTTTCTTAGATAAAGAAAAACTATGCCCAGTTATCATCAGCTCCACCCTTGCAAGAGATCAAGAGGAAAAGCTTCTAAACGAGCTGAGGAAGCATAAAAAGGTCATAGGATATAAGATAGATGACCTAACAGGCATAAATCCAGCCCTGTGTATGCATAGGCTTCCTATGGTTGAAGAATTTAAGCCATCACGCGAACACCAAAGAAAGCTGAATCCTAATCTTAAAGAGGTGGTTTGCCTGGAGGTTCTTAAATTACTTAAAGATGGCATTATATACCCCATCTCTGACTCCCAGTGGGTCAGCCCTGTTCAGGTAGTTCCAAAGAAGGGAGGTACTACCGTCGTGCTGAATGACAAAAATGAATTGGTACCCACTAGGACTGTAACATGGTGGAGAATGTGTATTGATTATAGGAAGCTGAACAAAGCCACGAGGAAAGATCACTACCCTCTTCCCTTCCTCGATGAAGACTTGGAGCGCCTAGCTCATCAAAAGTATTTTTGTTACCTTGATGGTTATTCCGGGTTCTATCAAATACCCATACACCCGGAAGACCAAGAAAAAACCACGTTCACTTGTCCTTTTGGGACATACGCTTTTAGGAGAATGCCATTCGGGTTATGTAATGCACCCGCCACTTTTCAACATTGTATGTCTGCAATCTTTGCTGGTCTAACTGAATCAATTATGGAAGTGTTCATGGATGATTTCTCAGTTTATGGAGACTCCTTCGATATCTGCTTAATCAATCTCGGACAAGTTCTACAGCGCTGCGAGGAAACCAACCTTATCCTGAATTGGGAGAAATGCCATTTTATGGTAACTGAAGGTGTCGTCCTCGGACACAGGGTAAGTGACAGAGGTATCGAGGTGGACAAAGAAAAAATCGATGTTATCTCAAAATTGTCACATCCAAAGGATATAAGAGGAGTTCGAGCTTTCCTGGGTCATGCGGGATTTTATAGAAGATTCATCAAAGATTTCTCAAAGATAGCCAAACCCATGACCCAGCTCTTGACTAAAGATGCTGAATTCATTTTCAATCAAGATTGTATGCAAAGTTTCTCCACCCTTAAGAAAGCTTTAATTTCCGCACCTATTTTAAGAGCCCCAGATTGGTCACAGCCCTTCGAAATCATGTGCGACGCAAGTTATTATGCCATAGGGGCTGTTTTAGGACAGCGGATTGATAAGAAACCCTATGTTATCTATTACACATCAAAAACACTAGATGACGCACAGAAAAACTACACCACCACGGAGAAAGAGTTTCTGGCTATCATCTACGCGTTTGAAAAATTCCGCTCTTATCTGATTGGTTCTAAAGTCATTGTCTATACCGATCATTCGGCCATTAGATACCTGATCCAGAAGCAAGATGCCAAACCCCAGCTTATCCGCTGGGTGCTAATGCTTCAGGAATTCGATCTGGAGATCAAAGATAAGAGTGGCGTGGAGAACGTTGTGGCCGACCACCTCAGTCGGATCGAGGTCGAAGAGGAAGATAAAATCCCTATCCGAGATTCTCTTCCTGATGATCAGCTTATGAAGGCCATTCATAGTTTTCCTTGGTATTCCAATATCGTCAATTATCTTACCACAGTGATCATCCACCCATCTGCCTCCTACCAGGACAAAAGGAAGTTTCTTCACGACATAAAACATTATTACTGGGATGAACCCTACTTATTCCACCTCTGTGCTGACGGACTTTTCCGTCGTTGCCTCCCGGAAGAAGAAATCACCCCTGTCCTTGAGCATTGCCATTCAGGACCTACGGGGGGGCACATGAGTGCCAAGAAAATTGCTTTGAAAGTTTTACAATCTGGCTTCTTCTGGCCTACTATAGCAAACGATTCCTTCGACTTTGTGAAAGCCTGCAACAAATGCCAATTCACTGGTAATATATCAAAACGAGACGAGATGCCCCTCACAATGTGGCAAGAAATCGAACTCTTTGATGTATGGGGGGTAGACTACATGGGCCCTTTTCCTTCCTCCTATGGCTTCTCTTATATCTTGGTCGCAGTAGATTACATCTCAAAATGGGTCGAAGTTGTTCCCACTGTATCTAGTGATTCAAAGCCAGTTATCAAGTTGTTCAAAGATATCATTTTTCCAAGATTTGGAGTCCCTAGAACAGTTATATCAGATGGTGGGACCCATTTTTTGGAAAGAAGTTTCAAAGCTCTTTTGAAAAAGTACGAAGTAAATCACAAAGTAGCAACGCCTTACCACCCACAAACAAGTGGGTAGGTTGAAGTATCCAATACACAATTGAAGGCGATTCTTGAAAAAACGGTGAACAGAAACTGCACCGATTGGTCCACCAAACTTCCTGATGCCCTTTGGGCATACCGAACGGCTTATAAAACACCAATCGGAACAACCCCGTTCCGTTTGGTGTATGGTAAGTCCTGTCATCTTCCAGTAGAGCTAGAACATAAAGCATGGTGGGCAATCAAACAATTAAATTTCGACCTTAAAAGCACGGGAGAGAATAGACAACTCCAGTTGCAGGAGTTAGAAGAGCTCAGAATGACTGCCTATCACAGTGCCAGAATTTATAAAGAGCAAACAAAAATGTGGCATGATGGTCATCTCAAGAGAAAAGATATCGCCGTTGGCGAAAAAGTGCTCCTTTTTAACTCCAAGCTCAAGTTATTTCCCAGAAAACTCAGAACAAAATGGTCTGGGCCCTTCACTATAAAACATATCTACCCAACTGGAGCTGCCATTATTATAGACACCAACGGAGGAGAAAGGACGGTCAACGGCCACCGTTTAAAAATATACTATACTCTGGAAGACAAAACGCCAAGACAAACCATCGAAATCAAGGATGCTACACCAACAGCATAACTCTATTACAGCTTCGTCGAGCCAGCGATGTAAAATCCAGGCGCTACTTGGGAGGCAACCCAAGATTTCTTTTTCTTTATCCTTAGATTTAACTTATGAAAATACAAAAAAAAATTTACAACCAAAACAAGCATAAAAATAGCAAAATGAAAACATAGAAAAAAAAATTCACATAACGAAAATAAATATAAAAATATAAAAATTCATTCGACCTTACCAAATGGTCCTGAAACCGTTTGGGACCAAACGGTTTTCAAACCGTTTGGAAAAAATGGCCCTGAAACCATTTGGGACCAAACGGTCCTGAAATCGTTTAGTACCAAACAGTCTTCAAACCGTTTGGGACCAAACGGTCTCCAAACCGTTTGGAACCAAACGGTCCTGAAACCGTTCGGGACCAAACGGTGTTCAAACTGTTTGAAATCAAACGGTCTTCAAACCGTTTGGAACCAAACGGTCTCCAAACTGTTTGGAGTCAAACGATCGCTAAACCGTTTGACTTAGGGTTTTTGTCAGGTCAACCCCCCCCGTTTCCTATAAATAAAAACCCTACCCCTTCATCTTTCTCTCTTCGAACTCCCGAACTTTCTTCTGTTCTGTTGCTTTTGTTTCCTCTGCTACCGCGTGATCGCACCTCCGTCAAACTCACCTCTGTCGCTCTCCCAGCAGCAAGGTGAGCGCGTCACCGCCACCATTCTGGTTACCCTCATCTTTTCACAGCGCTGCCGACCTCTTTCTCTATTGCCGGCACCACAATCTTCTTCGTCGTTATCAACGTTTCTGTCCACCATCGGCTCTGTTCACCATCGCAAGCACCACCGTCGCTGTCTTCCCCGCCGTCTCCGTCACCAGAGCCACCGCCATTCTTATCGTTGTCCCCATAGTCGTTCTTACCACCGTATTCACCGTCTTTTTACCGTTCTTTTCACCACCGCTTCTATCGCCGATGATAACCGCCGCTCACGCCGTCGTCGCCGGCGCGTCCGCCGCCTCTGTGCCGTTTCGCCTTCATCTTCGTCTTCGTCGGTGGTTGCACGACGCTTCATTCTCCGAACGGTCTTGAAACCGTTTGGGACCAAACGGTCTTGAAACCATTTGAGATCAAACGGTCTTCAAACCGTTTGGCCTTGCACATTCATCTAATTTCCATAAAAATACAAAAATACATCAATATTAATAACATCAAATCTTTCTAAACATGTTATTCTAACTCTGGATTTCTCAGTCTGCAGACATGGCATCACCAGCATAGAAGGCCATCGGATCTGAAGCTACTCCTTCTCTGACAAGGGAGCAAATGATGGAAGAGATGGCTAGGCTACAGAAGATCAGGGATATCTTCAACAGAACTGGAAAAGCCCCTCCAAATATCAAAATGATGGAGGTTCTGGTTGACATTGACCGCCTCAGCAGTTATCTAACTGAGGCAACTGACGAGGAAGTGGAGGAGATTTCTTCTGATGATGAGGAAGGCTCGGATTACACTCCAAATCCTGAGGAAGAATCTCCAGCAGAAGAACCAAAGGGGAAGCGCAAGGTCCTGGAGACTGCATCTGGGAAGCCCTCCAAGAAACGGGCAAGAAAACAAGTCTGACCCGCCTCTGCCATGGATCAACCTCTTGCAAAACCTACCACCACCATTCCTGCTACTACCACCACCATCTCTGTCATCACCCCCACTTTCATTCCCATCACCACCACTACACCACCACCAGAAAACCTCTTCATCCAAACCAACATATCCACCGACAAAATACTAAGACCCACCAAGTATGTGTGCTCCAGCATACTTCATAAGATGGGGATATACGATCGCACCTTCTACGTGCTAGACAAAGCCAACCTCGCCAGGCTCTGTCTAGTACCCGAAGTATCATACTCTGAACCCACTTCAGAATTCTTCACTTTTCTGACCAAAGAACATGTCTACATAATGGATAGGTCACGGGATGGGGGTGACAGAAGGCTCGTCACCCAAATCTTTGGCAGCAAGATTGTCATAACGGAAAATATGTTGAACACAATCTTCATTGACAACTAGGACCAGCTGCAGAAAGCCAAGGAGGTGGGTACCGAACACTCAGAGTTCAACAGACACAAATTCTGGAAATCTCTAATCGGGATCCCCACCTATGACGTGAAGACATGCAAAGCGTCCAATATACACTCTGGCTTTGTGCGCACCCTGCACAAAATACTCGCCGGTGCACTCTTCCCCAGGACAGAAGGGGGAAACGTTATAATTTCTGACCTTTTCGTTCTCTGGTCTATTCTTAACGACAGGTCGGTCAATATCGGGTGCCACCTGATCCAGAAGCTATCAACCTCCATCCTGGGGAAAGAAATCTGCATGGGGGGACATATCACATCTATTATCAAATACCTCAAGATAGACAGACCCCTACCCTGCTGCACACAACTGAAGGGCGACATCCTTACCAATGCGCAAACCTTGAAGAACTCCTTCATCATCAAGGAAAAGGATGGGAAATTATATTACATCTTCTGCCCGATGGTTAAGTCTTCCAGAACACTTATCCCGCTTCCGGAGCTAGAAAATTATGACATCAAACAGCTCCTCTTCTCAGACTAGGAGCTTTCACATATACTAGCTTCGGTTAAAACAACCGAAAAGGAAGCTGCAGCGGGACAAACGGAGCTGAGCATCACAGCCCTGGCAGCTCGACCTACAAAAATACCTATCAAACGGCCTTCTCGAAGGTAGTTGCAGGCCCAACAGCTGTCGGGGACACCAACATCTAGGCCAAATGCAGAGGCCAAGCAGCTCCATGAAGAAATCTTAACCACCTCCTCCATTGACTCTTTCATCCAGAGTCTGCATGAGTAGCTATCAGCTGCCACCACTCCACCTTCCACCATTCCATCATCTACCACTCCCTTCTTCCCCACCACATCCACACAACCGTTCACATCCACTTCATCACCCCCATTCACCTCGGGCTTTCCCTTCTCCATCCCCATGCCCGACTTCACCACCTTCCCTTTCACCTCCGCCGCTTCCACCCCATCGCTATCACTACCACCGCTTTCACCTCAAATTCCACCACTTTTCACATCCGCCACCACCCCGACACCGCTGGTGACTACATCCACAGTCACTACGCCGTTCGGGGCATCATCAGTGTCTCTTCCGCAAGACACTAACACCATCCCACACAGACCCCAACCATCCCACCCTTCCGCTCCTGGGGTCCCCTTTACTCATATCGGTGAGGAATTCGGCCGTCAGTTCGACGCTGTCCGAAACCTCCTCACCGACCCTTCTAACATATTAACTTCTATTTTTTCTTGTGTGCAGGATTTATCATGACAGGTGACCAAGATCGACGAACAACACCGAGCCTTGCCCACCTTCCTCCAAGGTCTCCAACTACGACAGGATGAGGTGGCTAAGCAAGTTGAGCACATCAACAGCCACACCAACAACCTGCCGGACCTGGTCCTTGGAGCGACGCGTCAGCAAGAAGCGACGGCGCAAAAAGTCGATGAGATCTCCAAGCAGACTCAACCTCTGCCAGAGACTCTCCGCAAGCTCCAGCAACATCACGAAGTTCTGAGCACGCGCTTGACCACCATTGACGGAACACTTACGCAACTACATCATCGCCAAGAGGAGTCCAACAACAATGAAATCCAGCAGTTACGTGCTCAAGTCACAAATCTTACAGCACGTCTCCTCTCTGCCGAGGGGAGATATACAGACCTCAAAGAAACCCACGATGCACTGCTCGAAAAACACGGGCATCTGCAAGTGGCTTTCGATGAGCTATAAGCCACCCATCGGCGGTGCAAAACATCCGCCAGCAAAAAGCAAGCTGACAAAGTTGTGGACGACAAGGATGGCGATGACGAAGAAGATGACGACTCCGACTCATCTGCTGACTCCAACAAAGACACTACCTCTGATGACAAGCATGATGATGGAGAAGACCCGGGACAAGCAGCAGAACCCTCTCACAAAGGGTCTGACAAAAGTCACCATGACAGTGACAATCACCCCAAGTCCCCTCAGAACGATAATGTCAACATGTCATACGGGGACCAATTCTTTGACTATTCCGCTATGGGGTCCATAGGAGAAGCTGCCAAAGAAGCGGCCTACGCTGATTTCCAACAATGCATACTAGGAACCAGTGCCAACCCACCAAAAACAACTACCCCACCTCTCTCCACACCTTCTCCCTATGACGAGGGCGAGGCAGAACGATTAAGTTTAGACACCGATGAAGACCTTGATTCTGCCTCCGACTCAGACGACGATCTATCAGGCCATGAACAGGCCTTAGAACAACCTCCTTCTCCCCCTCCACAAGAACTTCCTCCGCCACCACCTTTTCCGCACAAAATGCACGACCTGGATATGACAGCCATCTCCACTTTAGATGCTCAGGACTTTTTTATACTGAACACTATAGTGGACGATGCAAAGGCAGGCAAAGACATAATCTATGACAATACCAAAACTAGGCGTAAGCTGACACGTGAAGACTTCCGCAGCATCCTCCGACCTCGGTCTACGATACCTATGGCAATCTTCCATGTCCTCCTCGCCAATTGTATAGAAATGTACAGAAGTTCTAAGCGGCAATAGCCGGCCTTCAACGCCTCGCCCGCTCTGTCTATTAGCCTCCTATACAAAAACATAAGAGCAAAGTCAATCGAGCGGCTGCGTGCTGGATTAGCACGTCGAGCACGTTTTCTTACCGTGCCCTTCCAAGTCTCGGACCACTGGCTTTTTATGATCGTGGATACTGAGGCCCGGGACGCCAAGGTGTATAATTTCTGTGGTGCCGAGCTGCCATCCGGCACAATAAACTTCGTTGGTGAAGCAGCAGGAGAAGCAAGGTGTATACCCTTCTGGCTGCTTAAATTAATTTGGGCTGCCCGCCCATCTCTTCGCCAAGATTGGAGCCAGCCTTGGTTCAAAATCATAAACCCCCAAGTTCAAGCCGCCGAGGGATCTAGGGATTGCGCTTTCTGCACCATACGCCACATCCAAGCGCTGAACCAGGAAATCCCATTTGCTGAACTGGTCGCTGAAGATTTTCATTCCTTACGCGGACGTTATGCCATGGAACTCATCTGTGACAGACGGTTCTTCAAGGACCCAACTATGGCACCAGATGACGTTCCTTGCTACCTCTTCTCAGCTATTCAGCGACCGCATCGCTGACCCTTCTGACAAACAATGAAGGAGTCAGAACAAACCAAGGTGCCAGTCGAGCAATCCTGTGTCTGCCATTGACCCAACCTTCCCTGATTTTGATCGCGACGCTTGCAAAAGTCTCAACGCCCTCGAATTACGTCTCATTATGATGCGGCTCTCAGCCGAGAAAGATGGGATCGTATTCATGTCTCAAGACATCCTTATAATGGCAGACACACTACGAGAGACTCTACAGGTTAAGGGATCCCTCTCCGTCAGCCTTATGGCCGCATATCAGTTTCTACTTGGCCAAGATAACCCAACAACATACATGGCGTCCCCATATATGAAAGACGACCTCCTAAAGCTCAAGAACTTCGGCACAACTGACGCGCTGATCTCCTATCTACAACACACAACGCCGACGTTCATCATGTTACCTTTTCTCTATCATGAGCACTGGATGCTCCTGGCAACGAATCTCCCTGAAGGAACAACCACAATATATAACAGTTCCGACAGCCAGTACAACGCACGACAGAGACACTACGTCGTGACACCGAAGACGCCAACAGAAGTAGTGGCAAAGGAGTGCGCCGATAAGTTAATCGATTTCCTGAGTCAGCACACAAGGGCGTACGACAAAGAGCATTTTCAACACCCTTCCTTCTGCCACAAGTGCCCCCAGCAAATTCGACAATCAAATGATTGCGGCTTCCACGTCCTCTACTAGATGTACACCATCATCGTTCTCCAAAGACCAGTAGAAGAGATGACTGACGTGGACTACCACGCTCTACGAGGACAGTTCGTATCCAATCTCCTTCATTCCTTGGGGGCAAATGCAGATTTACCTTAGCCTGCAGCCCTTGTCCTAATTACTTGTCACCCTATCACTTTGACACTCTGAGGACAGAGTGAGTGATAAGTTAGGGGGGGTAAATTAGACAAGGGCGAGGTACCATTTTTTTTACACCTCTCCTTCTTTTCTTTTCTCTGTTTATACATTTTCCCTTTTTAACTTTCTCTTTACTTAACCCTGTTGTTTTTGAGTAGAATCACCCTCTTTTAACTCTAGAATCATGTTAGTCCCCAAAAGCAAATAGCACTTAGACATTTAATGGCGATTTAATAAAGTCACTCCACTATTTGATTTTCATGCTTTTGCTTCAATTCTTTATCTGACTCTCCACAGGTCAAAATTAAGGCAGAAATAAGACAATCTCTCAAGGGCGAGAGGGGAATCAGGAAACTTCCAAATCAAGAAGTTCTGCAAAGTGGACCACAAACCAAATAAGTGCATGTTGAAAAACTCTAAGAACAACTTTCCTCCCTTCAAAATAAAAGAGGCTTGGACGCCCAAAATAATTTCCCAAACAAAACCCAAGCCTGCGAGCTATCGAATAAAAGCCAGAGAGACGAATAAAATTATGAGAGTTGTGCCATGAATAAGGATCATATAAAGAACCGATGAAGGTTTCACCCGGCCGGCACATTCCGCTGCCCTCACAAAGGCAGATGTGGCGTGCCCGGTAGTGAAACCCTAAGGTATCCAAATATATGAAAGGATCATAAAGGACTCACCCGGCCGGTACATTCAGCTGCCCTCATAAAGGCAGATGTGTCGTGCCCGGTAGTGAGATCCTAAAAGCATAGACAGCCCCTCCCCCACATGAAGAGGGAGTTATACTTCAAGCCTTTAGCCAACCCTCACACCCTCTCTAGCTTCCAGTAGGTCTTTCAGAGAGGTATAAAGCTGATTAGAGTTATCAACATGCACATAATAAAGGTGGTCCCAATGCGAGCTATGAGATACGGAAAGAACCTGAGACCCAAGCAACTATCGAAACCTGAAAGAGTCAAGATAAGCAGTAAGACTTGATCTGACCTCAGAAGAACTCAGGTCAAGAATTGAAGCAAGAGTATGGAAACCCTAACTAAATAAAATCACCTCGCCATTACATGTCTCAGCTCTATCTAACTTGAGGACAAGCTAGACTCTAAGTTAGGGGGGGTGATAACCTCCTATTTTAGACGATTATCTTAGTCTTTTTCTTTAGTTTTACATACTCTTTCTAAATTAAAACTATACACAATCCCAAATTTACCCTTCTTTGTAAATATACCATCAGACTAACTTTTCCTTTTTATATATGTAGAAAAACGCAAAAAAATCATAAAAGAATAAGTCAACCGGTCTCAAGACCGCTTGAAGCCAACCGGTCCCGAGACCGCATGGAGTCAAACGGTCCCAAGACCGCTTGAAGCCAACCGATCTCGAGACCGCATGGAGTCAAACGGTCCCAAGACCGCATGAAGCCAACCGGTCCCGAGACCGCATGGAGTCAACCGGTCTCAAGACCGCTTAAAGTCAAACGATCCCAAGACCGCATGAAGCCAACCGGTCCCGAGACCGCATGGAGTCAACCAGTCTCAAGACCGCTTGAAGCCAACCGGTCCCGAGACCGCATGGAGTCAACCGGTCTCAAGACCGCTTGAAGCCAAACGGTCCCGAGACCGCATGGATTCAAACGGTCCCAAGACCGCATGAAGCCAACTGGTCCCGAGACCGCATGGACTCAACCGGTCTCAAGACCGCTTGAAGCCAACCGGTCCAGAGACCGCATGGAGTTCAAACGGTCTCAAGACCATATGAAACCCAAACGGTCTTGAGGTCCAAACGGTCTCCAAACCGTTTGGAATTCACTTAAGGCCTATAAATAAGACCCCAAGGGTTCTCCACCGGGGGGTTTCAGACGTCCAGAGGCTGCCTCAATCATTCCAGAGCTCTTGCTACTTCCATCCTCCATCCTGGGGCTGCCGGTCTGAGACCCATACTCCATCTTGAAGCTGCTTTCTCCTTCTTCACCAAAGAAGGTGGGAAGGGGAGATCTCATCATCGTGCAACCTTTGAAGACCAGTGGATCGTTGCTCTCTCTCCAAGGGGTTGACTTTCCTCTTTCCTTCATGGGGATGATGCTCTCTCTCTCTCTTCTTGCCTCCTTATTTGTCCTAGTCATGAGCGAGTAGTCTCTCTCACTAGGGTGCGGGGAGTAGCCCCGCTACCCATGCTTTCATATCATGCAAATGTAATCCATAAGTTTTAATGTAGAGTTCTTATCTTTTCAGTTCGACATCAAACGATTAATGAATGCATGTTGCTTGATCTCCAACTTGTGTTATCCTTTATCTTTTAGTATGAATTGTCTACGTTTGTACTATTAGGTTCAAAACTCGTTTGTATGTTGGTTCTTGGTGCATGTATCCACCATGCACCTGTTTCGGTATCTAGAAGTGTATCTCAAGAAGTGGAGTAAACTCACTATCATCCGTTGCACTTTCATACTATGAAATGGAATCAGTTGATGTATGGAAGTGCAACCTTAGTGTGTCGAGGAACACACTTTGCGAAAGGAATGATGCAAAGTAATGTGACCATTTGTTCGGGAATGGATGGCGTTGCAACATTCCCGCACTTCTCGTAGTTAGTTATCCGAAAGGAAACTAAGTCTACAAGGATACTAACTGACTAGACTCTTTTTGCAGGTTATGTTTTGCTTTGCATGTGTTGATCCATGTGTAGTGGCGGTGAAAAACCGATCACACCCTAGTGATTTTTATCATAGTTTAACTTCTTAGATTTCCTTGCTTTCTTTACTTTACTTGCACTTAGCTTAAAAACAACCAAATCACCCTTTTGATCTAAATACCAACTATTGAGTGATTAAGTGAATTTCCAACATTTTTCATCTTGTTGGCATCAACAAGACCGTTGTCTCGAGGATTCGACCCTTAACTACACTACGATAAGACTTCCACGTATCTTAGCATACGTGGGTGGAGTTCTCTATTTAGTATAAGCAAGGCTAAACTTAAAGACTTACCATCTTTAGGATTTTTAGTGGTGCACGCAATTCCACGCAAGTGGAAGCTCCATCACTATCAAATAGGGCTTTTCATTCCCTTTACCCAAATTAGGGTTAGGGTTCCCCATTTCTCATTAATAAAGAGTTCATGATCTCATTATCTGTCCAACCCTTAATACATTATTCCATACCTCTGGGGCATTCAAGGATATCATATTTGATTATTCTAGAACATCACTTTCGTCATATAGCATTAATGATCATCAAATCAAGGTATGAGTTCATTTCTCATCCTTATCATGGTATCATTATATCATACACATCATTTGGGCTTAACCCCATTCTCAAGGTACATTAATTAACACTCATCAAGGTGTAACAACTCATTACATTTCATTGTAATAGTTGCATAACACACTTCATATGTTTCTTACCCAATTATATTGTATTTGAAGTACATCAAGGCATTTAAACCCTGAAATGCTAAATGTGATAACGATCATATCTTGATGTATCACTTTCTCATCATTTCAAACTCTATTGAGTTATCCATCTTATCTTGTATTAAGGTATTTCCCTCTTAATACATTCCATCACTAATCTCTTACCTTTAGCATATAATGCAAAGGCCACACATTAAAATTGTACAACTATCTCACATGATATGGACTTATCTTAGTTTAAGGCATGACTTTATTATAAAGTTGCTTATAAACAATCACAATGATACACCCTCAACTAGGGTTTCTCATCACATATCTTATGTATCCTTCATCCAATTATATTGTACTTATAATCATATCAAGGTATACGATCATATGAGGTCACTTTCAAATCACCTCTAAATCAAGCATAGAGCACCACGGTCGTGCAACCCAGAACGGTTGTGCGAGGGGAAGCTACCACGGTCGTGCTACCTTGCATGGTCGTGCAAAGGGAGTTCACCTCATGAATCATATTCAAGTATGAATTCTATTCTCTCATTAGGGATTAGGGTTTCACATACCATCTCCCTTCTTTAGAATAGGGATTGCATATAGCATCACCCTTCATTAGGGTTTCATATCACATTGCCCATAATTAGGGTTTATGTTCATGATTAGGGTTTCATGATCTCTCTATTTAAGGAGCATACCCTTAAACACCACATGAATCATATTCTTATAGGAATTCATGCTATCATCATCTCAACTTGATTAGGTCATATCAACCCTTCAATCGAGTTCATACTACTATGATTAACATAGTATATCAAGTCATTGATCCTATAAGCAATTAGGGTTCATCCCTTATTTGGCACTAAACACTTAGGTACTAATAGGGTTTCAACCTTTGTACCTTCATTGACTATCATTACTAATCAGCATTGGATCAATGGATCATTCACCATCTTGGTTCTCAAGAGATTCAATCACATTGGACCTCCATTACATAAGTATCCAATTGAATTAGGGTTTCCAATGTTGATTCCTTCAATCATTGAATTCATGGAATCAATCATCAATTGGACCTATCCTCATACTTCAATTGAGTTTAATAGGTCAACCTTCAAATGATTTGACCCTAAATTGACCCTCAATTGGTCATCAATTAGGGTTTGGTTCGATTGAATTAGGGTTTGGAATCGATGATTCATCAACACTAATCAATACAAGATTGGTTACATTGAAACTATTGAACCATCATTCAAATTGAACATGACCTGACCCCAAACGGTCTTGAGGTCGTTTCGATGACCACCAAATCAACAATTGATTACACTTCAACTTAGTGACATTGGATCTTCAATTGCTTAACCATACTCAACCCTAGACCTCCAAACGGTCTTGGGTGACCCCCAAACGGTCTTGAGACCGTTTGGATGAGTCCCAAACGGTCTTGAGACCGTTTGGCTCATCCAAACCTTGGATTCTAGTGAAAAATCATCAAGGTTTGGTCTATCGAGTTGATCAACAAATCAGCACTTAATTGCAATATGATTTGGTACCTTTAGACCTTCAATTAGTCAACTATACTTGACCCCAGACCTCCAAACGGTCTTGGGGTGACCCCCAAAGGGTCTTGAGACCGTTTGGGTGATTCCCAAACGGTCTTGAAACCATTTGGGCTAATCAACCCAAAATCTCCAATTAACTCATTGGAATTTCAGCACTGTTTTCAATTAGGGTTTTCCCAATTGAATAGCCTTCAACTCACGATTCCTTGGGAGTTAATCCCTCAAATTTGGTGAGTCATTATACCACATAATTAGGAACAGTAATCCCAAACGGTCAACCCTTGTTCAACGCACTCAAATGGTCTTGAGACCGTTTGCCCAAAAAGTTCAATTAAATCAGATTGATAATCAGCACTTAATCCAATTAGGTTTCCCTAATTGATTAGCCTTAAACCTATGATTCCTTTGGATTTAACCCCTAAAATTTGGTGGGTCATTAGCTTAAATAATTAGGAACAAAATTCCCAAACGGTCAACGCTTGGTCAACCATGGCAAACGGTCTTGAAACCATTTGCTTCCAAACGGTTTCAAACCGTTTGCCTTTAAACGGTTTGCTGAAACCGCATAGCCAATCAAATTAAAATGATTTGGAATAGCTATAAAAACTGTTTGGCTTGGTAATTTTCTTTGGATAAGCATCTAGGATGATGTCATCATCCCCTTCCTTCGAACAACCAAGAACAGCAACCGTTCTTGATGGAAATTGCAGTGAAGGAACAAAAGTGTATCAAATTGAAGAAAACAATCAACAAAGCATAGAGAATTGATGCAATAGCAATGATTATGGGTTTAAGTTATAAAACCCACCTCCAAATGAGCTCCAAATCTCCAAGCTCACGACATAAATGGTGGATGAAGTTTTTGCAACTCCCCCTTAGGCTCGTCCTCAAGCTTTTGGTTGTAAAAGTTGGCTAGGGTTGAAGAGGAGATCGAAATAAGAAGGAATCCATAATTTATTTTCGATTTCCACCATGGAATCAAGATGAATGAGGTTTAATAAGCTTACCAACAGGTTAGGGCTCTTCCTCCTGTTTCTCCTAAGTCCCCTTGAGCTCATCCAAAGCAAGGGAAGAAGAGAGGGCTGAAAAATCCTTTCAATTGATTTGGAAATGAAGTTTTTATAAAGGAAATTGAGGAGAGAGAGCATTTTTAATTTCCCTCAACTCTCAAATTGGTGCCACATAAACCCCCTCACACCCTTGTGTACGAAGGCACCTTCCTTTGCCTTTAATTCTCCTTCATTATCCTCAAATTAAAAGAAAAGCAAATTAAGCACCTTAATCATATAATAGTAATATCCATAATGTGAGTGGATATTACTTTCCTTTATAATAAGGTGAGTGGAGTTTCACCTCCTTTAGATATTTTCGTTCCTTATCTATGCAAAAGGACGTCTATCCTTATTCAAACTCAACCAATAACATTTTGGTTGAAGGCCCTTTAATTAATATATTCATTTTTGCCCTAAATTGAATTAGGGTTTCAATTAGGACTAAATCTTGATTATTTTAATATCAAGATTCTCTCTCCTCCAACTTAATCCAAAAGAGGTGCCCCTCTCATTTTCTTTGCTCTAAATGATGCCAAGAAACATTAGGGACCTTATTGAAGTGATAAATTACATATTGCACCCTAGGTTTTGGGTAAATTGCATATTACACCAAAACTAGGTTTTCATGCACGTATATTGCTTTATCAGCTCTTTCTTGGTATTCAGGCTTCCATAAGCCATACCTCAGCATAATTTTCACTCTCATGATGATTCAAAACATGAGGAACATATTATCATGCACAATTTGCACTTAAACCCCTCAACTTGGGTAATTTGCACATTAGTCCAAAATAAGCAAACATTGCTTCAACATTGTCCAAACAGGACCAAAATTGAAACATAAGCTCCTCATGAGCCCTAATTACTTTCCACAAGATATTATTAAGCATATAATCATCTTTATTAATCAAAACACCTAGGGTTAGAGTATAACCCAGGTCAGGGATGTTACAGATTATAAACCCCTAACAAGGATTTCGTCCCTGAAATCCAGATAAAGGAAGACAGATGTATTTCATTCATCATACTATCTAATCTTCACATATCATCTCCTTATTATGGAGACACCAAAAAGCTTTGTTCAACAGAATGTGTTTCCTTACAGGATTCTTATAGAATCAACACACAAGACACATGCTCCACTGTCCCCTTATCATAGACTGTGGAGTCAACTTTGTGTCACATAACACTTTTCTTGTTCATAGAGACATCTTACATTCCTTATTAATATCATGTTTATGCAAAGCATAAACCCCTAACATATGATGTTCATATCATTTTATATAATCAGACTGATTTCATAGTTGACCACTCTAGGTAGCCAACCTAAACCATCTGATAACTCTCAGATACCAGAATCTCTTACCTTGGTATCAGTCACATGTGTTGGGAACACATCACATTCTCATATTCCTTTCATTATGAGGCATTACTTGTTACATATGTCTTTTTCTTGGAGCCAAAGTCCAAGATAACTGATACTTTTCTAAGTATCCCTCACATGAACATATTTATCTTATGCACATCAGGTGTACTAAGACCCACTTGATTGCCATGTCCCTAAAAGGAAAGAAAACAAGGATTCATATTCCTCTTATTATTTCATGTATTTTTAGCTATTCATGAACTATTTACTCTTTATCTCATCTTAGGTTCCTTGCCTTTAGCATTGGAATTTGTAAGGATGATTACATGTCATTATCCCTTTCTTTATTATTATCTAGCATGTTTATGATCATCTCATGATCTCATCACATTTCCCATGTCCTCATTATGGAAAAGATCTTTATTATGCTGGCAACATTATTGAACAAGGTTCATCTCCCTCATTCTTATTCTTGTCTTATGAGGAGTACATTTTTAGTTCCTCATACGACATGCTCATCTGAGATTATCTCAAGCTTCTCTTTCTTATGCATGAGATATGACACATTTATTCATTCCAGATTTTTGATTTCATGATACTCATTAGATTGTCTCAGAATGACTACTTGATCAGAGCAATCAAAAAGACAACAATCTAAGAGTTTCCATACCCACTTTATCATCAATAGTTGTATACCTGGCCTGGGTTTACAAGTACTGTGATCAAGTAGTATGCACTTTGTCTAATATCATATTCCTTGCTTTTATTATAAGCATAAAATTTAACATCCCTGTATTTTATCCAGGCATCTCTTCTATACCTCTTCCTCTTTCATAGAGGTAAGACCAATATAGAGCATTTAAAAGAATACTGAACAAAATTCAAATTCTATTTTTCATCATTTCTTCCCTATATAGCAACCAATAGGGAAAACAAAATCAACAATCCTCTTTTTTTTCTATAACAAAAAGGGTTTAGTGTACTCGACATGTACACATTAATAGCATACCTTTTCCTCATATCATGGTCTTATTAGTCTTATTACTGATGCAAAACTAAGCCATGGGATCTTACAGGTGAAAGGTTAAGACCTTTACACTTACTTAATGGATACTGCCCTGGTACACTAGGCATTTGTTGCACTATTAGTACCAAAAACTTGGTTTTTCAAAACCATTAAGCAAATGTCTCTAGAATTATAGAGACCATTCCCTACTTCTCAGCTTATTGCCCTTCCTTGAGCACTGCCATCATAGATTTATTATCTGACTAAACTCATGGAAGAGTCTACTTTCTTTCCATAAGTTAATCTTTTCCATATTTTCCCTTTCAGGAACTCTTTTAAAGCTCAAGCTTTGTGTATTAAGGACTGATAACCTAGATTTTAAGGCTAGTATCCAGTCCACTTATATGCATTAATGTTGCCCCAATCTGCCCAACAAGAGCATGATCATAGGATTCTCTATCCTGATCAGGTCTTAATGGGGATTGTCACTCATTCTATTCTTGCCTGATCCCTTGCACCTCTTCTTAGTGCAACAACATTGCTCCCAGCAATGTGTTCCTTGTGTTCTCTAGTCATTTTAACTTTTACCCTTTCTCTGCACAAGCAGAAATCATTATAGGGTATACCGGAGGACACTATCACAGACTCGATACCTTAGTCCTATGTCTCTGTAGACTCAGAGAACCTAGAGCTCTGATACCACTAATTGAAACGACTGTCTCGCGAAAACAGGATTAACTAATGCGGAAGCGAATTATTTGCAGCGGATTACTGAAAATCACTGAAAATTTAAAACTTTTTGCAAAGAGATCCATTCACAGGAAAACTCTTTAACCATGAACCAAAGTATTCCAAATTCATCCTGGTTCACAAGTACACAACCTGTACCATTCCTTTTCAAGGATTACAACATTGACTGCCCTGTTAACAAATATACACAGGCAGTATAAAAACTTCGAGGCACTAAGCCAAAACTCAGATTGATACATTTAAAACTCTGAGGACGTGAGAGTACAGAGACGACGCATAAGACTACTATCTATATGACTAGATAGACAATATTTCCACCTGAGATTTTATTGTTGTCCCTGTTGTTGCTGCTGCTCTTTCCCTATTCTAGGGTTTCTGCTCTGCCTTCCATGCATACCTAAAAATGTTTCCCACGGGGGTGAGACAATTGAAAATTGCCCCAGCGAGAGATATAACTCTCCGCCAAAAACATTGTTATTGCAGTTTAAAAAAATTAAAACTGAGTAGGGGTTACTTTTACATTATCAGGCAGAATTATTCATCATAGAACAGAATAAGATAATCTCCATTCTCAAGGAGGTCATTGCGTCTACCCATGGTAGATAAGTAATTCATCTGTCTACTTTGCAGAGAAAATAAAGAAACATAATTAACATTTATCTACTAAGGAATGCACAAAGAAATGCAAAATCAACCAATGAATCTTCGTATTCAATCCTTAAGCAAACATGCTATACGGCTGATTACATTTTAAAATCACACTTATGCTCTGAGGAGATGAGATATACCGCTCATACTCCAACCGACCATTACGAAATCGCCTCGATACCATACATAGGTCATCAAAAGAGCTAGATTCTTATGACCTCATCTGTCTCGGTCAGTACGAGACCACATGTAGGACATCTCGTGTCTCTGCTAACTAGCTAGCCAGGGTATTCTGGCACCTTCGCTACAGAGTTACAACATCAACTGCACTCTCATCGCCAATCGAGAGATTTCTTATTTATCTCCTCGATCCGACATTAAGTATCATTGGGAGATTCATGATACATACATCCTGACATATTCATGAAGGATTGAGAGGTTTCTTGTTTACCTTCCAACAATCTCTTCAAGAGGACGTAAGGATATTTTCGCCCATTTACCCCCACATATTCAAAATATGTGCTCCGAGTTTTGCCGCGGGCACCCATTTCACCATCACCTATTCCTGACGATGATGGATCTATGGTCAGAGCACTACATGAATAGATTTCACTTGATTTATTAAGTACATTCTCATATTCTTTTAGCATCAGCCAAGTTCTCAAACATAACTTATTACAACAATGCTATAAAGAGACATGTACTAGTTTTATCAGATATTTATCATTCTTTCAAAGACCCTGGGAACTCAGTACCTCATTTCAATACTGGGAATTATCATCCCTTCACTTTCTCATCACCATAATCATATGGTTATGGGTATTCAAACCCTTCACTCATCATTTAGCATTATTATACCTTTTTTCAGGTAACTATCACCTTCAGGTCATCTGACCAAGGCATTCATGATACTTGTTACACAAGCATCACACCTGGCTCACAAGGCCATGAAATATCTTGTCACCTCTCACTAGGTAACAACTTACTCATGTGACTCATAAAAGTCCAGCATATTGTTTCTTTTACTAAGCAACAACAACATTAAGGCACATAATGCCAATCAACATTTATTATATAAATGTCACAGCTCACACTAGCTATATACATCATCTCATAATATTTGTATGGTTATTAGGCATGATAACAATCATACAAGATATTCATCACATCATGTGATGTGATAGTAACACCATTATTCCTCTACCAGGAATTAGGGTTTACTATCAAATAGGGCTTTTCATTCCCTTTACCCAAATTAGGGTTAGGGTTCCCCATTTCTCATTAATAAAGAGTTCATGATCTCATTATCTGTCCAACCCTTAATACATTATTACATACCTCTGGGGCATTCAAGGATATCATATTTGATTATTCTAGAACATCACTTTCATCATATAGCATTAATGATCATCAATTCAAGGTATGAGTTCATTTCTCATCCTTATCATGGTATGATTATATCATACACATCATTTGGGCTTAACCCCATTCTCAAGGTACATTAATTAACACTCATCAAGGTGTAACAACTCATTACATTTCATTGTAATAGTTGCATAACACACTTCATATGTTTCTTACCCAATTATATTGTATTTGAAGTACATCAAGGCATATAAACCCTGAAATGCTGAATGTGATAACTATCATATCTTGATGTATCACTTTCTCATCATTTCAAACTCTATTGAGTTATCCATCTTATCTTGTATTAAGGTATTTCCCTCTTAATACATTCCATCACTAATCTCTTACCTTTAGCATATAATGCAAAGGCCACACATTATAATTGTACAACTATCTCACATGATATGGACTTATCTTAGTTTAAGGCATGACTTTATTATAAAGTTGCTTATAAACAATCACAATGATACACCCTCAACTAGGGTTTCTCATCACATATCTTATGTATCCTTCATCCAATTATATTGGACTTATAATCATATCAAGGTATACGATCATATGAGGTCACTTTCAAATCACCTCTAAATCAAGCATAGAGCACCACGGCCGTGCAACCAAGAACGGTTGTGCGAGGGGAAGCTACCACGGACGTGCTACCTTGCATGGTCGTGCAAAGGGAGTTCACCTCATGAATCATATTCAAGTATGAATTCTATTCTCTCATTAGGGATTAGGGTTTCACATACCATCTCCCTTCTTTAGAATAGGGATTGCATATAGCATCACCCTTCATTAGGGTTTCATATCACATTTCCCATAATTAGGGTTTATGTTCATGATTAGGGTTTCATGATCTCTCTACTTAAGGATCATACCCTTAAACACCACATGAATCATATTCTTATAGGAATTCATGCTATCGTCATCTCAACCCTTCAATCGAGTTCATACAACTATGATTAACATAGTATATCAAGTCATTGATCCTATAACCAATTAGGGTTCATCCCTTATTTGGCACTAACCACTTAGGTACTAATAGGGTTTCAACCTTTGTACCTTCATTGACTATCATTACTAATCAGCATTGGATCAATGGATCATTCACCATCTTGATTCTCAAGAGATTCAATCACATTGGACCTCCATTACATAAGTATCCAATTGAATTAGGGTTTCCAATGTTGATTCCTTCAATCATTGAATTCATGGAATCAATCATCAATTGGACCTATCCTCATACTTCAATTGAGTTTAATAGGTCAACCTTCAAATGATTTGACCCTAAATTGACCCTCAATTGGTCATCAATTAGGGTTTGGTTCGATTGAATTAGGGTTTGGAATCGATGATTCATCAACACTAATCAATACAAGATTGGTTACATTGAAACTATTGAACCATCATTCAAATTGAACATGACCTGACCCCAAACGGTCTTGAGGTCGTTTGGATTACCACCAAATCAGCAATTGATTACACTTCAACATAGTGACATTGGATCTTCAATTGCTTAACCATACTCAACCCTAGACCTCCAAACGGTCTTGGGTGACCCCAAAACGGTCTTGAGACCATTTGGATGAGTCCCAAACGGTCTTGAGACCGTTTGGCTCATCCAAACCTTGGATTCTAGTGAAAAATAATCAAGGTTTGGTCTATCGAGTTGATCAACAAATCAGCACTTAATTGCAATATGATTTGGCACCTTTAGACCTTCAATTAGTCAACTATACTTGACCCCAGACCTCCAAACGGTCTTGGGGTGACCCCCAAACGGTCTTGAGATCGTTTTGGTGATTCCCAAACGGTCTTGAAACCGTTTGGGCTAATCAACCCAAAATCTCCAATTAACTCATTGGAATTTCAGCACTGTTTTCAATTAGGGTTTTCCCAATTGAATAGCCTTCAACTCACGATTCTTTGGGAGTTAATCCCTCAAATTTGGTGAGTCATTGGACCACATAATTAGGAACAGTAATACCAAACGGTCAACCCTTGGTCAACGCACTCAAACGGTCTTGAGACCGTTTGCCCAAAAAGTTCAATTAAATCAGATTGATAATCAGCACTTAATCCAATTAGGTTTTCCTAATTGATTAGCCTTAAACCTATGATTCCTTTGGAGTTAACCCCTCAAATTTGGTGGGTCATTAGCCTACATAATTAGGAACAAAATTCCCAAACGGTCAACGCTTGGTCAACCATGGCAAATGGTATTGAAACCGTTTGCTTCCAAACGGTTTCAAACCGTTTGCCTTTAAACGGTTTGCTGAATCCGCATAGCCAATCAAATTAAAATGATTTGGAATAGCTATCAAAACCGTTTGGCTTGGTACTTTTCTTTGGATAAGCATCTAGGATGATGTCATCATCCCCTTCCTTCGAACAACCAAGAACAACAACCGTTCTTGATGGAAATTGCAGCAAAGGAACAAAAGTGTATCAAATTGAAGAAAACAATCAACAAAGCATAGAGAATTGATGCAATAGCAATGATTATGGGTTTAAGTTATAAAACCCGCCTCCAAATGAGCTCCAAAGCTCCAAGCTCACGACATAAATGGTGGATGAAGTTTTTGCAACTCCCCCTTAGGATCGTCCTCAAGCTTTTGGTTGTAAAAGTTGGCTAGGGTTGAAGAGGAGATCGAAATAAGAAGGAATCCATAATTTATTTTCGATTTCCACCATGGAATCAAGATGAATGAGGGTTAATAAGCTTACCAACAGGTTGGGGCTCGTCCTCCTGTTGCTCCTAAGTCCCCTTGAGCTCATCCAAAGCAAGGGAAGAAGAGAGGGCCGAAAAATCCTTTCAATTGATTTGGAAATGAAGTTTTTATAAAGGAAATTGAGGAGAGAGAAAGCATTTTAATTTCCCTCAACTCTCAAATTGGTGCCACATAAACCCCCTCACTCCCTTGTGTACGAAGGCACCTTCCTTTTCCTTTAATTCTCCTTCATTATCCTCAAATTAAAAGAAAAGCAAATTAAGCACCTTAATCATATAATAGTAATATCCATAATGTGAGTGGATATTACTTTCCTTTATAATAAGGTGAGTGGAGTTTCACCTCCTTTAGATATTTTCGTGCCTTATATATGCAAAAGGAAGTCTATCCTTATTCAAACTCAACCAATAACATTTTGGTTGAAGGCCCTTTAATTAATATATTCATTTTTGCCCTAAATTGAATTAGGATTTCAATTAGGATTAAATCTTGATTATTTTAATATCAAGATTCTCTCTCCTCCAACTTAATCCAAAAGAGGTTCCCATCTCATTTTCTTTGCTCTAAATGATGCCAAGAAACATTAGGGACCTTATTGAAGTGATAAATTACATATTGCACCCTAGGTTTTGGGTAAATTGCATATTACACCAAAATTAGATTTTCATGCACGTATATTGCTTTATCAGCTCTTTCTTGGTATTCAGGCTTCCATAAGCCATACCTCAGCATAATTTTCACTCTCATGATGATTCAAAACATGAGGAACATATTATCATGCACAATTTGCACTTAAACCCCTCAACTTGGGTAATTTGCACATTAGTCCAAAATAAGCAAAAATTGCTTCAACATTGTCCAAACAGGTTCAAAATTGAAACATAAGCTCCTCATGAGCCCTAATTACTTTTCACAAGATATTATTAAGCATGTAATCATCTTTATTAATCAAAACACCTAGGGTTAGAGTATAACCCAGGTCAGGGATGTTACATTAATATTCATGAGAGAAGAACTACATGATGAGATGGGAACACTAACTAATCATCCTATCTATTTAGGTAGCTTAGGTGATCCTTAATGAAGATATGAGATTCTAGAAGACTCTAAACTTTAAGGAAAGGATCTTAGTCCTCCCTGGGTTCTTAAGATGTGTTATTCCTTAAACATATATAGAGGCCTATGTGTTTCTCTCTGATACCATTTGTCACGAAACTGTTTCTTACCCTATGTCAACACTCCTAATGGCTAAAAAGCCAAAGGTGAGTGGACTTGGGCGCATGTCCTTAGAATGGCACAAATATTTCACATAGGCAATTTATATATAAAAGTAGTAGCAAAAAGACTAGATATAACAAGATACTAAACATGGAGATAAGAATATGTATCCATTTCTATATCAAGAGTATCCATTGGTGTTTTGTTTCAGATCTTAGATTCTTGAGTGCAGTGATCTTCATTTTGAAACTACAAATCCAATAAACATAACGTATTAATGCTAAAGAATTAAGTAGGCTATGAAAAATATATAAACATAGTTTAAGAGTAATATAAAAGTTACTTGGCTAGAAACATCATATAATCAAGAAGAATAAACAAGATGAGAACAATTAACGATGCTGGTTTATACAAAACATGTTTTAAGGGTATTTTCATTATACTTAACAAGATATTATGACCATTGACCAACTTCCCATTGGAAGGGTCCGTAATGGCACTCATGTTTAAGAAGATCAACAGATTAGATTTAAAAGAAAATATTGCATCATGATAAACTACTTGAGTGTATTCTGCTCTGAATACACTCGAGTGTATTCTAGCCTGACTCTCTCTCTCTCTCTCTCTCTCTCTCTCTATATATATATATATATATATATATATATATATATATATATATATAGAGTCAGGCTAGAATACACTCGAGTGTACGGATCACACGAATACACTCAAGTGTGTTTGCATATCAAGACTATTTTTTGCAAAATGTAAACCGTTGATCTTCACCGTCATACTATAACTAGGGTACATATAAATTTTGAGCCCATTTGGATGAGTGTAAGTCACTCATCCAAAGGCAACAAAATCGACGCACGAAACTAATTTGAAATGCATAATTTTTGCGGTCTTCATAACATGAGCTATACATATCCGAATGTGCTCAAATTTTGTGTATGAGTTGTTCACGAGATGTTTAAGAAGATCAACGGATTAGATTTTCAAAAAAAATATTGCATCATCAAAAACTACTTGAGTGTATTCCGCTCCGGATACACTCGAGTGTATTCTAGCCTGACTCTCTCTCTCTCTCTCTCTCTCTCTCTCTATATATATATATATATATATATATATATATATATATATATATATATATATATATATATATATATATATATATATATATATATATATATATATATATAAACTCACACACACAAGCACCCATACACGCAGACATACACACACACATGAATATATATATGTATGTATATATACACCATGTATAAGATACATACATACATAAATACATACATACATACAACCGACAAGGATTGACTCAAGTGGTCCAGCATGGTGTCTCCTAACAAAGAGACCCGAGTTTGAATCCCAGCTGCCGCCTTGATTTACCACCCTCCTGGGTGTTCGGCCTCTGCCACGGGAATGGGAGAGGTGGGAGAAATCTCTCTCTCTTAATCCCATACATACATACATATAGAGTCAGGTTAGAATACATTCGAGTCTACTGATCACACACCATACACACCGATGGTGTTTGCCTATCTAGACTATATTTTTACAAAATCTAATCCATTGATCTTCATATTTACAATAATAATAGGTCACATACAAATTTGAGCTAAAACTATATATATATATATGTATATATTACCACTCTATAACACACTCGAGTGCACAGATCACACTGTACACCCCAATGGTGTTTGCCTATCTAGACTATATTTTTTACAAAATCTAATCCAATGATCTTCATTTTTACAACATTAATATGCTCCATACAAAATTTGATCACATTAGGATGAGTGTAAGTCACTAATTCAAAGACAAAATCAATACACAAAATTAATCTGAAATGCATAATTTTATATATGTGTGTGCTTACATGCGCATGGTGGCTGGGTGCACATTCATGTATGGGTGTGTATATTCTTTCATGCAATTAGAATTTGGGCAACCAGTTAGATTGTTCAAGAATATGCTTTTATATTTTATTTTATTTACAATTGAATTACTAGTTTGATTCGATTCGATTCAATTCACTCAACTTGTTGGACTGGTTGGACAACATTTTTGACTGGTTGGACCGAGATAGAAGACATTGCAGATTTTTCGGACTTGCGTGTCGGTCAACCACGGTTTCACTTGTCAGATCGGTCTGGCCGAGTTCGATTCCAAAAATACTGGCAACATGTCCTTTCCGTCTATTTTTTTTAACGAATTTTACACTAAAATAAAAAAATATTGATTACATTGTGTCCGACATCAAACACGATAAATGATTGCTCTTCTTTTCAATATTTGCGACAAAAATTAATAACGAAGCATTTTTCCTTTTTTTTTTAACATGAGCATAGCAGCTGACAATGTCTTTTTTCTACACATATTTAATATAGATTTTAGGTTATGTTTGATGTTAAATATAATAAATGGTTACTCTCATTTGTGTATGTTTCGTCAGAAGACAGTAATGAATCATTCTCTTTTTTTTTTCTTTTTTCACGTTAAAGTTGCAGCGTCATTTTTCTTTTATACATATTGCGTGAGCACTTGTGGGCCGAGCGCCATTCGACTGGATTGGATTTGGGTATTATACTTATTATTCCATCAGATTAGCACTGTGTCTTTGTAAGCCATACCTGCGAGATCCAATCTTCAGTGACCCAATTGTCGCCGACCTGAGGCTCCTCCTCCCTTCTCTCTACGCTGCCCCTTCCTTCCCTAACCTGTTGGTCGTTCAGTCGTCTTCGGCCGCCGTGACTTTAGTCCACATCGTAGCTTCCACGTCAGTTCAATCACGGTCCCGTTTCATACTGGCCAATGTGAAAAGACTGCAAACGTATATATAGGCACTGTTCCAATAATTCAATCAGGAATCCCAGGTGTCATGTCGACTTATTAGGATATGTGATTAGTGTTGGAGATACAAAAGGAAAATGATACATGGACTAGAAATAGAATATTTTTTACTATTATATGTGCAAAATAACAAAATGGAGGTAGAAGTAACTACTTTTCTTCTTTTATTTTGTTGTTTTGTACACATAATAACAAAAAAGTTCAATTTTTGGTCCGTATAGCAAACCTCAGTACAAAACCAATGTTAGTCTGCTTGATGTGACGCTAGAGTCAACTAAACAAGAATACCACCGAACAAATCTCAATCCCAGTAAATTATTATAACCAAACAAAATCCCAAGACTTTATGTGGCCGACAGCCTACGGCAAAGCCCCAGGTTTCTTTCAGACACAGTGTTTGACTGAGGAAGTTTTCTCTCCGTCTCCGGGTCTTAATTATAATTCTTCCTGTCACATCGGTTCATTTCCAGTCTAGGGAGCTCAGTTATTATATAATAAGTCCCAGGCTTCGAGCATGTTCGCTAAAAACTGGAGAAAGAAGGCGACTTTAGCATCAACGTGGGTGGCCATCGAGGTTGCAGGAAGAGAAAAGGCCTCTGGGGTGGTGAAGCGAGCAGCAAAGCAAAGTAGTAGCTAGCTGAGGAGCAGAGTATAGCTGAAGAAGATGACCGGAGGCGTGGATCATCTGCTGGGTCTGATCAAGGTGAAGGTGATCCGGGGTTTGAACCTCGCCATCAGGGATGCCGTGTCCAGCGATCCTTATGTTGTCATCAAGATGGGAGACCATGTATGGATTGAATTTCTATCCCTTTCTTCTCTCTCTGTTCTTGTTGCTAGGAAAGTACTATTCCTTGCTTGTACTCGATCGCAAATATGTTCTCTTTTGCAGTCCTCTGCTATTCTCCATGTTCATTATGCAGTGGTACCATGTTTGTGCCTGTGGTGGTGGCTGGGTTCTTTTCTTTACTGCCTGCTTGCCTTCCCTTGCTTGTTTCGTCTTCGGGGTGAATCTTTCAAAGGGAAACGTGTTTTGTAGCTAAATTTACAAAATCCCAGTGACCCGTGGAGCTTTATCCTTCTTTCTGTTATAATCGAAGGAATAATTGGTTGCATATTAAAACATACCTTTTTGCAACTGATCATCTTCCAGCTTTCGGGTATTTTGAGTGACACAGTTTCACACCGGTTTGCCTTTTTTTCCTCGTATGTGATCTATCAACTTAACTTTACTGGATCTCTTTGATTTTGGTTGGCAGAAACTCAAGACCCATGTAATAAGGAAGAATCTGAACCCAGAATGGAACGAGGAGCTCACACTCTCTGTCACAGATCCTAACCAGCTCATCGAAGTGGTACACAAAACTGCCCCATATCCTCTGTTTTTTATCAATTACTAATATCTCCAGCTATCGTTTTTTTAATTTCATGATTCGGTTTTTCAATCCTGTGAATTTTCCAAGCAATCTTCTCGAATTTACTTAGGGGCGATCTGTCTTATAAATTATTCTATTCTACCAGCAAGTCTTCGATTGGGACAGGCTCAGCCTGGACGACAAAATGGGCAACGCAGAGATCAGCATCCAGCCGCTCGTGGACGCAGTGAAGTCGAGGCCAGAGGGATTGCCCGACGGCGCCATGATTAACAAGATCGTGCCTAGCAGGCAGAACTGCTTCGCTGAGGAGAGCGCCATCCGCTGGTCCAAAGGGAAGGTCGTCCAAGATGTTGTGCTCCGGCTGAAGAATGTTGAGTCTGGAGAAGTGGAGATGCAGCTGCAGTGGGTGAGCATTCCCAATGCCAGGAGTCTCTAAACGGGGAGAGAGACAGAAAAAGAGGTGGAAAAGGGTGTCTTCATTTACCTGCCTAGTAGACCGCGCGTAGTGGGTAGGAGATCGAAATAGCTCAAGTTTGGTTGTATATACATGTATTATGGTAACCAAGTTGGAGTCCAGAAGCTGCGGGTTTAAAGAACAAAAACCGTATGATATTTCAACCGTATATACAGCTGTACTCTAGCTATCTGTAAGCTTCTACAAATGTAAGAGATAAAGCAAGTAGCAACTTGCACACGATCATCAATGTCTTTTAGTTTAACTGCTCAGATGCCTAAATTCATATAAAAAAGATCAGTGCTGAGAGGGTCGATTACCATTTTGGACAACCTTGCAGTGTCTTTTCCACTTAGACCCATTATAACTTACCACTGAAACAAACAATGAATCTACGGTCTAGACTTCCTCCTCATCGGATCCAGCGGCAATGGGATTTTGTCATGACTGCGGCAATGGGATTTTGTCATGACTTTTCTACATAATGTGTATTGTCTATGATGAACTTTCGGGGTAGACGGTCAGATAAGATGCGGAGTAGAGGAAGTCATGTGTACTGTGCTGCGGACGACGGCGTGCGCTCAGGTGATAGGGCGGGCGACCCAGGGCTCACGGAGGGCGGCTTCGGGATCGGGGGAGGGGGCTTCGACGGCAGGCGGACGCCACCCTACTCCCGCAGGTCTTTGACTCGGCTCGATCTCCGTCGTGTCTGTCTCAGGCGGGCGACCGTCTTCTCTCCTCTACCCTCTCCTCTTCTGTTGCGGCGGGGCTGGGCTCCTGGATCTCGCCCCGTGCTGCGTCGGGCGGCGGTTTGGGAGGGGCGGATTCGGCTCTGTTTCCCCCACCGAGCCTCTGGTCGGATTGAAGTTGGAGTGGTGTTGGTGGTTCCGTCTTCCTCACAGATCTGGTGGTATCGAGCTCCCCCACCCTCTTTCAATAGTTGTTTTCTGAATGAGGTTTCTAGACCTTCCGACATGAAGGCTTCCGAGCTCTGGGTTTTCTCAGTATTTCGGCCTCGGTTTTTCTGTCTTTGTTGGCTTGTTTAGCCAGTGGTTCTGACAGTTTATCTATCTTTTGTCACCGCTAGTCGGAGTTTATCTGTCACGCTGAGATCTCTAGCCACGACTATATCTCATCTTTGCTTTGGATTGGTCTTATTACTCAGTTATATGGTTTCGTTTGAATTGATATACGAGCAGAACACCGTCTTGTTCCAACCCCTCTACCACTACTCAATGCTCTGGTTGAAAGAATTCTTCAGGAAAAGTTACTTAAGACAGCCTCAAAGAAGAAGAATCAATGCGGAAATGTCTCTCTCTCGTTCCAATATGAGTTGTAGTGCCTCAGGATTACTGAACGTGATGTTTGTATGTTCTGTTTGTATCTTTCTTCCCAATTGTAGGTGTCGTATGGCTAACAAGTAATGAATCGATCATTTTGCTCTAAAAAAAAAGATGCGGAATAGCTTTAGAGCGGAACAAATTTCCATTTTATTTGCGCGTACAATTCAATTCTCTTAAAGTTCATTTGCCTCCGTTTGGCACAACACTTTGAAATCCTGCGTACTAGATTGAGTTAGTAGGGGGGATTGGATTAGCTAATTTGGATTGAACTTAATTTCTATTTGACAACCTAATCCTATACTATTTAGCTAGCACTCAGAATTACAAAGTTCAGTCTAGTAGAATCTGTTTCCAGACTGATTATATTTGGCTAGCGGTCAAAACTGTAGGGTTTAAATTGATTGTGGTATGATTTTGTTTGGATAGCGGTCTGAATTACGGGGTATAGTCTATATACAGTCCAATCTTGGTCTAATTATGTTTGGCTAACAAATTGGTCTCAATATTCATTCTTGCTATATGTTGTTTGTGGCATTCATTTTCATTGACGAGAGTATTATGTAAAGTCATTTGTGTGGCTGTAACGTGAATACAGTTGGGATTTTGTATGGATATCACGCTAATCAAACATGTAATTATGTATAAGCACAATATTGTAATGAGGTGCATAGATGTACTCAGATTTTTTCCTTAGGTCAAAGGGTTCAAACTATCTCAGGCGAAACATCAGAATAAGTATAAGAAAATATGCATACATGTAAGTATATATGATTCATTGGTCTATTAAAATAAAAATATATTGGACATGATATCATGGGCTTGATCATGGAGTTGGTGGAAGAGTATAGCGCTTCAATTATATTATATAGTTAACTTCATTAGATAGAAAAAAGTACATGTCCATGTAGGTTGTAGTTCGTTTCATCAACGATGTTGATATCAACAACATTACTAAAAGCCATCGCTCGATGCTATACAACATCTTACTCTTCATAAATCAGCTTAATCTCTTCAATAATGTTCATGTTGTATGTTTAATTTTAGTTACCGATTGAAAATAAGAACATTTTTTAGTTCTCTATATGGGTAAATTTTCTTATTTGTTAATATTATTACTATTTTTAATATTAAATCAACTTATGAAAAAGTCATAACGTTAAACTATAATACAACTCTCCAAGTTGCTCAGTTAACACCTTGAATTGGAAAGTAGTTGCATCTTCTGTGTTAATCTCGAGTGTGATAATTCTTTCACAGTTGCGTCATTGGTCATTGGATTGCTATATTTTAGTAGAATACTTGACCAACCTTAACACTGACAACCCATTCAAGGTGAACTAGTGCTAATTGTTAGTAAGCTATAATATACAATCCATAGATGTCCATAAAAAATTCAATGCACGAAAGTAAAATGAAGTTGTTCCATATGAAATGGGAAATATAACACCAATATATGGAAATAATATAATCTTATTTTAGGAACAATTCCACCCATCATAGTCACTAAAGTTTGTATTATCACTACCAAAGTTCAATTTGTTACGTAGACAGTCACGCCTACTATGCAACTCATTTGTATCTTTCATAGAAGTAAGGCAATTGAAAAATGTTGGCTAGTTATACGTAATGTTCCTTGCAAACATTAGTTGGTTCATCATCACCTCCCAAAATGCCTTCAAAGTTGTAGTGTTATGTTGATAACAATGCATCAATGTCCTCATTTGTGAAAGTCCTTGGGAGGAATCCATTGTTGTAAGTGTAATACGGTGCATGATGTTTGTTGTCTTTAAATCTACCATTGCTTGAATCTTCTTGATCCATGTACATTTGAATAATTCAAGATAGGTTGCATTGACATGTTTGCATTCCATTAGACATCACACCATATTATTTATGTGATGCTAATGTAAAAGACTGCAATAGTTACATAGTTTGTGACAGATACACATACAATTAAAACAATATAGTGCCCAAAAATACCCTTTAAAATAAATCGTAGTTCAACAAAACATGCTATTTTTTGATACATGGGAAAACTGTGGCGACACATCTCGCTATCACACAGACAACGAGGTGCCACACAAAAATGTGCGGAAAACACCATAAACCACCTATTACCAAAAACATGGGGTAATTAAAACCGATTTCGGGAAGCAGATAAACTAAAAAACTATTACATCTAGATCCTCATCCTGCAAGAAAATAGGTTATAAAAACATTTACAAGTCTTGATACGTTTTCACAGCTTAGAAGATCAGTTCTCTTGTCATCACATGAGTTCATCACCTGTTTATACATACGTAACTGGCCACCTCCGGCCAACAGCAGGATATACAAAGCTTCATTAGCTATACATCGTAAAACAACGTCAAAACGCCTCTGATGACCTGAGAGTACATGGATGACTCTAGGACTCTACAACAAAACAACCAAAACAGTAACGTATCCATCTCTTGCCTTCTACTGCTCTTCTTGCTGCTCGGCTGCAACCCCGTGACCACCACCACGTCTAGCGCGATCTCCTAAAAAGGTTGTAAACCAACGAGGTGAGACACACAGTCCCAGCGAGAAACATAACTCCCCGCCGAAACTATAAAACCTCAAAGGTTAAAGAAGATAACAACAAATAACTGAATAAGTATAACAAGAGCAGCATACTGAGCAAAGCTATTAATACCATCAAGCTTACCAAGATGTACAGAAGACATATAACCAAGTAGTTCTTTATGGAACATGATTGACAAGATAAGCTTTATAAGAACTTATCACAAGATAAAGGGTCATGCACACAAATGCATAGTACAACTAGATCAGTTATATAAGCAAGGCCTCAAACAATGTTCCGTATTTTGTTCTAGGCAAGATATACTATTCGACTGGATTACGTTTTATTATGCCCTGAGGAAGTGAGCCGTACCGCTCAAATCCAACCTTCGGTTGCGGAACCCAAGCCGGTGCCATATAAGGTCAATGGAAGAGCCAGACTCCACGACCTCCCACCTCGTGGTCAGTGCACGAGCTCTACACAAGCAGGACCGCAGTCTCATGCTTAAGTGGCCTCAGCCACAGGGTCAGCTCCCGTAGGCTACCCTTTCTCTAGCCCGCCTTGGTACAAGTCACAACGCTAGTATATCTGAGCCACAAGCCAGTTCACCGTGCTCCCTGAGCCATGAACGCATTCATGCTCTATCACACTAAGCCATGGGCTTGTTCACCATTCTCCTAAACACATCTTAAGTCTACAACCGAAGTTGCACTCTAACCTCCTCATTTTCGGCTAGGAGAAACCACACATATTCAATAATATGCACTTCCAGGTTAACCCGTAGGAGAACCTGTTTCACCATCACCAGCTACTGACGATGATGGATCTATGGCCAGGGCAAACTACATGATATGTTCCACTGTAATTAGTTAGTATATTTTAAGTGGATTGTTGAGGCAACCAGATTGTAACACATACATAACATAAAGTTATATTATTATTACCACCATCACATTATCCTGGGATCTTAATCCCTCATCAAAAGAAACCATTGCCTCTTAAGGCATTTTCATTATTTGGGATAACAATTCCTGATTTCATCATCAGAGGATAGCACCTCAACTAGGCACTTTAGCCAAACTCAGGTCCTCAGACATAAACACATCAAACTGGTCTTGCAGGTTATCTCATCAACAAGAGTGACCATCAATGCAGTGTTATTCAAACAGATATACCTCATAGCCCTTTACCTGGCTATGAATCTGCATGAAATACATGCATGGTTAGTATACACATTCATAGAGATAACTGAAGCCATCATGGATTAACAAGAATATCATGCTATCACATATAGGGCAACATTGATGATTATACACTTTATCATTCATGCCTCCAACCTGTGACCATAGACCTGGGTCACGTCATCATGTGAAGAAACTCATCATTATATATATACAGGATTCAAGGAGATCACAAACACATGTAATATCATTATTAACATGGAACCATCATCTACATGCAACCCGGGTTATCAGAACCCTTACTAAAACTTCCACAGCCCTCACCAAAAAGGGTGACGAGCAGCGCGTCCCTCAGCACAACTTGTAATGGGTAGGGTGGCATCCCTTACCAAAAGCATACCAGCCTAACTATATGTATAAACACATATCGGCCAACCCTAAACGGTATCGACCACCACCCAAGGGTGCCGTGCATCCAGAGATCAAAACATATCATGCAACTCTGATGCACAAGGCACAACGTGCAGCTAAGTTAAGAGAGGGTAACGTGCAAGAAGCTAAGCATGAAGCAGCTATCTATCCATGTCGACTGAACCCTATCACCCATCTAGAGTGAAGGTCCCTATCAGGCAGCCACTCCACTCACGCGCCCAAGGCTCTCACTGTCAGAACATAACGCCCCAGCGCAACATGGTATCGCCCAACATACTCACAACTCAGGAGACACCAAAATGTTCCAAAGAAGCCTATCGGTCAAGGGCAACACTTCATATCGGCCTCCAACGGAGCAACATCTAGGGTTTCTACACGCCACCATATCGGGCATCACCATCACCAACCATGACGCCCAACACAAGGATAACCCACTGAGCTCTATAACGTCCAAGGTACAACGAGCACCAAACCAACCTTAGCTAGGTGTATCGTGCAGGGCTCCCAACAAGGCATATCGCCCAACACACAAGGGTATCAGCCACCAACTAAACTCCATCTAGGCACAACGGCCAAGGGTACAACTCAAGACTAAACAAATGGGCAGCACTATCCCAAAGTCATATCATGCAAGATACAACCCAACAAGATCATCATCAACCTCAAGCACAAGGGCACCAAACCCTAATTGATCAAGAAGATCGGCTCACCTCTCAACAACTAAGAGAGAGGGGTCTTGCACAACCTCTATCACAAATCGGGCAACCACAAGGATCCACCTCAACATAGGTCATCCAAATATCACCTCTCAAATCCATGGTGAGAGGAGGGTGTTTCCCAAGCAACTAGGATGTAGACTCACCTCTCAACTTAAATGAGAGAGGGGTATTGCCCACATCACTAGAGCTCAGACTCACTTCTCATAACCAAGGAGAGAAGAGGGGTATTGCTCAACAAGGAACTCTAAAACCATGGTTCGGCCAACAAGGGTACAAAGGTACAAAACTTCAACCATAACAACAAGATCACTAAGGCTAAAGGTGCAACTAAGCAAGAAACTTATCTTAGAACATACATGGCCGATTATGATCATGTGAAAACATACATTATAGAAGGAGGTAGTATGGTTAGGGTTAGGAGTTATGCAACCCACCTTAAGAAAGCTCCAAGCTCCTAGCACCAAGCTTCCAAGCTCAAGCACCACCACAAGAAGAAGAACAAAGCACTCTAGGGTTCGACCACCACTAGAGGAAAAAGAAGACTCCAAGGAGAAGGAGGAGGATTGGCCACTAGCTTGCAAAGGAGAGGTGTCATGCACCAAGGGAGAGGGGAAACTAAGGAACTAAAGGGATCCTTAGAAAGCGAAAGGGAACACATATATAGGAGAGGGTGGAGGAGAAACCAAGGTAAGACAAGGCAAGGTGTCACCCACCTAGGGACACTTGTCCATGGGAAATGCCACCTCCTTATCTCGCCTTATACACATGTCCAAGGACATTGCCACATGCAAGCATCATGCACCAAGTGTCCACTAGTGGTGACACAAATGTGTTCAAAGGGTCAAAGGGGTCCATGGCCTATACACCCCATCTCCATGCCCGACACACCTCCCTGGCGACACACTTATGGCCGATACAAGGCACTCTTGCCTGACACAAGGTCCAACAAGGTTAGGCAAGGCTTAAGCAAGGCAAAACAAGGCCCAACAAAGCTCATCCAATTCATATATTAGGGTTTTAACTCTTTAATGTATATATGTTATTCTAATACATGAATATGAAATTGGAAATAGGACAAGTGGACCTTGATTTCAACTAAAGGTTCGGAAAAGAGGTTAATAGGACTCTAAGTATCTATGTATGTGCTATAAATCCCTATTTGTGTATGTTGTATCCCCTATTCCTCTATGCTGAGCAATTCACCTATGCTTATTCATTCTCTTTGTCCTATGGACATTAGCCTATACACAATGTCTTTTCTTTTGAATATCATTGTTCATATGAAATGCCTTATTTGATGTTGAAAATGTGATTGTGGATATTCTTTTGAACTCTTATCTTATGCTTTGTTCATGATGTAACTCTAAAAGATGACATGTGATGTCTTTTTCCCACTTATGAGGTTGATGTATATATTGGTCACTTATGTGGTGACTAGTTTATATATTCTGACTATACTTTCTACTTGCCTTTACATTTAACATGCTATGTGATTCAGTAGCACTAGAGTAGTGTAATTGCATTGGTTTTTATGGCAGATGTGTTATTTCCTGCCGAGCAAGTGTGATATTTCCTGCTCTTTTGAGATGGAAAGGAACCTCATACCCAGGGCAAGATGAGTGATTCTTGGCCCATGTTTTATATATTATATCAGGTTTCAAGTTTATGAGACTTGGCCGCCTTTGTCTTTATAATATTCTAGTGTTATAATTTTCTCACATGCATGCAGGATGATGGTTATGATATGTGCTTATGTGGCACCACTCTTTTATTTAATAATGGCAAGTATTCTTTTGTTATCATATTATTTCAATTCCTTTTCTCTTGATACCTATTTGGGCGGTCCTTATCTTTTCTATGGGAAGCCTTTTATATTTGATGTCCTTTATTCCATATATTGCTCAATTTCCTATTTAGTATGCACATACCAACTTTTGCTGATGTCTCCTGTTGTTTCTTTCTTTTGTGGGGTATGCTTCCAACCCCAGGTTAGATCAAGGAGTATATAGCTTTTGGCTTGGACCTAGGTCTTGGAGATTTTGCTTTGGAGACAAGATTTGAAGTATTTTGGACTTCCCTCTATCTAGATCCTATTTTGTATGTTGATGTAACCCTAAATGGGAGAATTTGATGTATTTTTGTAAACCTGTATGAAATTGAATACAGTCAATTATTTTTTTTATTCCGCTGCTTTCCAATGAGTTTTGATTATCATATTTTAGTAAAGGGGTGATCACTCACCTCCTTACAGCACCTTATGAAGCTTTGTATGGTAGACGTTGTAGATCACCCTTATGTTGGTATGAAACAGGCGAATATCAACTTTTAGGTCCTGATCTTGTGCAGTAGACCACCGAGAAGATTAAAATAATACAACAACAGTTAAAGACTGCACATGATAGATAGAAATCTTACGCTGATAAGCATCGTAGACCTTTAGAATTACAGGTTGGAGACAGAGTGTACCTCAAGGTCTCACTTTGGAAAGGAGTTCTTAGGTTTGGAAGAAAAGGAAAGTTAGCTCCTAGGTTCATGGGGCCTTATCCAATCATTGAACGGATTGGAAAAGTAGCTTATAAACTAGAGTTACCACCAGAATTACAAAGGTTACACCCAGTGTTCCACATTTCCATGCTTAGGAAGTGTCACCCTGATACAACATCAGTTCTGCAACCTATGGAAGTAGAATTGAATGATGATATATCTTATAAAGAAGGACATGTATCGATCCTTGATAACAGAATTAAAAAGCTGAAAAAGAAATATGTAAGTCTTGTATAAAGTCCTCTGGAATCACTATGGTGTTGAAGAAGCCACATGGGAACTAGAAGAAGAGATGAGAAGGAAATACCCTACTCTTTTCTCTTAATATGTTTTTGATACGTTTTGTTGATTTCGGGGACCAAATCCTTGTAAGGGGTGGATAATTTGTAACATCCCTGACCTGGGTTATGAACTAACCCTAAGTGTTTTGCTTAAATATGTGATTAGATTCTTTTGGTTATCTTATGAAATGTAATTAAAGCTTTTGAGGAACTTATATTTCCATTTCAGTCCTTTTTGAATAAATGTTGCAACTTTGTTTTGTTAATTTTGGACATAAGTGCAAATTACCCAAGTAAAGGGGGTTACTTTGCAAATTGCACATGTTAAGATATTCCTCTGATGATGAGACATCATAAGAATGAATATGATGTAGTGACATGGATTCCACAAGTTTGGACACCAAGATATAGCTTGTAGAGCAATCCTTGTGCTTTAAAACCTAGTTTTGGTGTAAAGTGCAATTTACCCAAAATCTAGGTTGCAACATGTAAAATATACCTATAGAGTATCTCTCATGTTTCTTGGCATCAAGTATAGAAAATAAAATGAGAGGGACGCCTCATTTGATTGACCAAGTAAGAAAAGTAACCTTGATATTTAAATAACCAAGTTTTAAGCAAAATGGCCCTTTTTATATATGCAACTTATTGAGGTAATTGGTTTCTTTTCCTTTTAACCTTGGATAAGAGAGAGGTTTTGCATGTGAAAAGGAGGAAGAAACTTGTCCAAGGATGGAGCAAGTATGAGTGGATGGGTTTAAGAAATAAAATAAATAACTATCTTTTTCTTTGCCTTGATAATACCCAAAAATATATAAGCACCCTTTTTCCTTCAAAGCAAAGGATCGTTCCTTTAGTTCTTTCTCCTTATCTTCTTGCTTTGGCCGACCAAGAGGGAGCTCTGGAACATAGGGAGACGACCAAGCTAAGTTGGTAAGTATGGGTCATCATCTAGCTCGAATTCTTGGTGGAAACTCTAATACAAGGTTGGTTTAGTAGTTTTCCTTACACAACTCTTCTTTCTAGCCATCTTCTCCATTCAAATCTTGAAGAATGGACCTTGGGCAACCTTTGGAGATTCATCCACCATTAAAGCTACGAATCTTGGAGCTCTGGATCAGTCCTAGAGGTGGGTTTTATAACTCTAACCCTTAATTTTTTCTATTGCATCCTTCTCTCTTAGAAATGTTGCTTATTCTTCTTCTTTAGACACCTTTGTGTGTTCTTGTAAGTATTTCCGTGAAGAACAGCCCCTGTTCCTGAGGTAGAAGATGATGACGTTAATAAAAATGCTTATCCAAAATCTTTCTTTAGCAAACGATCTTCCACCTCTTGCACAAACGGTTTCCCAAACCGTTTGGGAGCAAACGGTTTCAAACCGTTTGAATGCAAACGGTTTCACTAGACCGCATAGAAGCAAACGGTCCAAGACCGTTTGGATGCATTGACCAGGCATTGATCATTTGGAGGTATGTTGTAAATAATTTGGACTAATCACTTACCAAAAATCATCATCTAATTCCAAGTAAAACACCAATCGAAGGCACATCAAACACTTAAACCCTAATCGGGTTTATTGCTGATTTCAATAATTTAATCAAGTTGAAGTTTGGGTTGAGTGGCCCAAACGGTTTCAAAACCATTTGGAGATCACCCAAACGGTCTCAAGACCGTTTGATGATCACCCAAGACCATTTGGAGGTCTAGGGTTAAGTAGGGTTGACCCATTGAGGGTCCAATGATATCAAGTTGATGAACAATTGAGTGCTGATTTGGTGATCAAACCTAGGGTTCAAACCTTAAGTGAATGACTTGGTTTTTGATGAAATTATGGGAAAACGGTCTCAAGACCATTTGGAGGATGTCCAAACGATCCCAAGACCGTTTGGGGGTCACCCAAGACAATTTGGAGGTCTAGGGTTGACTATGGTCAAGTGATTGTAAATCTAAGGGTAACAAGTTGAAGTGCAATCGATTAGTGACCTAATGATCAAATCAATGAGCCAAACCCTAATTGGTTAAGTTAGTTTTTGATGTTGACTTGAGAAAACGGTCTCAAGACCGTTTGGAGGTCATCCAAACGATCCCAAGACCGTTTGGGGTCAGGTCATGACCAAATTGAATGAGGGTTCAATGGTTTCAAAATCAATTAGACTCATGTTGAAACATGTTGAAGGATAATCGTTTCCAAACCCTAATCCAATTGATCGAAGCCCTAATTGGTGATCAATTGAGGGTCAATTGAGTGTCAAATCAGTAGAGGGTTGACCTAATTGACTCAATTGATAAGTGGCTAACAAGTGCATGGTTGATTGAGGGGTTAAACATTGGAAACCCTAACTCAATTGTAGAGGTTGAGACACTTTTTGGTCCATGCGGTTTTGAGGTGGTTTGGACCAAACGGTCTCAAGACCGTTTGGGACCAAATGATCCCAAACCGTTTGATCTCATGCGGTTTCAAGATTGGTTTTGCCCATGTGGTTTCAAAGTCAAAGTTGGCCAAACGGTCTTCATGACCAAACGGTCTTCACCTCATCTTGGGAAAACGGTCTTGAGTGTGCACTTTACCAAACGGTTTCAAAAGTCAAACTAGACCAAACAGTCAACACCACCAAACAGTTTCAAGGTCTATCCAAGACCGTTTGGGGAGTTTGTGTGCAAGACCATTTGAGGTCTAAAAAGGTTGAGAACGTTTGATGCCTTAGTGGCCAAATGGTTTAGTAGTTGATTAACATAAACCTCATAGATACCTAAAGTGATTAAGGGATCAAGTAATTAGTTGATTAATGCATGTCATGATCAAGTGGTGAACATTACCAAGGTACCCTTGATGGGATAGTGTGACTAATACCCCTTGATCAAGTAAACCCTAATGACCATAATGGTGATGACTTAACTTATGTTGTCAAGGTTGATTTGACCTAGTCTAATCAAGGGTGATGTAATCATCATATCATAGATACTAGAGAGAGAAGACACCTTATATGTATGAGAATCAAGTAAATAACCTCCAATATGTATGAATGTATCTAATTAGGGTATGATCCATCATATTGAGATCATGAAAACCCTAATTATGATGGTTAAAGAATCTTAACCTAATTTGAGGGCATTAATGGCAGTAATCCTCACACATGATGATAGTATGATCTTAATTCATTGTAATGTGAATAGTAAACCCTAATCTAGGGTACTGTGATGTAATGTGAATAGTAAACCCTAATCTAGGGAAGTGTCATGATGTGAACAGTAAACCCTAATTTGGGTTATGCTTTGAAGCATGACACTCTATACTTGATTATGGAATGAGTAATCATTATGCCTTTAGAAGTTAAAGGGGTTGAATAACCCTAATTGAATTAAAAAGGAAACCTAACCTTAGAAACCAACCGTGGTGGCTTACTCTTGCACGACCGTGCAAAGTAGCACGGACGTGGTATTCTATATTTAATCTGGAAAGATCTTGTATTGTACTGATATAGTTACAATGTGCATGTTATCAGTAATGTTAACCATGCAGGTCTTTATCAAGAAGTGATCATAGCTAGGTAAGGGTTATGATGCCATACTCATTGAGAGTACTTTATAAGTTCTGAAATTAATGATATGCTATGTTGCCTAGTTAGAGGTAACATATGAGATTGGTAGGTTGTATGAGTTATGAGAAACATCTGCATTGCTACAATCAAGGTCATGTTGTTAAATGACTTGATGTCAATATGTTACTTGGTAACAAGTGTTATGATGATCTAAGGGTTTGAACACCCATATTCCTGAATCACAATGATGATATGGTTAGGGATTGATATCCTAATGTTAATAATATATGATGTGAACTTGATACAAGTAGTACCTTTTTCTTTATAGCAATTGTCTTATTGGTCTATGTTTGAAAACATGCCTGATGCTAAAAGAATGCCATAATGTACTTAAATAATCAAGTATAACGATATCATATAGAGCCCTGACCATAGATCCATCGTTGTCAGAAGTTAAATGATGGTGAAACAGGTTTTCCTAAGGGAACTCTTGGAGATCATACTTTTGAGTATGTGGGGGTTATGGACATGAATATCCTTACGTCCTAATGCAGGATTTGATGTGAGATGCACCTTTAATCTCTCAATCCTTCATTATATGTTTATGTCGGGATGATGTATCACTAATCTCCCGATGAGTTGATTAATGCTGCATCGATGAGAGATAAACAAGAAATCCCTCGATGGCGAAGAGAGTACAGTACGCCACTGTAACTCTAATAGCAAAGTTGCCAGAATACCCTGGAAAGCTATTATAGCAGAGACACAAGATGTTCTACATGTTGTTCCTCAAACTGACTGAGGAGGATGAGGTCATAGAACTCCGGCTCTTCTGATGACCTATGTATGGTATCGATTGTGATTTCGTAATGGTCGGTTGGAGTATGAGAGGTGTAACTCATCTCCTCAGGGAAAAAATATGTTTATAAAATGTAATCAGTCATGTAGCATATCTGCTTAGGTTGAACTATGAGAAATAGGGATTGTTGATACATTGTTTATAATGCCCTAGTTGAATAACTAGTATACGTGTTCTTCATATTCCTTTTTGACATATGTTTTGTCATTCAATCAACTTATAATTGAAATGATTGCCTAAAAGAATGTTGCTCTACTTAGCTTAATTCAATGTTTTTCCTACTGTTGAATACCTATAGTTATACTGGTCGATGTTATTCCATTATTGCAATAACAATGCTTCTGGCAGAGAGTTATGACTCTCGCTGGGACAATTATTCAATTGTATCACCCCTGTGGGATTGGACTTTTTAGGTAGATGCCGAGGATGAAGGAATCTTTCAGTGGGTGAGCAACAAGAACAGCATCAGGGACAACAGTGATCCTCAGGTGGAAACACAGATTGTCAAGTCTTATAGATAGAATGTCCTATGTGTCGTCTCTGTACTCTCAGGTCCTAGGAGTCAGTAAATGTTTTATATAGATCTAAGATTTTGGCATGATGCCTCGAGATTTTGTATCTTGCCTTGTACATTTAACAGGGCAATTGATGCTTGTAACCCTCGAGATGTAATTATTACAGAGTTGTAATGATGGATCAGTTTGTAAACAACTTATCAAGTTTTCTTTATGAAAGAGTTTTACGGGTTGTAGATATCTTTACAAAAAGTTTTAATTTTTAGTGATTTTCAATAATTCCGTTGCTAGTTAATCGCTTCCGCATTCGTTGATCTTGTTTTCCGAGACGCATCGTCACATTGGTCATGGATTAATATATGACAAAAACCTACAAGGAAGCTATGGAGGGACTACAATTTGGTAAACATATTGTGGTCATGATATCATAATGGGCTCCAAGTGTACCAATAAGTTATGGACCTTAGTAGAAACACCTGAAGGGTTAAAACCCATTGGGTGCAAATGAGTCTGTAAGAAGAAGTCTGACATGGTTGAAAATGTCCATACCTACAAAGAGTGATTAGTGGCTAAAGGTTTCAAACAAGTTCAAGGTGTTGTCTATGATGAAAATTTCTCGCCAGTCGTTGTGATCAAGTCCATCAAGATCATGCTAGACATTGCAGCATATCATGGCTATGCGATCTGACATATGGATGTCAAAATTGCATTTATTAATGGGAATCTTCTTGAGGATGGTTATATCACACAACTTGAGAATTCTTAATCTCCAAAGGATGTTGGAAAGGTATTTGATCTACAATGGTCAGTTTATGAATTAAAGCAAGCATCCAGAAGCTAGAATCTTCATTTTAGTGAATTAGGCAAAGAGTTTGGCTTCACGAAGAATGAATATGAATCTTTTTTTTACAAGAAGGTTAGTGGATGATGTACTTCTTATAGGAAATGACATTCCAACTCTCTACAAGGTGAAGACATGGTTGGGATATAGTTTATCAATGAAAGACTTTAGAGAATCCACCTATATTCTAGATATCATGATCTATGGAGAGATTTATAGAAGATTTCTTGGCTTAAGTCAAAGTAAATACATTAAGAAAGTATTAAATTGGTTCAACATGCAAGAAACTAAGAAAATAAACTTACAGATGTCTCACAAAGTAAGTATTTCTAAGACCAATTGTCCTAATTCATTGGAAGAAAGGGATTTCATGTATAATAATAAATATGCCTCCACAATTTGATTTATCATGTATACAATGCTATATACACATATAGATGCCTCATTTGTCTACAGAATAATGAGCATGTCAAGCAAATTTGGATAAAGGTTATTGAATTGCAGTATATAGAACATCCTGAAGTACTTGAGAAGAACTTAGGATGAAGAGGTGAGGAAGAATTATTTGTGAAGAGTTACACAACTACAATATTTTAATCCCATAGGGATGATTGTTGATCATAGTATGGTTCTATGTTTTTCCACAATGGTGGTATTATCAATTGGGAGAGTTCTAAGATTTAGATAATGATCAATCTTACATTAGAAGTTGAATATGATGTTGCATTAAACTCTACAAAGAAAGTAGTATGGATCAAGAAGTTAATTTGATGGAAATCACGGTGACTCCAATTTGGTACTTTTGATTTGATTAATAAAGGCGATTCAAATTAATATATGCACTTTTAATTATTGCAATATTAATGTACATAATAAATTGTTAGGATGTTGGTCCAAAGCCATGGGACTTCACGTGTGTGACTTGAACATGATATCCTAATGCATGGTGAAGAACAATATTCTTAACATGTCCTTAGTCAAGTATTATTATGGATTGGACAACAATAAAATGCTTGAGACGAGTATGTGTGGTGATTGATGACCATGTCTCATGGGTCATAGCAACTGGATACCAAGTTAAACACATACATACTTGTTAGAGAACAATGTACTGGATAGAGATCCTTGAGAGTGATTCTTGGACCGTTATATGATATATATAATAGGTATGGAAATGGAGTTGTGATAAAACCATATACACAGATAATCACACCACAATTTGCATCGCATAATTGTGCCAAAAGGTTATGTTACAGATATATTTTTAAATTTTAAAATAAGTTGCAGTGTGATGAGGTTACAGTTCTATTGAAAATAACCATATATAAAACTCCACCATACTTATTTTCTATATATATTCCAATCACATTATTTATTATTATTCTCACACAGATTGCTAGAACTATATTCTTTTTCTTGGGCAGAACTCTACATTGAAATGACAATTATTGTATAAAGTAGTAAGAATTTTGATTTTTATAAAACCACTACACATAGGTTCTTCTCTTTTTACAATTAATATACATGCATGTGCCCCTAGAACATAAAAATATTTCCAATCATGTTTTACTTTTATATATTTTACACTTCAAATTTATGCATATTTTCACAAAATTATATAGTCATTTTTATAATGATGGTAAATAGTTTCTATCATTGGAGGAATTATCTACTGTATTTATTTAGATTTTATTGACTTGTTTCATGTTGATCTCTAATAGAAATAGAAGCATGCAACAACTACAGAATGAGAGATCAATAATTAAGGTGAGAATTTGGTTTATCATTATAAGTGAAGTATCATCTATTGATCGAGTGATTTACTTATTAGTGGAGAAAAATTAAAGTTAAGACAAATAAATAAATTTAAAAAGTACGGGAAGACAAAAAATAAAGAAATAGAGAGTCGATAAGAGATAATGACATCCATTATTGCTAGTCACATTTTTTCATAATGTATTCATTTGTTTTACCACCCTACTATACCAATAGTTTTGAATTCCTTAACTCTCTCTCTTTCTAAGAGAAAATATATCATTACACTTAATTCTAAATATTATCGTATATCCTCTCATTAAAAATAAAAATATAGAGTAAAACATAGATTACATGTTTGAAATGTAGAGGATGTCTTAATAGGGGATATACTTGAGGAACCATTTTAAATATGACAATGCTATTTGAAAGAAAAAAAAGAATATATATTAGTGAGGGAGTGACTTAATGTATTTTAAAAGGCAATTGTGTTTCAATTTTGAATGGGAAAATATGGTTATTTGTAAGATTTTATTTTTGTTTTTAATAGTTTTCTTTAAAAACTAGAACTTTTGTTCACATGAATGAAATATTTGGTGTTTTTTGTTATGTCGTATGAACATGACATTGTTTTTTCACATTTCTACGTGGTTATATTTATTTATAGTGTACAACGTTTTCATAAATTTGACATATAATGCTACTAAGAGTAATACACAATTTGTTCCCAATGTGGTGTAATGTGGCGTGGTTGGTGTGGTATGGTGTGGTTAACCATGAATTTTTGGTGGTGTGGTTATGGTTTATCATATCAAACATCATTTTTTATATGGTGCAGATATGGTTTATGCATACACCGTACCATACCCACACCACCTCCATCTCTAGTCATAATCAACTCTAAAATGTGTCAGTGGTGTTGTGGTCCTTGGACTTGAACTTACTACAATACTGATATGAAAATCATCATGCTTTGGCACTACCTAATGTGATCCTGAAGAAGGTTTGCATTGAGCTATAGATCGGGTGTGATGACAATCATGCTACCTATTTTGAGTGATGTAGAAGGAATTTGTCCCTCCCATATAATGAGAGTGATATCTAAGGCATCTTGATAAGTGAGACTAGATAAACGCATGTCCATTCTCATGTCAGTCAGTATAGTATATTGATATCATAGGTATCTTGCTAGTCTACTTGGATATCAATGAACTTAGACTGAACATAACGAGGATGATGTGTCCATGGATCTAGTTCAGTCTGGATAACTGTGAGAAAGGGATTTTCCAACATGGTAACTCTAATGTCCAAGGATTTGGGGCCTCAGATAAAATGATCTTAAAAGGAATGATTGGACTACCCATATCACCAAGGTGCACCTCCTTTTTAGGGAGCCCATCATTAAAGAACTCCCTGGTTAAGCATGCTCAACCTAGAGTAGTACTAGGATGATTGACCAGTTAGGAAGTTGATCCAGGATTGTGTGTGAGTGAAGACAAAGTGTGCAATTAAGGCTAGTGGTGGTATGTGGGGCCACTCATCATTCTTGAAACTCTACTAGATCCTTGGGTCGTGGTCCAAGGCATTACAAATGGTATCAGATTCAAAACCCCTTCAGTAGGTGGGGTACACATGGGCCTATGGCATTCCAGTCTTTGAGATGTGGTGTCCATGTATGTTGGAAAGGGCTATTTGTGGTGATGAAGTCACCCTTCTGTTGATAGTTGTGATTGGGATTTGGGTGTACATGGCCATCTAGTCTACACTAAAATGGGGAAATATTATGAGGCCATATAGTAGAGTCTTGATGAGGACGTCAAGAGTCTAAATGGGGGAGATGGTAACATCCCAAGATTTGGGACCTCATGTGAAATGATCTTACAAGGAATTATTGGACTACTTATATCACCAAGGTGCACCTCCTTTTCAGGGAGCCCATCACTAAATAACTATGTAGTTAAGCATGCTCAACATTGAATAGTATTAGGATGGGTGACCAATCAGGATTTTGATCATGGATTGTGCGTGAATGAAGACAGAGCACACATTTATCATTCCTAAAACTCTACTAGAGCCTTCGGTCATGGGCCCAGACATTATAGTAACATTATGCATTTATGGTTTAGTTTTGTTTGATGAATCCTACTAACTTGGTAGCAATGACATGTAACTAGACATCGCTCATTTCTTATGGATAATAACATTGACTAGTGAATCCATTGCCAACACTATATGGTACCTATAGGGTCACAAACATAGAGATAGCTGTAGGAAAGGATGAATTGGACCTTACTATAATTGTTGACATAAATCTAGTGAGCTAAAAGTATGTTTCAAGGATTGGAATAAATTATGGATTCAAACTTAAGATATAAGTTTCCATAAGTCAGGGTTTCCATATCCTGGACAAATAGGGTTTAGGAAACCCTATCTCTCTACTCATATATATATATATATATATATATATAAAATTGCAATTGTAGAGGACTATTTTGTCTATCTCTCCAAAAAATTTTAGCCAAAAATAATATCATTTGCCCCTCCAAAATCAAAAAACCCATCCTTATATATATCTACTGTATATTTTGTACAAAGTTACTTTTTTGGCCAGCAGAGTTACTTTTTTGACACCATAGTTGTGGCAACACATCCCACTATCATACAGACAGTGAGGTGTTACGTGAAAACGTGCGGAAATCACTATAACCACAGATTATCAAAAACAGGGGTTAATTAAAACCAATTGCGGAAAACTGATAAACTGAGAAACTATTACATTCCAGTCCCCATCCTGCAAGAAAACAGGTTATATACATATGTACAAGCCTTGATACGTGTCCACAGCTTAGAGTAACAGTTGTCTTGTCATCACATGAGTTCATCACCTGTTTATACATACATAGAGGCCCACATCCGGCCAACAGTAGGATATACAAAGCATATACAACTGTACATCGTGAAACATCGTCAAAACACCGCCAAGGACCTGAGAGTACAAGGTTGACTCTAGACTCTATCACAAAACATCCAAAACAGCAGCATGTCCAACGCTTGCCTTCTACTGTTCTTCTTGCTGCTCGGCCGCAACTCCACGACCACCACCACGTCTAGCTCGACTACCTAAAAAGGGTGTAAACCAGCGGGGTGAGACAATCGAACATTGTCCCAGCGAGAAACATAACTCCCCGCCGAAACTAAAAAACCTCAGATATATGTAAAGCAGTTAACTGGTAAAGAGTATAACAAGAGCAGTTATAATATAAAGTTGTTCATACTTAGCAAACTTATCAGATGTAATCAAATATTACTTGTGAAACATGATTAACAAGACAAGATATCTAAATTCTACTACATATGAAGAACATATAAGCAACTGCAAGTCATGATGAGAGTAACTACACAAACAAGGCCTCAACCAATGTTTCGTATTTTGTCTTAAGCAGAAAATACAAATCGGCTGGATTACATTTTATTATGCCCTAAGGAAGTGAACCGTACCGTTCAAATCCAACCTTCGGCTGCAAATCCCATAGCCGGTGCCATACAAAGTCAATGGAAGAGTCGGAATCCACGACCTCACCCCTCATGGTCAGTACACGATATACAAAGCAGGACCACAGTCTCATGCTCAAGTGGTCTTTAGCCACAAGGTCAGCTCCTCAGGCTACCCTTCCTCTAGCCCGCCTTGGTACAGGTCACGGTGCTAGTAAAACTGAGCCACGGGCCTGATCACCGTGCTCTGAGCCATGAACGCATTCATGCTCATCGTATCACATATCCGGAGACATGGGCCTATTCACCATGCTCATCACATATTCGAGTCTACAACTACAGCTACACTCGTTTCCCTATCTATTTGAGGCTAGGAGATACCTTGCATATTCAAAAATATGTGCTCCGGGTTAACCCGCAGGAGAACCCGTTTCACCATCACCAACTCCTGACGATGATGGATCTATGGCTAGGGAAACTACATGATAGGTTTCACTGTGATTCATTAGTATCTTTTATATGGATTGCAAGATTCAACCAAGTTGTATAACATGCAAGCTATAACAGGAAATAAACAACATAAACTCAACATTATGCTTTTACTACAATTCACATCATACTGATCCATCACAAGGATCCCACATCTCATGTTATCACTTGGCCTCTTTCCAATCAATCTAGATCCATCTCAAGGATCATCACATACCATGGGATTTCAATCCCTCATCACATAGTGCCACTGCCTCTCAAGGCTTATATCATCATCATGGAACAACATTCATAATGTACTTGTCATCTTATTGTGCTCATATATTTATTCACCATAGCCCCTCATTTTGGCTATGCATTACCTGCATGGTTAGCACTTATTCGATAATCAACATGAATAACTTAGAAACTCATATTATCAACATAGGGTGACCTTTAGGATTATGCGCATTATCAACACAAAGTGACATTAATGATTATGTCCTTTTCTTAGTCATGCCTCATCTTATGTTCACATGTATAAGGCACATCATCAAGCAAACCCTAATGCATGCTCGTTATTTCTCTTAGTATTATAAGACAATCAAGGTGATCTCATCCGTGTGTATGGCCGTATTAAGTGTAGATGAACAAGCTTAACCATAATGAATATTATCATGCAATGATTCACCATTGATCAACAAGAATAAAGACAACTTATCGGCCATTCATGACAAACGGCACCCTCACAAGAAGTATTCACAACCCTCACTAAAGACTATATCGGGCAGGGCTCACCCTCACCAAAGGTTGTATTGGGAAAGCAACTCACAATGGCCCGCGTGCAGCGCACAACACCGCGTTACCAAGGGCAAGCATGCAGCGCGCAACGCTGGGTCAAGGGCATATCGGGCAACGGCCAAGGCCCAGCCGTGCAGTCGTGCTGCACAGGTTATATCAGGCAACGCACAACGAGCATCATGGCGTGCAGGCTATCGGGTAACAGAGTGTCAGCTGTGTGACGCGCACTGGGCGTGCTGCTCATGTCGGGCGACACAGTGCCGGGTAGGGTGACGCGAACCCCAGGCATGCATTGCCAGGCAACGTAGCGTCAAACTCAACTCCACCCTGTGCACGGGTAGCGTGCAACCTATACTAGCGTGCAGGGTCTGTGTCGGGTGTGCAGCCTGTGTTGGGCGTGTAGGGGTAGTGTGCTCGCCCGCCACAACACAACGACGCGCACCTCTGGCATTATCCGTGTAGGGTCTTCCACAAGGGCTATCGTCCAAGATGTTAATTCTCAAGGTTATCTACCACCTCTCACATGGACACCCGAAACCCCAGTGGGTCAAGAAGAGGCTCACCTCAATCAACTAAGAAGGAGAGGTCTTGCACTTCTTCTATCACCAAACGGGTCACAAGGAGAAACCCTAGAAAGAGTCACCACTAAGCCGAGCTCACCCTTCTAGCCCATGGTGAGAGGAGAGTGTTGCTTAAGCAACTAGAACACAAGCTCACCTCAGTCGACTAAGAAAGAGGGGTGTTGATCATGACACTAGAAGCTCAACTCACTCCTCTAGACCAAGGGGAGAAAGGAGTATTGCTCACCTACAAACCCTAGATCATAAGGATCAGCCAACATGAAAACTAAGCAAGAAACTAAGCTACTAACATGTAAACAAGATCATAGCAAGAGATAATGTAGTTAGGGTTAGAAGTTATGCAACCCACCTTAAGCAACTTCAAGCTCCTAGCTCCAAGCACCACCAAGCAAGGAAGATGGAGACTCCAAGGCTATCGACCACCACTTTCTCCTCCAAGGTGTGTCGGCCACCAAGCTTGCTCCTTCAAGGGGGGGGGGGTATTGGCCACCACTAGCAAGGAAGAGGGTTGTGTTGTGCAACAAGGTGGAGAGGGACCAAAGGACCAAAGGGACCCTAATATAAGGAAAGGAACCACCTATATAGAAGGAAAGGGAGGAGAAAACAAGGTTGGTCCAAGCAAGGTGTCACTTTCCTAGGGACACTTGTCCTAGTGCACGAGCCACCACTCTAGCAAGCTCCTTACACATGTCTAAGATATCAACCAAGTGTCCACTAAACAAGGTCAAGGCTAGGCCAAGCATCATGGGTGACACAACAACTTGCTCCTAGGGCGACACACCTCATCCTCATGGGCGACACACTCCCTTGGCCGATACACATCCACATCTTGGCCGATACAAGGCTCAGCCAAAACAAAGCAAGGCACCTCAAGGCCCAACTAGATCAACAAGGCCCAAAAGAACTCAAGAAACGTGCCCAAGCCTTCCTCTCTACACAAGAGGAAGAAAAGAGAGGGAGGAACACCTCACAAGGTGGCAAACTTGCCAGCAAAACCCTAGACTTGGTTTATTTGCAAGTAGCACCTCCAACTCTCAACAAAGCACAACCAAACCCTAATCACCACTGAAGGTGATTAGCAAGCACCAAAGCACCACGGTTAAGTAAAACAAATAGGGTAAACCCTAAACGAAGGTCAGGGTCCTTACAAGCTATCCCCCTTTAAGGGATTTTGTCCCCGAAATCCAAAGAGAAAAGCGAGGGATACTTCCTCTTCATCTCTTCCTCAAGCTCCCATGTAGCTTCCTCAATGCCACGATGATGCCAAAGAACCTTCACAAGAACCAGATCCTTCCTCTTCAGCTTCTTAACCCTTTTGTCAAGGATCGTCACAGGACCTTCCTCATAGGTCACATCTTCATCAAGCTCAACCTCAACTGGCTGTATCACTGTTCCCGAATCTGGATGACCTTTCTTCAGCATACTGACATGGAACACTGGATGTAACCTGTGCAACTCTGGAGGCAACTCTATCTCGTAAGCTACCTTACCAACACGTGCTATAACTGGGTAAGGCCCCATATACCAGGGTGCCAACTTACCTTTCCGACCAAACCTTAGCACTCCCTTCCATGGCGAGACTTTGAGGTATACTTTGTCTCCTACCTGGAACTCCAAAGGTCATCGGCGATTGTCTGCATAAGACTTCTGCCTATCCTGTGCCACTTTCAACTATTGCTGTATCACCTTGATCTTTTCTGTTGTCTGCTGCACTAACTCAAGACCCAACAACTGAAGCTCACCAGACTCATACCAACACAAAGGAGATCTACACTTCCTCCCATACAAGGCCTCATAAGGAGCCATGTCAATGCTCCGCTGATAACTGTTGTTATACGAAAACTCTATCAAACTGAGATGCATATCCCAACAGCCTAGGAACTGCAAAACACAAGCTCGAAGGAGATCCTCCAAAATCTAAATAGTCCTCTCAGACTGTCCATCTGTCTGCGGGTGGAAAGTGGTACTAACTCTCAACTGCGTTCCCAACACTCTGTGCAACTGTTCCCAGAAACGACTCGTGAACTGTGGACCTCTATCAGAAACTATTGTCGCTGGCACACCATGCAAACGTACTATCTCATCCACATATACTCAAGTGAGCTTCTCGGCTGTATACGTCGTTTTTACTGGTAGGAAATGGGCAGACTTCGTCAATCTGTCCATTATCACCCAAATGGAATCATGATTTCTAGTTGTCCCGGGTAGACCAACTACGAACTCCATGGTTATATGATCCCATTTCCACTACGGTATCGGCAAAGGTTACAACATACATGTCGGCTTATGATGCTCATCCTTCACTTGCTGACAAACCGCTCATCTAGCCACGAACTCAGCTACATATTTCTTCAAGCCCGGCCACCAGTACAAGTCCTTTAGATTATGACACATCTTGGTGACACTTGATGCATAGCATACATCGATGTGTTTGCTTCCTTGAGAAACAAATTCCTCAACTCATCAACATCAGGAACTACCATCCTATTACGATAGCAGACTAGCCCATCCTCGGACTCATGAAACCCATCACGCTTTTCGCTGCCGAACTCTGATCTGATCAATTGTACTGCATCATCTGTCTGCTGGGCATCTTTGATATGCTGTCTCAGCGTAGGTTTGACTTGCATCTATGCTAAGAGTCTATCTAACGAGGAAACTTCCATCTGCACATTCATCTTCCGCAAAGAGACAACCATATCTCACTTATGGTATACCAAAGAACTCAGCCGTGCCTTCTTGGAAGAAAAAGAAGACTTTCGACTAAGCGCATCAGCTACCACATTCGCCTTACCAGGATGATACTCAATAGTGTAGTCATAGTCGTTGATCAACTCCATCCATCGCCGTTTTCGCATGTTCAACTCTTGTTGCGTAAAGATGTACTTCAGGCTCTTATGATCCGTAAAGATCGGACACACTTCCCCATACAGATAGTGTCTCCAAATCTTTAACGCATGAACCACTGCTGCCAGCTCCAAGTCATGAGTCGGATAGTTCTCCTCGTGTTTCTTAAGCTGTCGCGAAGCAAAAGAAACCACATGATCCTCCTGCATCAGCACACAACCTAGCCTTTCTTGGAAGCATCACAGAAAACCACATAGCCCTTCCCAGGCTCTGGCAGGATTAACACTGGAGCACTAGTCAGCTTCTCCTTCAAACTCTGCAAAGCTTGCTGACATCGATCATCCCAGACAAAAGGTACGTCCTTTCTTGTCAACTTCGTCATCGGCAGCGCAATCGCACTGAAGTCCTTGGTAAACCTTCGGTAGTATCATACTAAACCTAGAAAACTGCAAACTTCTGTCGGCGTCTTCGGCTGCTCCCATTTTGCAATGGATTCCACCTTCTTCGGATCTACTTTGACTCCTTCTGCAGATATCACATGACCCAAGAAAGTTACTTCATCCAACCAGAACTCACACTTACTGAACTTGGCATACAACTGATGTTGGCAAAGAAGAGTCAACGCTAGTCGAAGAGGTTGCTCATGCTTTTTCTTGTCCCAACTATAGATCAAGATGTCATCTATAAAGACTACAACAAACTGATCTAAGAACGGATGGAACACTATGTTCATCAAGTCCATGAAAGTAGCAGGTGCATTGGTTAACCCGAACGACATAACCATGAACTCATAGAGACCATACCTCATCCTGAAAGCTATCTTTGGTATGTCATCCTCCTTGATCCTCAGCTGATGATATCCGGACCGTAGATCAATCTTTGAAAACACTATAGCACCACGCAACTGATCAAACAGATCATCTATCCTCGGCAACATGTAATTGTTCTTGATCGTGACCTTGTTCAACTGTCGGTAGTCTATACACAACCGCATCGAACCGTCCTTCTTCATGACAAACAACACTGGAGCACCCCAAGGCAACATGCTTGGTCGGATGAAACCTTTGTCCAGCAGCTCCTGCAACTGCTTTTTCAGCTCTTCCATCTCCACTGGAGCCATCCTGTACGGTGTCTGTGCAGCTGGCTGCGTCCCTGGGACCAGATTGATCTCAAAGTCAATCTCTCGGGGTGGGGGAACACCAGTAAACTCCTCAGGAAACACATCTACAAACTCCCAGACAACTGGCACCTCTTCAAGGCTAGGACCTTTCACCTTTGTAGCCACAACGGTATCCACCACATGGGCTAAGAATGCCTCACATCCTTGTCGTAACAGCTTATCTGCCACCATAGCTGATACCAGACACGTCGGAAGAATCTTCCTATCTCCCTGGAAGATCCACTTCTCTCCAGCATCATCAAACTCCACCTGCTTGGATCCACAGTCCAAAACAACCTTATACCTCACTAAAGTATCCATGCCAAGGATAACATCAAACCCATGCATATCAAGTGGTATGAGGTCCACTTGAATGTGGTGTCTCGAGAAAGACAAGACACAAGATGGACACTCTTCTCGAAGCAACGAGGAACCATCAAGAGGGGTTTCTAACAATAAGCTATCCTTCTTACGATTAACAGGTAAATGACAGTTCTCAAGCATACTATAGGCGATAAAAGAGTGCATATCACCCGGGTCAACCAGAACATATATAAAGTAAGAAGAAGACATATCAGAATGAAATAACTCCATCTGACCTGTCACTACTCGCGGGTTGACTATCGCCTCCGGCTGACTCATAGCATAGAATCGAGCCGTTGCTTGTTGTCCACGACCTCTGCTTCCTTGAGCAGACAGTCCAGCTTGAGACGCTTGACCGCGCCCTCGTCCTCTGCTACCACTGGGCTGCTGTCGATCCGATCCTTGAAGATTCTATCTCAGCTGCTATGTCACCTCATCATCTCTGTAGGGACAACTCGTCTTGACATGCCCTATCTGACCGCAGGCATAGCATGTCCTAACATCAACCCGTGGCCTGGATGGCCCTTTCACTACCACAGAAGTCGTACTATGTGCCTTATATGGTGAAGAAACATAACCTCTTCCTCTACTTGGAGACCACTGAGACGGTCCACCAGAACCTCTCATCACAGACTGTGTTGAACACCTAGGTTTCTTGAAGCCACCAAACTTCTGCCCCTGGAACTGAGCAGGTCTCTTCTTAGCCATAGACTCTCTCTTCTCCCTTACTGATTGTTCGATCCTTCGGACGGACTCCACAAACGTAGCAAACTTCTCTTGGTTCTCCAACGCAGACACAGGTGTTGTCAGCTCAGCACTCAGACCCTTCTCAAAATGTCTGATCCATTCCTCATCTGTCGCTGCCATGTGAGGAAAAAACCTCAATAGATCCACGAACTTGGCTTCGTACTCGGTGATGTTCATCGTTCCTTGTCGCAAGCTCTCAAACTGACTGATCTTCTCATCCAGATACATCTTCGGGAAGTATCTGGTGATGAACTCACGCCGGAACACTTCCCAACAGATCACCTCACTAGGCCACTTCTCTTCCTCAATGGTCCACCAGTAACCAGCACTACCTTTCAAAAGGTAGACAACGTGCTTTACTTTTCTGCTTCGGGGATGTCGAGGATCCGGAAAGCCTTCTCAAGACATGTCAGCCACAGATCTGCATCCGCTGGATCAGCCGTTCCAGCATAATCCGAAGCTCCGACTCGGCGAAGCCGCTCGAAGGTCTTCCCAATACCCGATGTTTCACCATGGGGAGCCTGTGCTCTTGGAGGAGGCACTAACATTCGCTCAACCATGAGATTCATCATAGCCACCATCTATGCCATAAGTTGTTGGTAGACAGGATGTTCAAGTATGGTTGGGTTAGCTTGGGGGACCTCAGGCACCCGATCTTCATGTGCCTGTCCTATAGCTCCATCAACCGATGCAGCATCGTTGTGCTTAGCAGCGTGTTCTTCATGGTTTCCAGACATCTTGGCTTTTCTTCCGCTGAGGGAAGAAGTCGATTGTGAGAAAATCTGGAAAACTCATAAGAACAGACTCAACCTAGTCCTAAATCCCTGTAGACTCAGTGAACCTAAAGCTCTGATACCAAAACTTGTGGCAACACATCCCACTATCATACAGACAGCGAGGTGTTACGCGAAAACATGCGGAAATCACCATAACCACAGATTATCAAAAACACGGGTTAATTAAAACCAATTGCGGAAAATTGATAAACTGAGAAACTATTACATTCCAGTCCACATTCTGCAAGAAAACAGGTTATATACATATGTACAAGCCTTTATACGTCTCCACATCTTAGAGTAACAGCTGTCTGGCCATCACATGAGTTCATCACCTGTTTATACATACATAGAGGCCCACATCCGGCCAACAGCAGGATATACAAAACATGTACGGCTATACATTGTGAAACATCGTCAAAACACCGCCAAGGACCTGAGAGTACAGGGATGACTCTAGAATCTATCACAAAACATCCAAAACAACAACATGTCCAACACTTGCCTTCTACTGTTCTTCTTGCTGCTCGGCCGCAACTCCGCGACCACCACCACGTCAAGCTCGACTACCTAAAAAGGGTGTAAACCAACGGGGTGAGACAATCGAACATTGTCCCAGTGCATAACATAACTCCCCACCGAAACTACAAAACTCAGATATATGTAAAGATGTTAACTGGTAAAGAGTATAACAAGAGTAGTTATAATATAAAGTTGTTCATACTTAACAAACTTATCAGATGTTATCAAATATTACTTGTGAAACATGATTAACAAGACAAGATATCTAAGTACATATGAAGAACATATAAGCAACTGCAAGTCGTCATGAGAGTAACTACACAAACAAGGCCTCAACCAATGTTTCGTATTTTGTCTTAAGCAGTAAATACTAATCGGCTGGATTACGTTTTATTATGCCCTGAGGAAGTGAATCGTACCGTTCAAATCCAACCTTCGGCTGCGAAGCCCATAGCCGGTGCCATACAAGGTCAATGGAAGAGTCGGAATCCACGACCTCACCCCTCGTGGTCAGTACATGAGAAACAAAGTAGGACCACAATCTCATGCTCAAGTGGTCTTTAGCCACAAGGTCAGCTCCTCAGGCTACCCTTCCTCTAGCCCACCTTGGTACAGGTCACGACGCTAGTAAAACTGAGCCATGGGCCTGATCACCGTGCTCTGAGCCATGAACGCATTCATGCTCATCGTATCACATATCCGGAGCCATGGGCCTGTTCACCATGCTCATCACATATCTGAGTCTGCAACCGCAGCTGCACTCGTTTCCCTCTCTATTTGAGGCTTGGAGAAACCTCGCATATTCAAAAATATGCACTCCGGGTTAACCCGCAGGAGAACCCATTTCACCATCACCAACTCCTGACGATGATGGATCTATGCCTAGGGCAACTACATGATAGGTTTCACTGTGATTAATTAGTATCTTTTATATGGATTGTAAGATTCAACCAAGTTGTATAACATGCAAGCTATAACAGGAAATAAACAACATAAACTCAACATTATGCTTTTACTACAATTCACATCATATTGATCCATCACAAGGATCCCACATCTCATGTTATCACTTGGCCTCTTGCCAATCAATCTAGATCCATCTCAAGAATCATCACATACCATGGGATTTCAATCCCTCATCACATAGTGCCACTGCCTCTCAAGGCTTATATCATCATCATGGAACAACATTCATAATGTACCTGTCATCTTATTGTGCTCATATATTTATTCATCATAGCCCCTCATTTTGGCTATGCATTACCTGCATGGTTAGCACTTATTCAATAATCAACATGAATAACTTAGAAATGCATATTATCAACACAGGGTGACCTTTAGGATTAAGCGCATTATCAACACAAAGTGACATTAATGATTATGTCCTTTTCTTAGTCATGCCTCATCTTATGTTCACATGTATAAGGCACATCATCAAGAAAAACCTAATGCATGCTCGTTATTGCTCTTAGTATTATAAGACAATCAATGTGATCTTATCCGTGTGTATGGATGTATTAAGTGTAGATGAACAAGCTTAACCATAATGAATATTATCATGCAATGAGTCACCATTGATCAACAAGAATAAAGACAACTTATCGGCCATTCATGACAAACGACACCCTCACAAGAAGTATTCACAACCCTCACTAAAGACTATATCGGGCAGGTCTCACCCTCACCAAAGGTTGTATCGGGCAACCAACTCACAATGGCCCGCGTGCAGCGCGCAACACCGCATTACCAAGGGCAAGCGTGCAGCGCGCAATGCTGGGTTAAGGGCATACCGGGCAACGACCAAGAGCCAGCCGTGCAGCCATCCCGCACAGGTTATATCAGGCAACGTGCAATGAGCATCATGGCGTGCATGCTATCGGGTAATGGAGTGTCAGTTGTGTGACACGCACTGGGCGTGCCGCTCATGCTGGCGGACACAGTGCCGGGCAGGGTGACGCGCACCCCGGGCATGCAGTGTCGGGCAACGTAGCGTCAAACTCAACTCCACCCTGTGCACAGGTAGCGTGCAACCTATACTAGCGTGCAGGGTCTGTGTCGGGTGTGCATCCTGTGTCGGGCGTGCAGCCTGTGTCGGGCGTGCAGCGTGTGTCGGGCGTGCAAGGGTAGTGTGCTCGCCCACCACAGCACAACAGCGCGCACCTCAGGCGTTATCCGTATAGGGTGTTCCACAAGGGTTATCATCCAAGATGTTAATTCTCAAGGTTATCTACCACCTCTCACATGGACACCCGAAACCCTAGTGGGTCAAGAAGAGGCTCACCTCAATCAACTAAGAAGGAGAGGTCTTGCACTTCTTCTATCACCAAACGGGTCACAAGGAGAAACCCTAGAAAGAGTCACCACTAAGCCGAGCTCACCCTTCTAGCCCATGGTGAGAGGAGAGTGTTTCTTAAGCAACTAGAACACAAGCTCACCTCAGTCAACAAGGTGTAGAGGGACCAAAGGACCAAAGGGACCCTAAGATAAGGAAAGGAACCACCTATATAGAAGGAAAGGGAGGAGAAAACAAGGTTGGTCCAAGCAAGGTGTCACTTGCCTAGGGACACTTGTCCTAGTGCACAAGCCACCACTCTAGCAAGCTCCTTACACATGTCCAAGATATGCACCAAGTGTCCACTAAACAAGGTCAAGGCTAGGTCAAGCATCATGGGCGACACAACAACTTGCTCCTAGGGTGACACATCTCATCCTCATGGGCGACACACTCCCTTGGCCGATACACATCCACATCTTGGCCGATACAAGGCGCAACCAAAACAAAGCAAGGCACCTCAAGGCCCAACTAGCTCAACAAGGCCCAAAAGAACTCAAGCAACAGGCCCAAGCCTTCCTCTCTACACAAGAGGAAGCAAAGAGAGGGAGGAACACCTCACAAGGTGGCAAACTTGCCAGCAAAACCCTAGACTTGTTTTATTTGCAAGTAGCACATCCAACTCTCAACAAAGCACAACCAAACCCTAATAACCACTAAAGGTGATTAGCAAGCACCAAAGCACCACGGTTAAGAAAAACAAATAGGGTAAACCCTAAACGAAGGTTAGGGTCCTTACAATAGTTTCTTTTTTAACAGCAGAGTTACTTTCTTAGCCAGGAGAGTTACTTTTTTGCCTGTCGGGTAGCAAAAATCTAGGCTACCCGCGCGGGCAATGAATGAACGCCCTATATATATATGTATATATATATATATATATATATATATATATATATATATATATATTTGATATGAGAGGACACGTTTAGGGATCGTACTTAGATCTTCTCACTGTTTCCTCCAAGGTTTCAAAAACCCTAAAAGAAACTTAGAGAGAAAGAGGGAGTGGTGGAGACTAGATACTTTGGATGTTTTTGAATTTGCATGGATAGCATGGAGATGAGTTTGCATAGTGAACTCATTTTGGACCAAGAACTTGTTGGGAAATATGGCAGCAAATTAGGAAGTGGAAACAAAATTTACTGCTATATTCCCCTTATAACATTAGTTCATGTAAACAATTACATAATCATAAGGATGGTTTCGAGGATATACCTAGTCCTAGAGCAAGTCTAGCGACAATATCCTTGTCATATTGTGCACTTTTCTTCAATCACACTCGAACAACATCTACATCCTCTCTTGGTTGATCACCATGGATATCATCTGGACATTGTCCTCCTAGAGGGAAAAGCTCATCACCTCTAGGGTAGTCCACATGGACCACCTGAAACTCCTATCATTCTAGAAGAACATATAGGAAGGAGTTGTCCCTCCACGTTGGCATACTAGCACCAACTTGCTCTCCCACAATTGTTCTTCCTTTCTATCACTCCCTTTATCAGGTAGGACTTGCTCAAATTATATTATAACCTGGGTTTTCACATTTTATTATATAATTGAAATGCAATTATTTCAATAAAAATAACATATTGAAAATATGTTATGCTTTGTTTTAAAAGTATGGTTTCTTTTGCAAAACTCCCTTTCCTATGAATTTATAGTTTCTATTATTGTTATTGATCCAATGATGGATAAAAGGGAAAAGGAAGAGAAGAAGATACAATATCTAGAAAAAGGTAAAAGATAATAGATAATATGTAACTTACTTGTGAGAATCATGTGGAATCCTCTAGAAAGTTGGGTGTATGACCACTAATGGTTAGAATTTGGTTTCACATGGTTTATAATAAGAAATGTAATCAAAATAAAGGACATAGAAAAGATGAGAAAGAGAAAAGGATTGATTGAATGCTTCAAATTTGCCTTATAAGGGGAAGACTTGGATATTAAGAAAAATATATTTTCTTTTCAAGTTTTGGTCTCCAATCTCATCCACAATTAGATACAGTCATTAAAGACTTTCCCTTAAAATTTCGAATTAAAAAGATAAATCGAGAGAGATATTATCTTAACAAGTTTTAATAAAGTGAAAAAGGACTTATAGGGAAATGTATTTGATGTCACACTTATTTTCTAAATAAGGAAATATATACCCGACCCCTTTGATAAGTTCACAAGGCCTTGTAGCAGTTGGATTAAGATCTGATCACACCTGCTCATCATCTACCCAGTGATAGAAAAGGAAAGTCATAGAATAGTAACCCGATCGTTTCCATACCTCTCTCTCCTCTCTTCACCTCCCTTCTTGAAGCTTTCTCCATTGAATCCAGGAGAGGAAATCTATCATGAAACTATTTGTTACCCTAAGTCCACACACCTAATGGATACAAAGCCAGAGGTGAGTGGACTTGGGCACCTGTCCTGAGAATGGTACATATTTTTCACACATACAATATATATGTAAAAGCAGTAACAACAAGACAAAGAGATAACAAGATATTCAACATGGAGATAATAGATATGTACCCAATCCTATATCAAGAGTACCCATTGGTGTTTAATTTCAAAGCCTAGAGTCTTTAGTGTAACGGATCTTTATTTGGCAACTACAAATCTAATAAACAAAACATATTGATGCTAAAGCATTAAGTATGATATGAAAAACATGTAACCACATCATAAGAGTAATATAAAAGTTAATTGGTTAGAAACATCATATAAACAATAAGAACAAACAAGATGAGCACAATTAATGATGTGGTTTTATACAAAGCATGTTTTAAGTGTATTTACATTATACTTAACAGCATATTATGACCGTTGACTAGCTTCCCATTGGAAGCATCCATAAGGGATCTCAAGATTAGCGAACCCTTTTATTGACATGGTTCACCTTATCTTGACATATCAAGTATGACGTCCAACCTTGTGCCCTTACCCTGAGAATATAGACAGGTACACAAGGTTCATATAATGGACAAGTTCAATTATGTTTGAGGTTTATTCAACATATATCAAGAAAAATGAATGTACTAATCATAGGGAACAAGTATCTTAAACAATTAAGTACCTAGCAAAGAATTCATACTAGCATACATACAAACAAGCCAATAACATAGTAGGGTTAAGAGATTAAGAGTACCTTCAGAGTAGTGAGAAAGTTATGATAATATATCTAGAGATGATCCATCTCGAGGGGACCTAAGATGCATAAAATATAACATTGGGTCTTAGATTAAAAGGATTTTGATAATAAAATCATCATATGATTCATGTGGATGTTCCCCTAGACCTAGGTTTCAAGTATTTCAATCTTAGTTCCAAACCAGCATGCAAGTATTCAATCATAGACCACAATTCATACCAACACATTAGGTCTATGTGATACATGCATGTTATGAATGATGTTACATGTAGATAAATTTTAATGTGAAGATACAGAAAGCATGATATTTGGTTTATTATCATGTTTCAACATTCAAGATCATGATTAATTTATATTAGATCAATTCCATGCAATAGAGTCACATTTCAAAGTCATATAAGCACTGAGGGCGTACGACAGATCATGTTGGCTTTTGGTGCTACAAGATAATGATTCTATTGATTTGGATAAGATAAAGCATGGTATCAACACAAGTGTCATATTTCACAATATAGAGACAATGAGATCAACTGAGTCCATTGGTGCACAAAATAGGTACTTGGGGTGTCAAGATTAAAAGTTGGCCACTAGCATGAGGTCTTAGGTCATTATGTAACAAAGCATAACAAAAGTCACTAATTTCAAGTGTGACACCCCGCTGTCACACAGACAACAAAATTCCACACGAAAACATGCGAAAATACCATAAACCATGTATTACCAAAAACACGGTTAATTAAAACCGATTGCGGAAGGAGTAGATAAGAGAACTTTGCATCCAGATCCTGCAGAGAAACATGTTATAAAAGTATTACAAGCTTTGATATATGTCCACAGCTTATCGGAACCAGCTGTACTGTCAGCACCAGAGTTCATCACATGTTTATACATATGTAACGGGCCACGTACGGCCAACAACAGGATATACCAAAATTAGAATAGCTAGTCATTGTGAAACGTCATCGAACACCTCCGAGGACCTGAGAGTACATGGACGACTCTATGACTCTACTAAAAAACCACCAAAATAGAAGTATGTCCATCTCTTGCCTTCTACTACTCTTCCTCTTGCTGCTCGGCCACACCCTCGTGATCACCACCACATCTAGCACGACCACCTAAAAAGGTTGTAAACCAGTGGGTGAGACACACAGTCCCAGCGAGAAACATAACTCCCCACCGAAACTATAAAACCTCAGAAGATTAAAGCAATAAAAGTAGATAACTGATAAAGCGTATAACAAGAGCAGTATACTGAGCCAGACCATAATCCCCATTATTCTTACCAAGATATTCAGGAGGCATATAACCAAGTATTTCTTTATGGAACATGATTGATAAGATAAGCTTTATAAGATCTTATCACAAAATATAAGGATCGTACACATAACTACAAGGTATAACTAGATCAACTATATAAGCAAGGCCTCAATCAATGTTTCATGTTTTGCTCTAAGAAGTATATGTTATTCGGCTGGGTTACGTTTTATTATGCCCTAAGGAAGTGAGCTATCCCTGCTCAAATCCAACCTTTGGCTGCGAAGCCCAAGTCCGGTGCCATACAAGGTCAATGGGAGAGCCGGACTCCATGACCTGTCCTCCTCGTGGTCAATATATGAGAACCAAAGCAAGACTGTAGTCTTATGCTTATATGGCCTCAACCTTGGGGTCAGCTCCGTAAGCTACCCATATCTCTAGCTCACCTTGACACAGGTGCTAGAATATACCTTTGAGCCACGGGCCTGATTACTGTGCTCTTGAGCCATGAACGCATTCGAGCTCTATCTCGATGAGTCATGGGCCTGTTCACCATGCTCTATATATATCATGAGTCTGCAACCATAGTTGCACTCAACTCCTCCTATTTTAGGCTAGGGGAAACCTCGCATATTCAACAATATGCGCTCCAGGTAATCCCACAGGATAAACCTATTTCACCATCACCAAATTCTGATGATGATGGATCTATGGCCAGGGCAACTAAATGATATGTTCCACTGTAATTAATTTGTATATTTTAAGTGGATTGTAGAGGCAATCAAGTTATAAAGCATAACAAGATTGAATTACATTGTAATTGTCATCATCACATTGTCCTGGGATCTCAATCCCTCATCATAGAAAGCCACTGCCTCTCAAGGCATTATCATCATCTTACATCATCACCTGGGATAACAATCCCTGGTCTCATCATCAGAGGATAACACCTCAACTAGGCACTCAGCCTTTACTAGGTCCTCAGACCTATCACATCAATATGGTGATACATGTTATCTCATCAATAAGGATTAGTCAAAGCACATATACCTCAGAGCTCTTACCTGGCTATGAATCCAACTAGTATACCTGCATGGTTAGCATACATATCAAGAGAGATAACTTAAGCCACCAGAAAATAGATCTTTATGATTATCATGCTAACATGGAAAACAACATCCATGGTTATATGAAGTATAATCTGCATCAAACATGTTATTGTTATCAAACCATGAGCATACCTTATGACTTATTCTTGTGAACATAACTATGTATCTCATCATCTTAAGTATCTTTCTTAGAAACCACAGTTCACAACCTATCATCATACCCCATCATTTAACATAGATGTGGGTTCAGGGTAATTAATCCATTGTTTAGGTTTTTCCCCGGGTTAACCATAACCCTCACCAAAGGTTCCAACTTCCCTTACTATAGGTGGGGCGGGTAACGCCAACCCTCACTCAAAAGAGTATGAGGCAGGATCATATCCTCACTATCGATTATCGGCTAGGGTTCCAAACCCTAAAGCACTTGTTCCATCATATCAGCCAACAACACTTCAGCCTATCATACATCAGAGATCAACCGGCCCAGAGGGGCGTCGTGCATCTTGAGCTAGCGGTGTGTCATGCACAAGAGACACCCATGTCGACCAAGAGTCATATTGGCCAACCTTCTCGACAATAAGTATGTTGATCAGAAGCATGGCGCCCAAGACGCCCTAACGTCCAACCAGCATACTATATCGCCCAAGACACTACGTCTTGCAAGGCGCCCTATCGTCCATGGGCAAAGTGTCCACTAAGGCACCACGTCGGGCAACACATCCTTGGGGTGTCGTGCAAGCCCAGACTTCTTGCCCATCATAGGGTCTACGCATCATGCTCTTATCGGCCATAAGAAACCACCATCTATGGTAAGGTCCATATGGGTTAAGGCATATCACCCAACAACTCTACTATGATGAAAAAGGGTCATGTCGGCAACAAGGTTAACCAAACCTAACCCACCATATTGACCAGGACATCCCTAGAAGAGGGTAGGGGCACAAAGGCAATATCGGTTAGGGCATATCACCCAAGATCACCACAACATAAGGAGAACCCTATCAGGCATCAAGCCAACCATAGACAGCACCATCCTATCGACCAAATCAAGACCCAAGTCAAAGAGGTGTCGGGCAAAATCTCATCAAGGGTGTATCTAGCAAGGCACAAAACCATACCAAAAGGTCATCTTCAAGTTCAAGCTCGTAAGAAACAAACCCTAATTGATCAAGATAGTTGGCTCACCTCTCAAAAACTAAGAGAGAGGGGTTTTGCACAACCTCCATCACAAATCGGGCAACATGAAGAAATGTATCCAACTTAGGTAATCACTCATCCAAAGGCTCACCTCTCAAATCCATGGTGAGAGGAGGGTACTTCCCAATCAACTAGGGTATAAGCTCACCTCTCAACAACCAAGAGAGAGGGGTATTTCTTATATCACTAGGGCTCAAACTCACTTCTCAAAACCAAGGAGAGAAAGGGGTATTGCCCCAAATGAAACCCTAATCTATGGGTTTAGCCAACTAGGTCCAAAGGTACACAACATCATCCACACCAAAAAGATCACTATATCCATAGGATTAAAGGTACATGCTAGAGAAAGAGACAGATCTAACAACATGCACGGCCGATCATGATCATATATGAATATGCAACATAAAAGAAGGTGGTATAGATAAGGTTAGAACTTATGTAACCTGCCTTAAGCAAGCTCCTCAAGCTCCAAGGCTCCAAGCTTTAAGCTTGTAGCTCCAAAGCACACCACCAAGGAAGCAAAGCTCACCAAGCTATAGGAAGAAGAAGAGAACTGCTTCAAAAGGATCGGCCACCAAGGACCAAGGGAAGGTGTATCATGCACCAAGGAAGAGAGGAGCAACAAAGAGCTAAAAGAGATCCTAAGGAAGTGAAAGGGAAGATATATATAGAAAAGGGTGAAGGGGGAAACAAGGCAAGGTGTTTCCCCTCCTAGGGACACATGTCCAACTTCTTGCCACCTTGCAAACCACATGCACATGCCATGCCACCCATCTATAAAGGATAGCCACTTGTCCAAGGTATGGTGACACAACCAAAGCTAGGTCACATGGGCGATACACCCCCTTGGATGACACACTCCTAGGCGACACAACTCTGGGCGACACAGAGCTTCAAGCTCTCCAAGGCATGATACCAACCCTAAACAAAGTAAGGCAAGGCAAAGCAAAGCCCATCAAGGCCCTAAACATCTCAAGCAACAAGCCCAGCCCATCCTCTCGACTCTAGAGTATGCAAGGAGAGAGAGAAACATCTCTCAAGGTGACAATCTTGCTCGTCAACCCTAAAACTTGGGTTATTTGCAAGTAGCACTTCCGACCCTCAACAAGGCACAAACAAAACCTAATCACTACTTGAGGTGATTAGCAAGAAACTAAACACTAGGGTTTAGGCAAAGCAAATAGGATAAGCCCAAAATGGAGGACATGGTCCTTAGAAGACATAAACCTCTACAAAGGGATTTTGTCCCCGAAATCTGAAGAGAAAAGTGAGGGATACTTCCACCTCATCTCTTCCTAAAGCTCCCACGTGGCTTCCTCAATGCCACGATGATGCCAAAGAACTTTCAAAAGAACTAGGTATTTCCTTTTCAACCTCTTTACCCTCCTGTCAAGGATCATCACTGGACCTTCCTCATAGGTCACATCTTCATCAAGCTCAGCCTCAACTGGTTGTATCATTGTCCCTGTGTCTGGATGACTTTTCTTCAACATGCTGACATGGAACACCGGATGTAACATGTGCAACTCTGGCGGCAGCTCTAACTTGTAAGATACCTTGCCAACACATGTTATTACCGGGTATGGCCCCATATACCTGGGTGCCAGTTTGCCTTTCCAGCCAAACCTCAGTACGCCTTTCCAAGGTGAGACCTTGAGATACACTTTGTCTCCCACCTGGAACTCTAAAGGTCGTCGACGATTGTCTGCTTAAGACTTATGTCTGTCTTGTACCATTTTCAAATGTTGTTGTATCACTGATCTTTTTTGTTGTCTGTTGTACTAACTCAGGACCCAAAAGATGATACTCACCAGACTCATACCAACATAAAGGGGATCTGCACTCCCTTCCATATAGAGCCTCATAAGGAGCCATGTCAATGCTCCACTGGTAACTATTATTGTAAGAGAACTCTATCAGACTGAGATGTACGTCCCAACTACCTAGGAACTGCAAAACACAAGCTCGGAGAAGATCCTCCAAAGTCTGAATAGTCCTTTCCAACTATCCATCCGTCTGCAGGTGGAAGGAGGTGCTGAATCTCAACTGTGTTCCCAACGCTTTGTGCAACTATTCCCAGAAATGACTCGTGAACGGAGGACCTCTGTCATAGACTATCGTTGTTGGTATACCATGTAAACACACTATCTTATCTACATACACCTGAGCAAGCTTCTCTACTGTATACGTTGTCTTCACAGGTATGAAATGCATAGACTTCGTCAACCTGTCCACTATTACCCAAATGGAATCATGATTCCTAGCTGTCTTTGGTAGACAAACTACAAAATCCATGGTTATATGATCCCATTTCCAGTGTGATATTGGCATGGGTTGCAACGTACCTTCTGGCTTCTGATGCTCAACTTTAACTTGTTGACATACTACACACTTAGCCACAAACTCGGCTACATCCTTCTTCAAGCTAGACCACCAATACTGGTCCTTCACATTATGATACATCTTGGTGACTCCTGGATGCATAACATACATTGATGTGTGTGCTTCCTCGAGCACTAGCTTTCTTAGATTATCAACATTGGGGACCACCATCCTACCATGATAGCAAACTAGTCCATCCTCAGAATCATGGAACCCATCACTCTTTTCATTGCCAAGCTCTGACCTGATCAACTGCACTGTATCATCTTCCTGTTGTGCGTCTTTGATCTGATGTCTCAGTGTAGGCTTGACTTGCATCTGTGCCAGTAGTCCTGCCAACAGGGAAACTTCCAACTACACATTTATCTGTCGCAAGGAGACAAACATATCCCGCCTATGGCATACCAAGGAACTCAACTGTGCCTTCTTCGTGGGGAGAGAAGAAGAATACTTTCTACTAAGCGCGACAGCTACCACATTTGCCTTACCAGGATGATACTCAATGGTGCAATGATAATCATTGATTAGCTCCATCCAAAAACGTTGTCGCATGTTCAACTCATTATGTGAAAAGATGTACTTCAAGTTCTAATGATCTGTAAAGATCAGACACACTTCCCCATAAAGATAGTGCCTCCAAATCTTTAACACATGGACCACCGCTGCCAATGCTAAATCATGTGTCAGATAGTTCTTCTCAGGTTTCTTAAGTTATCGCGAAGCAAAAGAAACCACATGATCCTCCTGCATCAACACACATCCTAGGCCCTTCTTGGAAGCAACACAGAAAATAACATAGCCTTTCCCAGGCTCTGGCAGCACTAGCACTGGAGCACTGGTCAACTTCTCCTTCAAACTTTAGAAAGCTTGCTGACAATGATCATTCCAGACAAAAGCTACATCCTTCCTGGTCAACTTTGTCATTGGCAACGCGATCACACTGAAGTCCTTGATAAACCTCTGGTAGTATCTTGCCAAACCCAGAAAACTACAAACTTCTATTGGCATCTCTGGTTGCTCTCAATCTACCACTAACTCCACCTTATTAGGGTCCACTCTGACTCCTTCTGCGGATATCACATGACCTAAGAAAGTCACTTCTTTCAACTAGAACTCACACTTACTGAACTTGACATATAACTGATGTTGGCGAAGAAGAGTCAAAGCTTGTCGAAGATGATGCTCATGCTCTTGACTGTAGATCAAGATGTCATCTATGAAAACTACAATAAACTGAACTAGTAATGGATAGAACACCATGTTCATTAGATTCATGAAAGCAGCAAGTGCATTGGTTAGCCCAAACGGCATAACCACTAATTCAAAGTGACCATACCTCATCCTAAAAGCTGACTTTGGTATGTCATCTGCCTTAATCTTCAATTGATGATATCCAGACCTTAGATTGATCTTTGAGAATACTACAGTGCCACGCAACTGATCAAACAGATCGTATATCCTCAGCAACGGGTACTAGTTCTTGATCGTGACTTTATTCAACTACCAATAATCTATACACAACCGCATCGACCCATCCTTCTTCTTAATGAATAAGACTGGAGCACCCCAAGGTGATGTGCTTGGTCTGATGAAACCTTTGTCCAACAACTCCTGTAACTGCTTCTTGAGTTCTGCCATCTCAGCTGGAGTTATCTTGTACGGTGTTTGAGCAACTGGTTGTGTTCCTGGAACCAGATTGATCTCAAAATCAATCTCTCAAGGTGGGGGAACACCGGGGAACTCATTAGGAAACACATCTGCAAACTCTCGGACAGCCGTCACCTCCTCAAGGCTAGGACCTTTTTCCTTGGTATCCAAAATGTGAGCTAAGAATGCCTTACAACCTTACCGCAACAACTTCTCTACCACCAATGCTGACACTAAACACGTCGGAAGAATCTTCCTATCTTCTTGAAAGATCCACTTCTCTCCGTCGTCATCAAACACTGCCTGCTTAGAACAACGGTCGAACACAACCATATACTTTTCTAAGGTATCCATCCCAAGGATCACATCGAATCCATGCATATCAAGTGGTATAAGATCCACTTGTATACTGTGTCCCGAGAAAGATAGGACACGAGACGGACACTCCTCTCGAAGCATCGAGGAACCATCGAGAGGGGTTTCTAACAATAGGCTATCTTTCTTACAACTAACAGGTAAAGGATAGCTATCAAGGAGACTATGTGCGATAAAAGAGTGTGTAGCACCCCGGTCAACCAGAATAGATATAAAGCAAGAAGAAGACAAATCAGAATGAAATAACTCCATCTGACTTGTCACCACTCGCGGGTTGACTATTACCTCCGGCTGACTCATAGCATAGAATTGAGTCGTTGCTTGTTGTCTACATCCTCTACTTCCTTGAGTAGACGATCCCGCTTGTGACACTTGACCGCGTCCTCGCCCTCTTCTATCACTGGGCTGATGTCTATCTGAGTACTCTTGTTGATTCTGCCTCAGCTGTTGTGTTACTTTGACATCTTTCCTTGAGAAATTTGACCTCAAGTATCCAGTTTGTCCACAATGATAACATGACCTGCCTTCCAACTGTGCCCTGTCACTGTCACTAAAGCGGTACTGTGTGCTTTGGATGGCAAAAATCCATGCCCTCTTTCCTTACTTGGAGACCACTGAGATGGTGTATGAGAACTCTGCATTACAGAAGGTGCCGAAAACCTTGGCTTCTTGAAGCCACCAAATCTTTGTCCCTAGAACTGAGCAGGCCTTTTCCTGGTCATGGACTCCCTTTTCTCCCTGATAGATCGTTCAATCCTGCGAACGGACTCCACAAACGTGGCAAACCACTCCCGGTTTTCCAAAGTAGCAGCAGGTGTCGACAACTCAACACTCAAACCTTTCTTAAACTGCCTGATCCGCTCATCATCTATTGCTGCTATGTGAGGACAAAAGCTCAGCAAGTCCATGAACTTGGCTTCATACTCGGTGATGCTCATCGACCCTTGGCGTAGATGCTCAAATTGGTTGATCTTCTCATCCAGATACATCTTCGGAAAGTATCTGCTAACAAACTCCCATCAGAAAACCTCCCAACAGATCACCTCACCAGGTCGCTTCTCCTCCTCGATGGCCCACCAATGGCCAGAACTACCTTTCAAAAGGTAGACAGCGTGCTTGACTTTGTCTGCTTCGGGGATGTCGAGGATCTAGAAGTCCTTCTCGAGACCTGTTAGCCACAGATCTGCATCCGCTAGATCAGCCGTTCTAGCATAATCTGAAGCTCCTACTCGACGAAGCCGCTCAAAGGTCTTCCCAATACTCGATGTTTCACTATGGGGAGCATGTGCTCTAGGCTGAGGTACTGGCACTCTTTCCACCATGTGATTCATCATAGCCATCAACTGCACCATAAGCTATTGATAAGCAGGGTTTTCGAGAATGGCTGGGTCAAGTTGGAGGACCTCAGGCACGTGATCTTCATGTGCATGCACTCTTGCTCCATCAACTGATTCAACATCGCTGCTCTCGGCAACATGTTCTTCATGGTTTCCAGACATCTTTAAGCTTTATCTTCCACTGAAGGCAGAAGGTTATTGTAAGAAAATCTGGAAAACTCACAAGAATAGACGCAAACCTAGTCCTAGATCCCTGTAGTCTCAGCGAACCTAGAGCTCTGATACCAAACTAACGGTGACACCCCACTGTCACACAGACAACAAAATGCCATGTGAAAACATGCGAAAATACCATAAACCACATATTACCAAAAACACGGTTAATTAAAACCGATTGCGGAAGGCATACATAAGAGAACTTTTGCATCCAGATCATGTAGAGAAACATGTTATAAAAGTATTACAAGCTTTGATATATGTCCACAACTTATCAGAACCAGCTGTACTGTCAGCACCAGAGTTCATCACCTGTTTATACATACATAATGGGCCACGTAAGGCCAGTAGTAGGATATACCAAAATTACAACAGCTAGTCATCGTGAAACGTCGTCGAACACCTCCGAGGACCTGAGAGTACAGGGACGACTCTAGGACTCTACTACAAACCCACCAAAATAGTAGTATGTCCATCTCTTGCCTTCTACTGCTCTTCCTCTTGCTTCTCAGCCACACCCTCATGATCACCACCACGTCTAGCACGACCACCTAAAAAGGTTGTAAACCAGCGGGGTGAGACACACAGTCCCAGCGAGAAACATAACTCCCCACCAAAACTATAAAACCTAAAAAGATTAAAGCAATAAAAGCAAATAACTGATAAAGCGTATAACAAGAGTAGTATATTGAGCCAGACCATAATCCCCATCATTCTTACCAAGATATCTAGGAGGCATTTAACCAAGTATTTATTTATGGAACATGATTGACAAGATAAGCTTTATAAGATCTTATCACAAAATATAAGGATCGTACACATAACTGCAAGGTATAACTAGATCAACTATATAAGCAAGGCCTCAATCAATGTTCCATGTTTTTCTCTAAGAAATATATGCTATTTGGCTGGGTTACGTCTTATTATGCCCTGAGGAAGTGTGCTATCCCTTCTCAAATCCAACCTTTGGTTGTGAAGCCCAAGTCCAATGTCATACAAGGTCAATGGGAGAGCCAGACTCCATGACCTCTCCTCTTCATGGTCAGTACATGAGAACCAAAGCAAGACCGCAGTCTTATACTTATATGGCCTCAGCCTCAGGGTCAGCTCTACAAGCTACCCATATCTCTAGCTCACCTTGACACAGGTGCTATAATATACCTTTGAGCCACAGGCTTGATCATTTTGCTCTTGAGCCAAGAACACATTCATGCTCTATCTCGATGAGTCATGGGCCTATTCACCATGCTCTATATATTTCCTGAGTCTGCAACCATAGTTGCAATCAACTCCTCCTATTTCAGGCTAGGGGAAACCTCACATATTCAACAATATGCGCTCTAGGTAATCCCACATGATAAACCTGTTTCACCATCACCAAATTCTGACGATGATGCATCTATAGCCAGGGCAACTACATGATATATTCCACTGTAATTAATTTGTATATTTTAAGTGGATTGTAGAGGCAATCAAGTTATAAAGCATAACATCATTGAATTACATTATCACTATCATCATCACATTGTCTTGGGATCTCAGTCCCTCATCACAGAAAGTGTGGCATCCAACTTATAAAAATGAAATTTACTCAAGCGGAAGCGAATCATTTGCAGCGGATTACTGAAAATCACTAAAAATTTAAAACTTTTTGCAAAGAGATCCATTCATAGGAAATATTTTTCATCAAGAACCAAAGTATAATATTTAAATTTTGTTCCATAAGTACACAACCTGTACTATCTCTTCTCGAGGATTACAACATCAGTTGTTCTATTCAACATTATACACAGACAGCATAAAACCTCAAGGCATCAAGCCAAAATCTCAAATCGATTCAATAAAAATATTGACTACTGACTCTGAGGACCTGAGAGTACAGAGATGACACATAGGACTTTCTAACTATAAGACTAGACATGATGTATCTCCACCTGAGATATTACAGCTGTCCTCGATGCTGCTACTGATCTTTCTTTACTAAAAGTTTACTGCCTCCTTGTCCACGCCCGCCTAAAAACATTGGATCCCACGGGGGTGAGACAATTGTAAATTGTACCAGCGGGAGATATAACTCTCCACCAAAACAATATTATTGGAGTGAAAGATATAAAACTGGGCAGAGGATAAGCAGTTTAAAGCATTCTCATCTTAAAGCATTATAACTATATATGATAGAACAATAGATCAACTATTCACTTAATAAGGAATAGGAAGAACATGTATATCATTTATCCTTCATATTATACTATCATGTCAAACTTCTCTTGTGACACTCATTATTTTGATATGTCACCCATGAGACATTCTTGTTTCAATTTATTGGCCTTAGCCAATTTGCTAAACATATTTTGGTTATGTTGAATATGAGAGTGTACATCATCATGTCTTATTCAGGCATTGGTCTATACCAATCCTATATAAATATTACAGGCATTGGGTTACACCAATCTTGTGCAACTAGTACAAGCATTAGACTTATATTATTCCTATGTATCCATTCCAAGTATTGAACTATGTCAATCCTGGTGTAACCATTCCAAGTATTGAACTATGTCAATCTTGTGTATCCATTCCAGGTATTGAACTATGAAAATCTTGTGCAACTATTCCAGGTATTGAACTATGCCAATCTTGTGGAACTATTCCAAGTATTGAACTACGTCAATCATGTGCAACGATTTCATGTATTGGGTTATTACCAATCCTGTGTTATTATTCCAGGTATTGGGATTTAACCAATCATGTGTTATTATTCCAGGTATTGGGATTTAACCAATCTTGTGTTATTATTCCAGGTATTGGGATTTAACCAATCCTGTGTTATTATTCCTGGTATTGGGATTTAACCAATCATGTGTTATTATTCCAGGTATTGGGATTTAACCAATCCTGTGTTATTATTCCAGGTATTGGGATTTAACCAATCATGTGTTATTATTCCAAGTACTGAACAATGTCAATCATATGGCATTATTCCAGGTATTGGGGTTTAACCAATCCTGTGCAGTTGTTATTCCAGGTATTAGACTATGCTAATCATGTGCATCTATTCCAGGTATTGAACTATGGAAATCATGTGTAACCATTCCAAGTATTGAACTATGTCAATCTTGTGATATTATTCCAGGTATTGAACTATATCAATCTTGTATAACCTTTAAAGCATTTTGTTACCTCTCACTAGGCAACAACCATCCTCATAGCTCATAAGGCCCATAAAACACCTTGTCACTTATCACTAGGCAACATCTAACCATATGGCTCATAAGGCCATTACACATCTTTAGAATTTAGGCATGTTCATTACTCTTAACATTTATCATTAAATGATTCTCAGTACAAGGTATGAGTTCATTCCTCATCCTTATCATGATATGATTACATCATACTCAATAGTTTGGCTTACCCTTATTCTCAAGGTATATTAGCCTATGCTTGTCAAGGTATATCAAACTCATTACATTATATTGTAACAATTTACATAACACACTTCATATGTTCCTTACCCAAATAGATTGGATTTGAAATGCATCAAGGTATATCACTTTCCTCATCACCTCTAACTTCCTTGAGTTATCAGCTTATCTTGTATTAAGGCACTTCCCATCTTAATACTTTCATCCATTAACCTATGACTCTCCTCATGAAGTGCATAGGTCGGACACAAGAATGGTCCAACTACCTTTAACGGTATGGACTCATTTCAGGTTAAGGCATTGCCTACAATAAGGTTGCCTATATTCAATCATTTAAGTTATTTCACCTTTATAAGGTTTCACCCACACTTTATTATCAGGGTTCTGGTTTGTCATCATATTACACAAGGTTAGGACTATAAATATTATAACTCCATTTAGAATTTCACCTACCTTTAACCTTTATTAGGGCTTTGAGGTTTCACTTACTATTCATCCCAACTAGGGTTTCTCAGGACATCACCCTCAATTAGGGTTTCTCATGGCATCACCCTTAATTAGGGTTTCTCCTTTCCTATCAATTGGAGATACTCATCCCAATTAGGGTTTCACTCTTTATTCCCATAATTGGGGTTTTACATTATGTTACCCTAAACTAGGGTTAAGGTTCATTAACCTTCAAGATTAGGGTTTCATGATCTCTTTATTAACGATCATAACCTAATCATCAAATGATCAATACTCATATACGAATTCCTTTCTATCATCTTCCCAACTTGATTGGGTCACATCAACCCTTCAATCAAATACATACAACTATGGTTAACATAGTGTGCTAAGACATTACTATCATAACCTTTTAGGGTTAATTAATCTAAAGGTATTGATCATCTAGGTACTTTAGGGTTTCAACCTTTGTACCTAACCTTAATAATCATTATTGGAACAATGGATCAATCATCATCTAAATTCTCAAGAGATTCAATCACATTGGACCTCCATTATATGAGGTATCCAAATGAATTGACCAATTGGATCTTCAATTACAATAGGTATCCAAGTGGATTAACCAATTGAGTCCTCAATTACATTAGGTATCCAAAAGGATTAACCATATTGATCCTCAAACAATTTTGATTACTTGGGCCCCAAACGGTCTTGGTCTTTCAAAGTTCAAACGGTTTGAAACCATTTGGTAAAGGTGACCTTCAAGATCGTTTGCTAAAGGTGACCTTCAAGATCGTTTGCTAAAGGTGACCTTCAAGATCGTTTGGTAAAGGTGACCTTCAATATCGTTTGCTAAAGGTGACCTTCAAGATCATTTGCTAAAGTTGGTCACTTGAAACCGTTTGTAAAGTACCTTTTTGAAACCGCATGAACTCAACCAGTTTGGGATCGTTTGGTCCCAAACGGTCTTGAGACCGTTTGGTCCCAAATGGTCGGCATGGACCAAAGATGGTCTCAACTACTCCAATCGGTTTAGGGTTCTCAACGTTGATTCCATAAACCATTGTATTCATCTAACCAATCATCAATTGGACCTATCACCATACTTTGGTTGAGTTAAGTAGGTCATCCTTCAACTTATTTGACCCTCAATTAGTCATCAATTAGGGTTTGAATCAATTGGATTAGGGTTTGGAATTGATGATCCTTCAACTTTAATCAATGTGTAACTAGTTACTTTAAAACTATTGGACCATCATCCAAATTGGACATGAACTGACCCCAAACGGTCTTGAGGTCTTTTTGATGACCTCCAAACGGTCTTGAGACCATTTTCCCATCTCATCACCCAAATCCATGTCATCCTATTAGGGTTTGGTTCATTGGATTGATCGCCAAATCAGCATTTGATTGTACTTCAACTTAGTACCTTTGGATCTTCAGCCACCTAACCATACTCAACCCTAGACCTCCAAACGGTCTTGGGTGACCACCAAATGGTCTTGAGACCGTTTGAGTGATCACCAAATGGTTTTGAAACCGTTTGGGTTAATCAACCCAAGTTTCAAACTCATTCAAATTGGAAATCAGCACTTAACCTGATTAGGGTTTTGATGATTGATGGAACTTAAACTCATAAACCAATTGGAGATAATCAAATATAATTGATGGATCATTAACCTAGATTATTTTCAACAGATCTCCAAATAGTCAACCCTAGTCAACACCACCAAATGGTCTGAAACCGTTTGGCCTTATGCGGTTTGGTGAAACTGTTTGCTTCTAAATGGTTTGAAACTGTTTGCTCCCAAACGGTTTGAGAAATCGTTTGAGCAACAAAAAGTAAACAGTTTGCCTTATATATTTGGAGAGGTGTGTGATTATCATCTTCAAGCTCTGAAATCACAAAACCTTATGTTTTTTCCATGGTGATTGCATCAATCAACCAAAACAAATTTTGGAAATGTAAAAAGGATCATCAAGTGATAAGGAATTGATTGAAATAACAATATTAAGGGTTCAAGTTATAAAACCCGCCTCCAATTGAGCTACAAAGCTCCAAGATCACGGAAAAAATTGTGGATGAAGCTCTTTCAACTCCCCCTAGGCTCGTCCTCAAGCTTTTGGTTGAAAAGATTGGCTAGGGTTGAAGAGGAGATCAAAATAAGAAGAAATCAATGGTTTATTTTCGATTTCCACCATGGAACCAAGGTAAAAAGGGTCAAGAACCTTAGCAACAGGTTGTAGGTCGTCCTCCTAGTCCTACCTATCTCCCTTGGTCGGTTTCCAAGGAAGGATAAGAAGTGGGGTCGAAAAAGCCTTTGTTTGGGCTTGGAAAGGGTACTTTTATAAGAAAATTGATGAGAGAGAAAATACTTTATAAAAGTCTTTTAATTCCAAAATTGTTGCCACCATCTCCACCTTGGTTTCTTTTATGAAAAGTCATCTCTATCCCCACCTAGCTCCCTTCCATTATTCAAGAATTAAGGGATAAGAAATTAAACACCTTAACCCTTATAATAAGAATATCCATATTTGAGTGGAAATTCTTTTTCTTATAATAATGGTGAGTGGAGTTTCACCTCCTTAGGATATTCTTGTTCCTTTGAAAGGATCAAGGATGTCCACACACATATTAATCCAACAATTTTAATTTTGGTTGAAGGCCCTTTAATTAATACATTTATTTTTGCCCTACATTGAATTAGGGTTTCAATTAGGATTAAATCTTGATTATTTTAATATCAAGATTCTCTCTCCTCCAACTTAATTCAAATGAAGCTCCCCTCTCATTTTATTTTCTCTAAATGACGCCAAGAAACATTAGGGACCTTATTGAAATGGTAATTTGCATATTGAACCCTAGGTTTTGGGTAAATTGCACTTTACACCAAAACTAGGTTTTAATGCACAAACATTACTTTATCATCTCTTCCTTGGTACTCAGGCTACCACAAGCCATACCTCTGCATCATCTTCATTCTCATGATTCTTAAACACATGAGGAACATCTTATCAGGCAACATTTGCAATTTAACCCCTCAACTTGGGTAATTTGCACTCTAGTCCAAAATAAGCAAACATTGCTTCAACATTGTCCAAACAGGACCAAAATTGAAACATGAGTTTCTCATGAGCCCGAATTAATTTTCACAAGATATGATTAAGCATATAATCATCTTTCATAATCAAAACACCTAGGGTTAAAGCATAACCCAGGTCAGGGATGTTACAAATTATAAACCCCTAACAAGGATTTCGTCCCCGAAATCCCAAATAAAGGAGATAGATATTATTCCTTCATCATACTATCAGTTCTCCACATAACATCTCATTATTTTGGAGACATCATAGAGCTTTGATCATCACCATGTGTTTCCATACAAGATTTTCATAGAATCATACACACAAGGCACATGCTCCACTGCCCTTTCATTATCCACTGTGGAGTTAATTCTGTGTCAGGTAATACTTTTATTATTTAGATATAGGTTACTTGTTGATTTAATTTGGTAAACTTTTCTTACAATAATTTTACAATTATTCCTTCAAATGGTTCATTCTCATTAATGTTATGTTTATGCAAGGCATAAACCCCTAAAATGTGATGTTCATATTATTTTGCATGATTAATCTGGTTTCATGGTTGATCATTTCACACATTCAACCATCTAATATTTCTTAGATACCAGAATATCTTGCCTTGGTATCTATCACATGTTTTAAATACACATCACATATTTATCTTCCTTTCATATTGGGGACTTTACTTGTTACATATATCTTTTCTTTGGAACCCAAGTCCAAGGTGAACTGATAATTTTCTAAGTATTCATCACATGGACATTTTTATCTTATGCACATCAAGTGTCCTAAGACCCACTTGATTGCCATGTCCTTGAAAGGAAGGAAAACAAGGATTCACATTCCTCTTATTTATTCCTATTTTTTCAACTATTCATGAACCATTTACTCTTCATCTCATCCTAAGTTCCTTGCCCAAAGCTCAGGAATCTATAAGGATGATCTCATAACATTATTCTTTTCTTTATTATTATCTAGCATGTCTTATGAACATCTCTTTCTCTCATCACATTTTCCATTTCCTCATTATGGAAAAGATTCTTATTATACTTACAACTTTATTGAATAGGTTTCATCTCCCTTATTCTTATTCTTGCCTTATGAGGGGTATATTTTTAGTTCCTCATACCATCATACTTATCTGAGATTATCTCAGACTTCCCTTTCTTATGGTTAGGGTATGACATATCTATTCATTCTATATTTCTGATTTCATGATACTCATTAGATTGTTTCAAAATGACTACTTGATCAGAGTAATCAAAAAGATAACAATCTAAGAGTCCCCATACTCACTTTGTCATCAATAGTTGTATACCTGGCCAGGGTATATAAATACTGAGATCAAATAGTATGCACTTACTTTATTCTATGTTTTTCATCTCTTTAGATTTAATATACTTAATATCTCAGATTTCTTCTGAGTTCCTTTTTCATCTCTTCCCTTTCTTAATGGAGAAAGAGAAACATCAAATCATATAAAAGAATATTAAACTGAACACAAGTTTTCATACTACTATCTCTTCCTCATATCCTTAAAGGATTATACAGATGAACTAAACAACAACTACTTTTCTTATAGTAGGAAACATAAGGTAACTCAAAATAGAAAGTTCTATCTTGACAAGTCTACCTTTTACAAGATAACTATCATCTTATCTAACCCAGAACATGGACTTAGTTGTTATTTGTTATTGCCTTTGTCCTCTACTACCAGAAGTAGATGGACTAAACTGTGACACTTGTCTTTATCCTCTACCATATGCTCCACTGGAATGAGGTCCTTGTAGGTTTTGCAGATTATTCCTTGACTGCTGGGTCATCTCACTGTTTCTCCTTGGGCATTGTTGTCTAAAATGTCCTAGTTGTCCACATTTGTGACAAGATCGACCCCAACTTGATGACCCCTGCATAGGTGCACTATATATTGTGGTTGGACTGGTTAAGATTTTGGTTGTCTGCTTCCACTACTCATTAGTCCATGTGACTGTGTAGACTTTCTTTTGAGGTTTGTGATGTGAGGATTTTGAGTCGCTCATATAGACTAGTTTTACATGTGTTTATTAGTCACTTTTGTGGTTAGTATCGCATGTTTCATTCACTTTAGTCTATAATCTTATTTTGTAACAAACCTCTCATATTTTATCTTTTTGATCATATTGATGTGTTTTAGCATAGCTGATTTGGCTTTATCTTGAAATTTCAGGAAGAACGAATATATATAGTTGTCGATACCATCGAAATCCATCGATAGTATCAACACAGTCACAGGGAGACAGCCGCAAGGAGCCAAGCAGAGTCGATACCATCGACTGGGAGGTCGATGGTAGCGAGATACCTATAGCGAGCCAGCAATCAACCGGTCGATACTATCGACACAAAAGGTGATACTATCGACATTACACAGCTACAACGTCGGAATGGTAACAAAACCAATGCCTAAAGGTGTCGATACCATCGACCCACGATGATGGTATCGAGTCTGCATCAGGCAGAATGTCATAGAAAAAAGAAAGCTTGCTAATATTATGATGAGTCGATACCGCCGTCAGATCTGTTTTTATTTCAGATCGGCCGAAATCGAATGGTGGTGATCTTTTGGCGACCTAAATTGGTCCATATACCTAATTTTGGCAGCCCTAAGTAGGGTATCACATCATTAGCTGTTGCACAAGTCCCGAGGAGAGGTGGAGAGAAGAACGGAGCCCAAAATCACACCCCGATCATTCCGAGAGACGTAGAAGACATTTTCCACCGTCAGAAGACTGTAGATCGCGCACTCTACGTCAAGGAATGCCTGGATCTCCTCCGTTCAGGGGTTTACATCACTTTCATTCATGTTTCTCCATGTTTTCCTTTTCTCCCATCATGTCTTTCGTTGAGATGAACATGTGGGGCTAATCCCCTTTGTCTTTAGGACCGCGAGTAGCCCGGGTAATCGTTGTATGACATTTTTACCATAGTAATTCATATTTTGTCTCTTAAATCTGTGGTATGATTTCGTGTTCTCCATTATATCATTATGATTGATCACCCTAATGATAATTGAATTCCTTTAATTACTTTGAAAGAAGAATTAACAGTTGAAAAGAGACGAAATTCACATTAACTAATAAATCCTTTGAACAAGGTGATGTACGGTTAATGGTGGAAACCCAGAGTTTAGTTTAGGGTATAGGTTACTAAGACTATGGAATCGGCCTAGATTTAGGTAGTGAATTGTATCACGATAGTGAACAATTCTGACTACATGCCACTACCCGAAATGAGAGACAAATTTGATTAACTATGTAGGAATAAATACAACGAGAACCCGCGGTGAAACCACAATCCTAAAGATTCCCATCTAAATTGATTAAACTAAACATTTAATCGATTGCTTTGTTTTCTTTTATTTTTCTTTTATTTTCCAATCAACTCTCAAACCATTTTAATTGGTCTAGCTGATCACGAGTAGTTAGTAAGTAGTCTACCGACAGTTCAGTGTCTCTGTGTTCGACTCGGGCCTCACAAAGGCCTATATTACTCTGACGCGTGCACTTGCGTTATACGCACAATAAAATTGTGTCAAGTTTTTGGCGCCGTTGCTGGGGACACGGCAACTTTCGGCACTACGAGTGCTGCAAGTGGCCACGCTAGGCCACATTTTATTTTATTATTGTTTTTTTTTAATTCATCATTTATCTTTCATATTTAGTAATCGTCTAGCACTGTATTGAATCAAATTTATTACCTTGTAGGTATCGGTGCATGGTGAAGACGCGTAGCACAGACTACACACTGTCATCACCAGAGGTTCCACCATTGGGATGAGACGATGAGGAGAACAATATTCACGATCATCCTGAGGATATAGATTTGGACCTTGAACTGGAAGCCATGGCTGAGGAACAGACAATATGGGAGAAGATAAAGGCTTCTTCCTCGTCATCATCAAAGGGGCTGATAAAAAAATAGGCAGTTAACATTCCAACCTATAAGATTGATCTGGCACTGATAAACTTGGTCAAGTCTCAAGCATTTCACGGGCTAAAGAATGAAGACCCAGTTGCACACATCAACACTTTCATGGAAAATTGCGATATGATCAAGATAGATAGGTTTCCACAGGTGACACTATATTTGAAGGCGTTTCCCATCTCGCTTGTAGGTAATGCACGTGAATGGTTGCATAACCTAGATGATGAGAACGTCGATACTTGGGATCAAATGATCGAGGTTTTCTTTGAGAGATTCTTGCCACCAGAAAAAACCAATGACCTAGTACGGAAGATCCACAATTTCTGTCAAAGGGCTGGTGAGACATATTCTGAGACGTGGGAGTGCTTCCAGATAATGCTACGGAAGTGTCCACATCACGGGCTAGATAAAGAAAAACAAGTGAAGATCTTCTACTTTGCTTTAAATGAGCACGACAGGAGCAGTCTAGACTCAGTAGGTTCCAGGTTCTTCTTGAACAACACTGGCAATAGGTGTTGGGAAATCCTGAAGAATATGGCTAGAAAGCAATCATGGGGCGACAGAGACACACCAAAACGGGTTCGAGTTGTAGGTGAGTCAAAAGCCATCAAATAATTGAATGACAAATTAGATCTCATAGCCAAGAAGCTTGTGGAGAAAGAGGAAGAACCCGATGAGGAGGCCCAAGTTAGATTTATGCGCCAGCAATAGGGGTACAGAAACAATGATTATTCTTGGAGGAAAGATAAAACAAATTCATGGAAGGACCCAAACAAATTCCTGCAGGACCCTGATACCAAACCACAACTGTCGGCAGAGGACAAGAGCAATGAGTCACTCAATCAAGTAATCAAGCAGAATCAAGAACTCATGAGCACGTTTGGCCAACAGATTAAGCAACAAGGAGAATTTATGAATCAATTTGGGCAAACTTTACAAAGTCATGGAGCTCAGATGAGGTCACTCGAGACATCTTTAGCGCAGATGGCGGCAGAGATTTCAAGTTTGAAGAAGCCAGCACAGCAAGGTTTTCCCTAAAATACAAACATTCCAAGAGGGAATCAGCAAGCCAAGGCTATTCTATTGTGGAGTGGAAAGAAGATTTTAAACCCCAGGGCCGATGAATCGAGCATACCCCAGCCAAAAACCACAGGTGAGGCCACATAGGAGGTTACAATCATAGAGTCGATGGAGGATGCGGTAGAGGATGCCACACCAGAACCCATTGCTGAGGAAGAGACTCAAAAGAGGACACCATATGTGCTGCCACATAAGAGGGCACAGACTGTCCCAGTCCCATATCCAAATAGTTTGAAGGCTAAGAAAGTGGATGCTCAGTTCAAAAAGTTCCTAGATAGTTTTAGGAAACTTTTTGTCAACATTCTATTGTTAGAAGCAATAGAGCAGATACCCTCTTATGGCAAGTTTCTGAAAGATATAATTAAAAAGAAGAGAAAGATTCCTAATACTGAGGTGGTGGTTCTTAAGGAGCAAGTGAGCACTTTCATTTTGGGCACATTGCCACCAAAAAGACAAGATCCGGGTTGCTTCAATATTTCATGTTATATCGGCAAGGTGAAATTCGACGAAGCATTGTGTGACTCTGGGGCAAGTATTAATTTGATGCCTCTTTCTACTTTCAAGAAGTTGGGATTTAAAGAATCTAGATATAACAACATGACGATTCAGCTAGCGGATAATTCTTTGGTTAATCTGTATGGTATTTGTGAGGACGTATTGGTTAAAGTTGACAAGTTTGTATTTCCAGCTGATTTTGTGGTAATGGAAATGCAAGATGAACAAAGGAATGAGCTACTCCTTGGAAGACCCTTCCAAGCTACTGTAGATATGATACTCAAAATGGGAAGAGGCCGTCTGACATTGGGAATACCGGATGACAGATTTGAAATGGTTATGCCGACAAGTACAACACAATCACAAGCAAAGGAGCAATGTCGCATGGTGAAACATTTTGATCAAAACATTTCTCTTTGTTTAGGGAAGCCATTTCTAGATATGGCCCATGTAATGACCAAGGTAGATAAGGGGACACTGACTGTAGATATTATGGAACAAACCAAAGTTGTTTCACTTTGTAGAGTTGTGGGTTATCCAAATGATGAAGAGGAGGAAATTCCTCTTTCTACTGAAGATGATGCAATAGCAAGTTCTGGCCTTGATGCATATACAGAATTGCCCCTTGAAGCTTGATTTGTTAACATAAGGCATGACTGGATGAGAAGCAAGTCGTTACAAGAATGTGTCAAGATGCTTCAAGTGCTTCCGTGCTATTATGCCAAGCATTATGAAAATCTTGGGCCCCTCCCTCCACCGCTTCAATCATCATTGATCAGTCCACCAGAGTTAGAACTGAAGCCACTACCTCCTCATTTGAAGTATGCATTCTTAGCCGATGGTAAAATACTACCAGTGATTATTTCGGCATATCTGAGTGCCGAGGAAGAGGAGCAGTTGATGATTGTGCTGAAGAATCACCATGGAACCTTCGGGTGGTCAGTTTCTGATATTAAGGGGATCTCCCCTACACTTTTCCAGCACAAGATCCGGCTCGAGGAAGGAGCCAAGTCTGTGATTCAGCCACAATGTCGAATCAACCCAAGCATGATGGAGGTCGTCAAGAAGGAGGTGATCAATCTCCTTTCTGCAGGCATCATTTACGCTATCTTAGATTCGACGTGGGTAAGCCCCACACAGGTAGTCCCTAAAAAGGGGGGAATCACTGTCACGCATAACCTGCTAAACGAACCAGTCACGACCTGATTGGTAACCGGGTGGCATGTGTGCATTGACTACCGTCGATTGAACTCCGCTACATTAAAAGATCATTTTCCTCTTCCATTCATCGATCAAATTTTAGAGCGACTAGCTGGTCGATCTCATTTTTGTTTTTTAGATGGCTACTCCGGCTACAATCAGATCTCCATTGATCCTAAGGACCAAGAGAAGTCTACCTTCACTTGTCCTTACGGAACATTCGCATATCGCCGTATGTTGTTTGGCTTGTGCAGCGCACCAGCAACCTTTCAGCGCTGCATGCTCGCTATTTTTTCTGATATGGTTGAGCATTGTTTAGAGGTTTTCATGGATGATTTTTCCATCTATGGTGCGTCGTTTGATGAGTGCCTATACAATTTGGATAAAGTCTTACAAAGATGTAAGGACACACATTTAGTTCTCAACTGGAAAAAGTGTCATATGATGGTTAGTGAAGGAATTGTGCTTGGACACAAGGTGTCTAGCAAGGAGCTGGAGGTGGATCCAGTCAAGATTGAGGTGATTTCAAAATTACCCCCACCTAATTCAGTTAAAGGGGTAAGGAGTTTTCTCAGTCATGCAGGATTTTATCGTCACTTTATTAAAGATTTCTCAAAAATTGCTAAACCATTGTCTGAATTGCTAGAGAAAGATGTGATGTTTGATTTCAATGAAAAATGCTTGCATGGTTTTAATGTACTTAAGGAAAAGTTAATTTCTTCACCGATTGTTCAAACGCCAGATTGGAATAAGCCTTTCGAGCTCATGTGTGATGCTTTGGATTTTGTAGTAGGGGCTGTTCTTGGGCAGCGTTTTGAGAACAAACCCACGGTGATTTTCTATGCATCAAAGACCTTAAACGAGGCACAACTTAACTACACCACAACTGAAAAGGAACTTGTAACGACCCCGCCTCCCGGTAACCCCCAATTAAGGGAGACCCGAAGGTCAGAATCGTTAATCAATTTACAGGATCAAAGGTTCAGCATATAATCAACAATAATTATAAAATTCTACTAACTAAACTGGAATTGGATACAAAAATTAAAACTTTTACTTACCTTTATAAAATTGGGAAATCTAACTATCCTCAGCTTGAAATACTCTATCTAATCCTCCTTGCACTTTATTTCTTAATTTCACGATGTGCCACTTTACTGTTTGTGATTTTTAGGATATTACCTAAAACGCCGACAAAGAAAACATCGATCAGCAATTGCTGGTATGTGGAGGCAACCAAAATTTCACAATTAGGTCTAACAATTTAAGTATTGAAATCAAGGTAATTAACAAGTCAATTTACATTTTCCATGTGACAATCCCCACCACTTTTTCCCTAACCCTGGATTTGACTTAAGGACACCTTCTCAATCCCGAGCTAGGTGCCTGGGAGTCACCTCTCATGGTGCTCCTTAGTCTTGCCTCATTAATCACCTTCCCATTCCCGAGCTTGGTGTATAGGGTCACCTCTCATGGTGCCCATTGGTCTACCCTCCTAGGCCTGACCCTTTATGGCATCTTCCATCAGGGTGGCATGTAGGTGCAGGATTTACACATTTATATTAAATGGTGATAGTCATAGTCACTTTATAATTGCAATATGAACATCCAAACAGTTTAGTTGCATTCAATGCGTTTAAACATCCGAGAATCTATCGGGAAACTAAAGCAGTTATTCATATTTAACCACATACCTACTAAGTAGATTTGAATGCAGAAACAACCAATCAACCAGGATTCAAGCAAGCACACACACCCAATTTATTCCTGAAAAAGGCATTCAATTTCTATATTATCAATCATGTTATCATGACTCAATAATTATAATCGTTTCCTAGGTTATTTGCCCTTTTTAGGGTTTTAACCATAATTAGGGTTTTATTTCCTTTTTATTACTTTTACCTTACTTTTATCAAGTATTCATCAAACCCTAATTATCTTGTCCCATTTTCCATTAAGGTCCTAATGATCGGGTTGGTCCATATAAATGCTAATTTTCAGATTGCAATATCTTTTCCTTTTTCTCTAATTTAGGGTTTCTAACTATTTTAATCAACATATTGTATTAAAACCTTAAACATGTAATTCTATCATCAAAACAGGTTAAAAACCATCTTAATCATTAATCAGGTTAAACATATTCAAGTTAACCTATTTGCAAAACTAAATATATTCTTGATAATCAATTAGGGTTTTCTTTTTTACAAATTAACTCTTTTTCCATCAAAATATGCACTTTTGCAAAAATATACAGATTCATATATCCAAACCATTTTTAACGTGTTCCTCATATTTTTATGATCATTTTTCATGTATTGACTTTTTGCATCCGAGTTTCCTAGCTCAAGATATGATTTTTATAAGAACAACCCTTTTAATAAATTATTTGTTATTTTCCTAGAAAAAGCTAGAGCCGCCTGAACAATGGACCTTGGATCCACTGAGGATCCAACGGCCTTGAGGGAGCGCGACCTTTCTTTTGCAAAACCAGCGATCAAAGGATGAAAACGTCCTTACCTGTAAGTAGAGCGCGGAGGGGAAGATTGGTAAAAGGCCACCTGGCCTTCTTCTTCAACCTTGCGTCGGGGTACAGCGACGGCACGGTCAACTCAGGTGTTGACTCCGAGCTCCCGTCCTTCTTTGCTCGCGGTGAATGGCCAGGAAGCTCCGCCGCCTCCCGTCGAACACGACGGCGACACGAATTGCTCACCAAGGACGCTCCAAGGTTGTCCGCCACCCGTCGGACACCAGTGACGATCCTGGAGCAGTTGGGAGTGCAGGTCGACACGAAACGAGCAATCAAACACACGTTCACGATCCTTACGCCGTTCCGCAGCGTTTGGGTTAGACAAAAGAGGTGTTGGTGCCTCAGATCATCCTCCCCTATTTATAGGGTTGATGCAATGATTTTGAGTCGCATTTATAGACCTTTTTGCTAGGTGTTTTGCGCTCTTATTAGTCATTTTTTATGGATAATATTGCATAATTCACTCATTTCAGTCTTTGCCATCATTTTATGTCAAATCCCCTTAGTTTTATCATGTTGAGTATTATTTATCATATTATCATAATTTGTGTGGATTTATTTGGTCTTGTCTTGGAATTTCAGGAAAAACAAGTATCTGCTTCCGTCGATACCATCGACGGAAGTCGATACCATCGATCAGGCAATAGGTTGCCAGCCGGGAGGAGTATCACATAGTCGATACCATCGACATCCAAGTCAATACCATCGACACATTGAGGCTACATCGTCGCTAAAAGACAAAACCGATGCTATAGAGAGTCGATACCATCGACACCCAAGTCGATGGTATCGAGATGATCACAGGCACTCAGACAAAAAGAAAAGAAGGTTGCCGCTAATACGCTGGGTCAATACCATCGACCCGCGTCGATGGTATCGACGCCGGCAGATATGCGTTGGATTCATTTCAATCTCAATCAGACGGCTGGAGTTAAATTACGACCTAATTAGGGACTTATACCTAATGACGGCCGCCCAGAGGAGATCATCATCTAATTTGTCATTGCACAAGTGCTAAGGAGGGAGAGAAAGGAGAACGAAGGCCAGAAGCTCATCCCTGTCGTTCCGGACGCTGCCGAAGACGAATTTCACCACCGAGAGGCGGGAAAGCTCGTGTTCTACGCAAAGGATCCACCGGTTCTCCTCCGTTCATGGGTTTTCCCATTTGATTCACGTTTTTCATATGATTTCCCCTATTTCTACCATGTATTTGTGCGAGATGACCATGCGGGGCTAATCCCCTCCATCTTTAGGACCGGGAGTAGCCCGGGAATGCATTGTATGACAATTTTATATTAATAATTCATATTTTCTCTCTCTTAAATCCGTGGTATAGTTTCATTTTCTCCATATATATTGTTATGCCTGATCACCATAATAATAACCTAATGCCCTTAATCACTTCGATAGAAGGATTAATGGTTGAAAAGAGATGAAACCTACATTAATCGATAAATCCCTTGACAAAGGAGGTGTAAAATTAATGGTGGAAACTGAGAGATCATTCGTAATGCGCTTAGTTTAGGGGAATGATTACTACGACAGTGGAATCAACCTAAACCTAAGTAGTGAATTACACCACGACAGTGGGTAATTCTGTTTTCAGGCCACTACCCGGATAGAGAGAGAAGACTGAGGAGTTATATGAAACCTAATGCAATGTTGACCCGCGGTGAAACCGCAATCCTAAAGATATCCTTTTGAATTGATTAAATTAACCTTTAATCGATTGTTTGCTGTTTTATTTTTATTTTCTTTTCATTTCGACAACAAACCCAACTTTGTTATCCGGCCTAGCGGATCGCAATTAGTTAGTAGGAGTCTCCAATAATTCACGTATCCCTGTGTTCGACTCGGGCTTCAAAAAGGCCTATATTACTCGACGCGTACACTTGCGTTTTTAGCGCGTAGTAAAATACACGTCAAGTTTTTGGCGCCGTTACCGGGGATACGGCAAATTGTTGGCACTTCGAGTGCTACGAGCGGCCACTCTAGGCCACAAATTTCTTTTTAATTTTCATTCAAATTCAAATATTTTTACATTGCACTATAATTGTTATACTCATCTAAGCATAGTACTGAACTCGAGTTTTCCTATTTCAGGTACTGTGTATGGTGCATACACGTAGTACATACTACGACAATCGCGCACCTGAGGTTCCGTTTTCGGGACCGGAGGACTAGGAGCATTCCGAGCAAGAGTACCAAGAAGAGGTAGATTCTGAATCTGAAGAAGAAGACATGGCCGAGCCACAGACTATATGGGAGAAGATCAAAGCTTCTTCCTCATCAGCTTCAAAGGGGCCTATAAAAAAGCAGGCGATCAACATACCAACATATAAGATCGATCCAGCGTTGATTAACTTGGTAAAATCAAATGCATTTCATGGGTTGAACAAGGAGGATCCTGTTGCACATATCAGCCAGTTCGTCGAAAACTGTGACATGGTGAAGATAGATAGGTTTCCACAAGATGCTTTGTACCTCAAGCTGTTCCCGAGTTCCTTGGAAGGAGCATCAAGAGAGTGGCTACATAACCTCGATGACGAATTTGTGGAGTCTTGGGATCATATGGTGGAGGTTTTCTTCGAGAGGTTTTTCCCTCCTGAGAAGACCAACGACATGATTAGGAAGATTCACAATTTCACCCAACAGGTAGGTGAAACATATTCTGAGACCTGGGAGCGATTTCAGGTTATGTTGAGGAGATGTCCGCATCATGGTTTGGACAAAGAGACACAAGTAAAAATCTTCTATTTTGCTCTCTCCGAGCATGATAGGAGTAATTTGGACTCAGCCGGGTCGGGATTTTTCCTAAATAACACTGACACTAGATGCTGGGAAATACTCAAGAACATGGCGAGAAAGCAGTCCTGGGGGGAAAGAGAGAGAGGTCCAGTTGAGAAAGCACGAGTCGCTAGCGAATCAAAGGCAATGAGAGAGCTGAATGAGAAGATGGATCTTCTCGCAAAGAAGTTACTGCAAAAAGAAGAAAATGAGTCCGAGGAGGAGGCTCAAGTCAAGTACATGAGACAACAACAAGGGTATAGGAACAATGACTACTCATGGCGTAAGGACAAAAAATTCTCATGGAAGGATCCAAACAATTTTCTGCAGGATCCGGATGCCAAGCCTGCACCAGCCACAGAGGATAAGAGCACGGAGTTGCTCAATCAGGTCATCAAGCAAAACCAGGAGTTAATGAACACTTTCGGGCAACAAATCAAGCAACAGGGTGAATACATGAACCAATTTGGGCAGACTTTGCAGAGCCACGAGGCTCAAATGAGGACCATAGAGACCTCCATGGCGCAAATGGCAGCTGAAATTGCAAGTTTGAAGAAGCCAGCGCATCCGGGTTTTTCGGGGAACACCAATGTTCCCGGGGGAAACCAGCAGGCCAAGGCCATCTTACTGAGAAGCGGCAAGAAGGTGTTGAATCCAAGGACGGATGACACAAGCACACCGCAGGATAAAGTTGAAGATGCAACCACTAAGGAGCAGCCCACACCTGTCACAGGGCAAGCTGAAGATATAGCTGGGGATGGTAGTGAAGAAAAAGCTGCTGAGGAGGAACCACAGAAATTGACGCCTTATGTGCCACCTCATCAAAGGGCACATTCCGTTCTGGTCCCCTATCCGAATAGCGCAAAGGCAAGGAAGGTAGATGCACAATTCAAGAAATTCTTGGACAGCTTTAGGAAGCTTTCGGTCAATATTCTGTTGTTGGAAGCGATTGAGCAAATCCCGTCATATGGGAAGTTTCTAAAAGATGTCATCACCAAGAAGAGGAAAATACCAGACACTGAGGTCATGGTGTTGAAGGAGCAAGTGAGTGCTTTCATTATGGGCACTCTACCGCCAAAGAGACAGGATCCCGGATGTTTCAACATTTCTTGTTTTATCGGGAAGTTCAAATTCGGAGAGGCATTATGTGATTCTGGGGCAAGTATCAATTTGATGCCCCTTTCTACATTTAAAAAGCTGGGATTAAAGGAGTCAAGGCCGAGCAATATGACTATCCAATTGGCCGATAATTCTGTGGTGAAACCTTATGGAATCTGTGAAGATGTCTTGGTAAAGGTGGACCGATTTGTTTTTCCGGCTGATTTTGTGGTTATGGAAATGCAGGATGAGCATGGTAATGAGCTGCTACTTGGACGTCCATTCCAAGCTACAGCCGACGTGATCTTGGAGATGGGCAGAGGTCGCTTGACCTTGGGCATAGCAGATGATCGCTTTGAGATGGTCATGCCCACTAGCACTGCGTCTACTAAAGCAAAAGAACATTGTAACATGGTGAAACATGTGGATCACAACATCTCACTTTGCCTTGGGAAACCATTCTTGGACATGGCTCATGTGATGAGCAAGATGGATAATGGAACCTTAGCTGTGGACATCATGGAGAAAACTAAAGTAGTCTCTTTATGCAAAGCTGTTGGGTTTCCGAATGATGAGAATGAGGACATTCCACCTTCTTGGGAGGATGATGCGATTACTACTTCAGTTGTTGATGCACATCCGGAATTGCCATTGGAGGCGTGTTTGTTGAATGTCACCTATGATTGGATGCGGAGTAAATCACTCAAGGAGTGTGCCAAAATGCTTCATATGCTTCCATGTTTCTACACGAGGCACTATGAAGATTTAGGTACACTTCCCCCACCGCTGCAATCATCTCTTATTTGCCCGCCTGAGTTGGAACTGAAGCCGCTGCCCCCGCATCTTAAGTACGTCTTTCTAGCTGAGAAGGACAAGTTACCGGTGATTGTATCTGCCTACTTGAGTGTGGATGAGGAGGAGCAACTACTGATAGTGCTCAAGAACCACCGTGGAGCTTTTGGGTGGTCTGTTGCAGACATCAAGGGGATCTCCCCTACACTTTGCCAGCATAAGATTCGGCTCGAGGAGGGAGCCAAGCCAGTCATTCAACCTCAAAGACGTCTAAATCTGAGCATGATGGAGGTTGTGAAGAAGGAAGTCATAAAACTTCTTGCTGCAGGTATTATATATGCCATATCAGACTCGACGTGGGTGAGTCCCACACAGGTAGTCCCTAAGAAGGGGGGAATTACTGTTACTAAAAATCTGTTGAATGAACCTGTCACCACCCGATTGGTAACCGGGTGGTGAGTTTGCATTCATTACCGCCGACTGAATGCCGCCACTCTTAAAGATCATTTTCCTTTGCCATTTATCGATCAGATTTTGGAACGTCTTGCCGGTCGGTCGCATTTTTGTTTTCTGGATGGGTATTCGGGGTATAACCAGATTTCGATTGATCCTTTGGATCAAGAGAAATCTACGTTCACCTGTCCCTATGGGACTTTTGCTTACCGACGTATGTCATTTGGATTATGTAATGCACCGGCGACGTTTCAACGCTGCATGCTCGCCACATTCTCTGACATGGTGGAGCGTTGTCTTGAGGTTTTCATGGACGACTTCTCGGTTTATGGGGTGTCTTTTGATGAGTGTCTATATAACTTGGACAAGGTGCTGCAGCGTTGTGAGGACACACACTTGGTCCTCAATTGGGAGAAATGTCACATGATGGTGACGGAGGGAATAATGCTAGGACACAAGGTGTCTAGCAAGGGTCTTGAGGTAGACCCAGTGAAAATTGAAGTGATTTCCAAGCTACCCCCACCGAATTCTGTAAAAGGGGTGAGAAGCTTTTTGGGACACGCCGGGTTTTATCGGCGATTCATTAAGGATTTTTCTAAAATTGCAAAACCTTTATCCGAATTGTTAGAAAAAGATGCGGTTTTTTATTTCAACGATAAGTGTCTTCACGCATTTGAAGTTTTGAAAGAAAAATTGATTTCGGCTCCGGTTGTTCAAACGCCGGATTGGACAAAACCATTCGAATTGATGTGTGACGCTTCAGATTATGCAGTATGAGCCGTTTTGGGGCAAAGGGTAGATAATAAGCCCGCTGTGATTTTCTACGCTTCCAAAATGCTTAATGATGCTCAATTGAACTATACAACTATAGAAAAAGAATTACTTGCCGTTGTGTTTGCTTTTGAAAAATTTCGGCAGTATTTAGTGGGATCCAAGGTAGTTGTATGGACCGATCATGCTGCGATAAAATATTTGATGGAGAAAAAGGATGCAAAGCCTAGACTCATTAGGTGGATTTTGCTTTTACAAGAATTTGATATTGAAATCCAGGACAAGTCCGGAATTTAAAATGTGGTGGCTGATCATTTGTCTAGGTTAGACAGGGTAGATGAAAAATATTTACACATACCCATAACCGAGACGTTTCCCGATGAACAACTTTTAAAAATTAATTCTAAAGAACCGTGGTTTGCTGAAATTGTTAACTATTTGGCTTGCGGGATCATCCCGGAAGACTGGTCTTATCAAGAGAAAAAGAAATTCTTTCATTCTTTGAGATACTATTTTTGGGATGACCCAATTCTTTTGAAGCAGTGCAGGGATGGTATTCTACGCAGGTGTGTGCCGGAGGTGGAGTACGAGAGTGTTCTCCACCATTGCCATGCATCGCCTACGGGAGGGCACCATGCTAGTTCGCGGACAGAAGCCAAAGTGTTGGAAAGCGGCCTTTATTGGCCAACTTTGTTTCAGGATGCCTACAATTTTGTGAGGCAATGTGACCCATGTCAGTGAGCAGGTAACATTTCTAGGAGACAAGAAATGCCCCTGAATGTATTTCAGGAAGTTGAGGTATTTGACCTGTGGGGCATAGACTTCATGGGACCCTTTGTGTCCTCAAATTCAAATTTATATATCTTGCTAGCTGTTGATTATGTGTCGAAGTGGGTGGAAGCAATCCCCACAAGGACTAATGATTCTACGGTAGTGTGCAGGTTTGTGAAGGAAAATATTTTCTGCAGGTTTGGGATACCCCGAATGATAATAAGCGATGGGGGTACACACTTCCGGAATCAGAAATTCTTGACACTTTTGAAGAAATATGGGGTCAAGCACAACATTGGCACCCCATATCATCCACAGACGCAAGGCCAAGTGGAGGTCTCAAATCGGGAAATCAAGAAGATTCTAGAACGGACAGTGGCATCCACAAGGAAAAATTGGAGTGCCCTACTACCGGACGCACTTTGGGCGTATAGAACAGCATACAAAACACCTATAGGCACCACGCCTTTTAGGTTGGCGTATGGCCGGGCTTGTCACCTTCCGGTGGAATTGGAGCACAAAGCCCATTGGGCGCTTAGAAGGTTAAATTTGAATTATGATGAAGCTGGGAGAAAGAGGATGTTCGAGTTGAATGAACTAGATGAGTTGCGCATGACGGCATATGAGAATGCCCACATATACAAGGAGTGCACAAAACTGATCCACGATCGCCATATCAAGCTGCGCACGTTCAAAAAGGGAGATAGCGTTCTGTTGTTTAACTCCCGACTCAAGTTGCATCCCGGGAAGCTGAAGTCCCGGTGGAGTGGACCATTCGTGGTGGAAGAGGTTAAACTGCACGGTGCGATTCTGGTGCGTGATGGAGATGCCACGTTCTTGGTGAATGGACAGAGGTTAAAGCTGTATTTTGGTGAAAATTACAGGAGAAAAGTGAATGAGGTCAAACTCATTACACTTTTGGACGAATGAGATGCTGGGAAGCCGTCTAGCCTAAGACATTAAATAAGGGCACTTGTTGGGAGGCAACCCAACCATTGGTACATTAGGATAGTTTAATTATAGTCATAGATTGCTTTCATTTTGTTCAAATTCTAGTGTAAAGAAGATACCTTGATCCGTTTGGTCAATGTGCAGGCACAGGAAGGGTCGATACCATCGACACACTGGTCGATGGTATCGACATAGGTTCAAGTTGACAGCTGCAAAAATCGCTCTGAGTCGATACTATCGACGGTCCCGTCGATGGTATCGACAGACCTACAGGCAGGTTGTGCAATAATTGTCGATGGTATCGACATGCCAGTCGATACCATCAAGATCTCTGGAGAAGTTCAGAATGATTTGTCTCAGTCAACTCGATACCATCGACGGCCTCGTCGATGGTATCGACATGGTCATAGGTGGAAGTGAAAAAGTGGCGGTGTCGCAATGAAGTCAAGTCGATACCATCGACACCCGTTGATGGTATCGACATCCATGTCACCGATCCGCGCAAAGACATCGACGGCGATCGCGAGTCCATGTCAGCAATCCGGGTGCTGCGTCGATACTATCGACTTTCGTCGATGGTATCGACAGGTCAGCAATCCGGGTTTCTCGATCCAGCAAACGTCAGCCGTTGATACTCGCGAGGGAGGCGGATAGCAGCGAGGCGTGTCGATACCATCGACCCGCGTCGATGGTATCGACGAGTCAACAGTGGCGCCGGCCAAGTCTATATAAGGAGAAGTGCAACGTCATTTGACGTCACACCTTCAGAGCAAACTTCCTCCTTTGCGCCGAGCACTCCCCCGAGCCCTCCAAGATCGAAGAGAAGCAATATCGAGCAAGGATCTTCACCGAGCGGAGAATCACTTCTCCATCTTCCCCGAGCTCTCTTCTTCTAATCCCATATTTCTTGCAACAATGGTGCACGTCGCCAGATCATCGTCCTCGCGCGTGAATCCCATGGAGATCGTGGAGTTTGTTCCACCCCCTACTGCTTCCGTACCACGTCCGCGCTTGGTTCACCCTTCCGCGGAGGTGAAGAAGGTTTATGAGGAGATCATGAAGCGGAAGATCGAGTCGACCCGGTATGTGGACCGGGGTATGATCCAGGAGCTTGAATTCGAGGCCAACTTGGCCTATGTGCTGGCAGGACAAGCACGTCACACCAATCGACTGGCCGACGAGCTGGAGTACCATGCGGATGGGCAGCCTTTCTTCGGCGAATGGCCCACCTACAAGGAATTGGTGGCGGAGTTTATGGCGTCCCTCGACGTCTGCGTCGTGCCCAATGACGTGGTTGCATCGGATCGTGAGTGGATCAAGGGCAGGGTGTCCTTCCGGCTGTTCAACATCAACTACAACATCACGTTGGCCCAGTTCAATGCAATCTTCAACTGGAACCATGGTCGCAACGATCACCGGCGCCCAGATTCCCGCACCGACTATGACAAGATCTTCGCCGAGCTAGTCACAGTGCCGGCGGGAAAGACAGTGAGCTACCACAATGCTGCGGTAGAGGACTTCGAGCATCCCTTTGTCCGGGTCCTACACCGGATGTTGAGCTTGACGTTCTTTGCTCGGAGTGATCTAGCATTGAGCAAGTTTCAGGAGAGCGACCTCTTCTTCCTCTACATGCTCCTGAAGCGACAAGAATGCAACTGGGGTGCGTTCTTTCTGCAGCGCATCCTGGTGGTGAAGAGGAGTACAAGGAAGGCTCCGATCCATTTTGGTGGGCTCATCACCAAATTGGCGTTGTACTTGGGGCTGAATTTCCAGTCCATGACTCCGATTTCCACGAGGAGTAAGGTGAACGTGCAGCATCTGCACCGTTCAAACCTTATCCTTCTACGGGATGGGTTGGCGTACGCACACTGCCACGTCAACCATGCTTATCAGGAGTGCGCACTGCCGGACGCCGTCTTCAACATCGCGGGCGCACAACACTTCCGGTGGCCGATCATAGCCGTCGAGTCCGATGAAGAAGAAGGCGGCAACGACGAACAAGAAGGCGAGCCTGAGGAGGAAGAGGAGGCTTTCACACCTCTTCGCACACGAGTAGCACCCCGGAAGCGTCCTAGGATGCATCCGGGTGCGTCTTCATCATCACAGCCCCCGCCGCCATCACCACAGCCCTCGCAGCCAGGAGAGGATGTCTACTCAATGCAAGGCATGTATACAATGTTGCAGGACATACATCAGACACAGCAGCAGCATCTAGAAATGTATATTGGTATTCAGGATACTACGAACCGGTTACTTGACAACCAAAGGGCGATGTTCGAGAATGAACGTCTCCTCCTCGACAACCAACAGTAGATACACAATCGGTTGCAAAGGATGGAGATGCAACAGGAGCCCTTTTACGACCATTACTAGAGTCAGAGCTACTTTGGAGGCTATCCACAGCCTCCGCCGAGGACCCATTACGATCTGAGCTTCCAGGGGGAGTATCCTTCTTGGGATCCTACGGCCCCAAAGTACCCACCTCCGCCTCCACAAGAACGATCAGGGTATCTCTGTTCCACTCTTAAGTTTGTTTTTGACTATGAGGCCATAGTCGAATTCAAGCTTAGGGGGGGCAGTTGGAACAACTCTATCTTTTCTTTTGTTGTTTTTAGTTTTTAGCATTGTTATTTGTTTCTTGCATTTTTAGTTTTTGTTGGATCCACGTGCTATCTAGTGTAACTGTGGATGTCGTAAAAGTTTGTCATCTCGCTGTTTATTCATGGGGAATTTAAGGGAAATTTAAAAATTTTTGTGTCTTTGGATAGATTGACTTGGTTTTCCTTGGGGAACGTATCCTACAAAAATGATTGATTATGTCAACTTTAAAACAACATTTCACACCTATACTCCTATTGACTCATGAAAAGTGGATAGTAACGGTTGTTTGAGCCTAACCTAACCAAATGGTAATGAGACCTTAATTGGATGTAAGAGAGAGAACCCTCTAAACTACTACATAGGTCAGTAAGGAGGGACACATAATATTTTTCTAAGGTTCAGTCATCTAATCTTGTGATCATTCCACTTCATTTTTCCATAATCCACCTAAGAATTGGAAGTAAAGTGCAGTTTTAATTCCTTCTTGTGTGCATAGCATTTAGATAGGACTTGCATTAATATTTTCCATACTTTTGCATAAAAAGAACAAATATAGGGATTCATGTCATGTACTTGCACTCATGATTTTCATGCATAAAGTACACCATGTATCTCAATTTGTCCTCAAAAGTGATCTAAACTGTTCCATACCTTCTATATATTGCAAAGATTTCCAAGCTTGAAGAAAATAGCCCAATACATGTATCTCTAAGCAATTATGGATATGTGGGCTAAAGGAAAGAAAAAATTCTAAAAATCTGAAGAAAAAAAAGAATTTAGAAGAAAGTGGAAAGAAGGAGAAAGGAACATGATATCACTCGCATAACAGGAAATTGAGTACATGATGTAATTCAACTAGATTTCCGTCTCATTCTGAGGTGGAAGGTTAGTGCATGCATCATTTCACCCAATTTTAGGCATTAGGGCATTTCTAATGTGCATTTGCATCATTTAGGACATTTTTGTTTTATGCATGTTGGAATTGTACAATACTTCCAAGTTCTTCCATGAAACACCCATTTCCATCCACCCGTTGCTCGGATTGGTAGGCCACCGTGAATTTCTCCTCACTAATGATTATCAGGAGAACTGCTTCCATGTAGATGGTAGTTAGGGCGAGCAACGTAGTGTAGGCGATCACAAGATGCACCAATGCTGAATCGGCGAGTTTTATTATGTTAACTGCCTTATGTGATAGTGTTCATCGGTTTTAAGGATAATTTCTCTTATGGATGATTATTGTCGCCTTTAGGGTCATTACTGTTCTGTGCTTAGAGAAGGCCGGTTTGAGAACGTTCAGTGGGAGTCACATGGGATGTTGGGTTGGTGTGTTGATTTTCAGTTGACATCTGCAATTCTATTCTAAGGATTAGTTGCTCGAGGGCGAGCAATGTTCAAGCTTAGGGGAGTTTGATGCGATGATTTTGAGTCGCATTTATAGACCTTTTTGCTAGTTTTTTGCGCTCTTATTAGTCATTTTTTATGGATAATATTGCATAATTCACTCATTTCGGTCTTTGCCATCATTTTATGTCAAATCCCCTTAGTTTTATCATGTTGAGCATTATTTATCATATTATCATAATTTGTGTGGATTTATTTGGTCTTGTCTTGGAATTTCAGGAAAAACAAGTATCTGCTTCTGTCGATACCATCGACCAGGCAACAGGTTGCCAGCCGGGAGGAGTATCACAGAGTCGATACCATCGACATCCAAGTCGATGCCATCGACACATTGAGGCTACAGCGTTGCTAAAAGACAAAACCGATGCTATAGAGAGTCGATACCATCGACACCCAAGTCGATGGTATCGAGATGATCACAGGCACTCAGACGAAAAGAAAAGAAGGCTGCTGCTAATACGCTGGGTCGATACCATCGACCCGCGTCGATGGTATCGACGCCGGCAGATATGCGTTGGATTCATTTCGATCTCAATCAGACGGCTGGAGTTAAATGATAACCTAATTAGGGACTTATACCTAATGACGGCCACCCAGCGGAGATCATCATCTAATTTGTCATTGCACAAGTGCTAAGGAGGGAGAGAAAGGAGAACGAAGGCCAGAAGCTCATCCCTGTCGTTCTGGACGCTGCCGAAGACGAATTTCACCACCAAGAGGCGGGAAAGCTCGTGTTCTACGCAAAGGATCCACCGATTCTCCTCCGTTCAGGGGTTTTCCCATTTGATTCACGTTTTTCATATGATTTCCCCTATTTCTACCATGTATTTGTGCGAGATGACCATGCGGGGCTAATCCCCTCCATCTTTAGGACCGGGAGTAGCCCGGGAATGCATTGTATGACAATTTTATATTAATAATTCATATTTTCTCTCTTAAATCCGTGGTATAGTTTCGTTTTCTCCATATATATTGTTATGCCTGATCACCATAATAATAACCTAATGCCCTTAATCACTTTGACAGAAGGATTAATGGTTGAAAAGAGACGAAACCTACATTAATCGATAAATCCCTTGACAAAGGAGGTGTAAAATTAATGGTGGAAACTGAGAGATCGTTTGTAATGCGCTTAGTTTAGGGGAATGATTACTACGACGGTGGAATCAACCTAAACCTAAGTAGTGAATTACACCACGACAGTGGGTAATTCTGTTTTCAGGCCACTACCCGGATAGAGAGAGAAGACTGAGGAGTTATATGAAACCTAATGCAATGTTGACCCGCGGTGAAACTGCAATCCTAAAGATATCCTTTTGAATTGATTAAATTAACCTTTAATCGATTGTTTGCTTTGTTTTATTTATATTTTCTTTTAATTTCAACAACAAACCCAACTTTGTTATCCGACCTAGCTGATCGCAATTAGTTAGTAGGAGTCTCCAATAATTCACGTATCCCTGTGTTCAACTCGGGCCTCACAAAGGCCTATATTACTCGACGCGTACACTTGCGTTTTTAGCGCGTAGTAAAATACACGTCAAGGGTCGAGGTAGGGAACTGCCCAGTTGGGTGTTTTCCCGTTTAGCGACGAAAACCCAACAAAGTAGGGATGTTTCCCTTCGTCTCTCTACCCCGAATACAAAGGGAATAAAAACTGACTTTCATCTGCCCTGGATCGCGAGGAAAAAGGTTGGGAAAGTCTCCCTGTTTCCAGCGGAGTTCCAGTCCGCTTGGGACTTGGACGATGAGCGTCCACCGTTGGATTAGGATCCAACGGGCCTCATCACCCGCATTCAAAGGCAATATTCATCTATTTATCATTTAATTCAGGAAAACTCCCAAATTTGCAAAATTAATATCTCCCAAACCATAACTCCGATTTATATCAAATTTTAAGGGAAAGTTTCTTTTAATATTTCCTAGCTTTGTACGAAATATGGGAAATAACTTGTAATGGATGAGAAGGCTTCCTTCTCTCCCAAGTTTTCTCATCAATTAATCCAAATTAATTTATATTCCTTTTTCCTTTGTGATTATCTTGTTGTTTTGGGTCCCTTGGACCTCAAGGAAACATAAAGGCACGAATTCCCATATTGGGGAATATTGGTTTGCCTTTATCATCTTTTAATTATCGATTTCTCATATTTTTCTTTTATTAACCAATTTCTTTTTCTTTTTAATTCCCTTTTCTTTTCAATTGGGCTTATTGACTAACAAAGCCCACAATCATTCAATCAAAGCCATTTCACACGAAATCTATCACAATTCAACGAAAAGGATATCATTTATTCATTAAAAGGGAAAATACACATTACATTATATTTTCAAGAAAATGGGGTTGTAACATCCTCCCCTCCTTATAGGAATTTTGCCCTCAAAATTCAAACAATCAAACAAACAATTCAGGGTATGTTTTCTCCATGTCTGCCTTCAGCTCCCATGTGGCCTAATCCTCTCCATGGTTCTTCCAAAGAACCTTTACCATCTCTATATTCTTGCATCTGAGCTCTTTCACCTTGGTATCTAGAATCCACAAAGGTGACTCAGGATAAGTCAGCTTCCCTTGAAACTCAATAGGTTCAATGCTTAGCACATGGCTCGGATCTTGCACATATCGCTTCAGGTTAGACATGTGAAACACATCATGCATCATGCTATACTGAGGGGGTAAAGCCAAACGGTATGCAGCTTCACCAATCCGTTCTAACACCTCAAACGGACCCACGTATCGGGGACTCAGCTTTCCTCTATTCTTAGCTATAGCTCGGAGCGGTCGGATTTTCAAAACCACATGATCTCCCACAGTGAAATGCACATCAGTCCGCTTTGCATCAGCATACAACTTTTGTCAATCCTGGGCTCTCTTTAGCCTTTTCTTGATCAAAGCCACTTTATCAGCATACACTTGGAGCTCATCTGACCTCAGCAAGGTCCTCTCACCCACATCATCCCAGTGAAGTGGTGACTGACACGGTCTCCCGTACAAAGCTTCATACGGAGGCATCCCGATACTGGCTTGGTAGCTGTTGTTGTAGGCGAACTCTGCCAACGGTAAGTATTGCTCCCATGAGCCACCCCAATCGAGCACACAAGCTCTCAGCATATCTTCTAATGTCTGGATCGTCCTTTCTGACTAACCATCTGTTTGGGGGTGATAAGCGGTACTGAACTTTAACCTTGTACCCAGTTCCTCTTGAACTTGCTTCCACAACTTGGAAGTGAACTTTGGGTCTCTACTGAGATGATCGATCCTGGCACACCATGCAAACGTACTATCTCTCTAATATACATCTCAGCTAGGTCTGTCACCTTAGCAGTGGTCTTCAGGGCAAGGAAGTGTGCTGACTTGGTAAGACGATCTACCACGACCCATATCGCATCATGACCTCTCTTGGTCCGGGGTAGACCCACCACAAAATCCATGGTGATCTGCTCCCATTTCCACTCTGGAATCTCTATTGACTGTAAAAGTCTGCCGGGTCGCTGATGTTCAGCCTTCACCATCTGGCACGTAAGACAACTGGCCACCCATGACGCAATGTCTTTCTTCATTCCTGGCCACCAAAAAAACCGTTGTAGGTCCTTGTACATCTTAGTAGTTCCTGGGTGCACTTTGTACTTGGACCCATGAGCCTCTTGCAAGATGTGTTCCTTTATTGATGAATCCGCTGGAACCCATACGCGATTCTCAAACCTGATTCATCCGTCTACTCCCACGGATAGACGAGTCTGTGGCTTCATCATTAAACCTTTCATCTTGTCTAGCTCTCCACTAGTCAACTGTGCAGTTATGATTTCACTCAACAACTTAGATTGAATTTGGATATTAGCCAACCAAACTCGGTCCTCTAGTAGCTGTGGAGTCCATTCCACAAGTTCCTCCAAACTCTTCCACTGACTGGACAGAACAGCTGCACACTTAAGCTGTTTTCGACTCAACGCATCAGCCACTACATTCGCCTTACCAGGATGGTAGGTGATGGTGAAGTCATAATCCTTCATGTACTCCATCCATCGATGCTATCGTAGGTTCAGGTATCTCTGTGTCAGCAGGTACTTCAAGCTCTTATGGTCGGTGAAGATCTCAATGGTAGCACCGTACAGGTAGTGCCGCCATATTTTCAAGGCATGGATTATAGCATCTAACTCCAGGTCATGTGTCGGGTAGTTCACCTCATTTGGCTTGAGCTGTCGGGACGCATATGCAACCACATGCCGATCTTGTTCCAACACACATCCAAGTCCCATCTTGGAAGCATCGGTGAATATCATGAAACCCTCATTGCCAGAAGGCAAAGTCAACACAGGAGCGGTGGTCAGCTTCTCCTTTAAATCCTGAAATTGAGCTTCACACACTTCAGACCACACGAACTTCACATCCTTCCGAGTCAACATGGTTAGTGGTAGAGCAGTCTAAGAGAAATCCTTGATGAAGCGACGGTAGTATCCGGCCAACCCCAAGAAGCTACGAATCTCGGAGGGGTTCTTCGGTGTCGTCCAGTCTCAAACTGTCGATACCTTGGCTGGATCTACGGCGATTGTTCCTCCTGAGATGATGTGTCCAAGAAACATGACTCGGTCCAACCAAAACTCACATTTTGAGAACTTTCCGAAAAACTTATGCTTTCTCAGGATATCAAGGACTCTACCCAGGTGGTCACGGTGTTGGGCTAGGTCATCTGAGTACACCAAAATGTCATCTATGAACACTATCACAAAAGAGTCAAGGAAAGGTTGGAACACATTGTTCATGAGGTTCATAAAGACACTCGGTGCATTGGATAATCCAAACGACATGACCACAAACTCATAGTGTCCATAACGAGTTCTAAAAGCCGTTTTGGGTATATCTTCACTCCTCACTCTCACCTGGTGATATCCTGATCTCAAATCGATTTTGGAAAAACTCGAGCTGATTTGAGTTGGTCAAACAGGTCATCTATTCTGGGTAAAGGATACTTATTCTTAATGGTTGCCTGATTGATCATCCGATAATCAATACACATCCGAAGCGACCCATCCTTCTTTTTCACAAAGAGGATTGGTGCTCCCCATGGTGAGGTACTGGGTCGGATAAACCCCTTATCCAACAACTCTTGCAATTGAGTTTTCAACTCAAGCAACTCAGCAGGTGCCATTCTATAGGACACCTTAGATATAGGGTTAATCCCAGCAGCTAACTCAATCGAGAAGTCTACCTCCCTCTCAGGGGGAATCCCTAGTAGATCATCTGGAAACACATCCACATACTCTCGAACCACCTCTATGTCCTCTAAGGATTGCCCCTTAACCTTGGGTACGGTAACTATGCCTAGGTAGGCTCGACAACCCTTGGATAGCATCCGTTCAGCTTTCAAAGCGGATATGTAAAGACTGGTCGTCGCATATTTCCTTCCTTGAATGGTGAAGTGTGGATAGCCGGTCTTTCTAATGAGAATCTTCTTCTCTCTACAGTCAATCTGGGCCCAATAGGTGGAAAGCCAGTCCATCCTGATGATTACATCAAAATCATTCATATCGAGAAGGATGAAGTCAGTGGGAATCTCATGGTTCAGGTACTTTACTGGAAAGATAGGGGTTTTCAAAAGAGAGGTATAAATACGACCACTCGGGGTTGTGACATCCAAAACATAACCCACATCCTTGATATCCAAACCAAGCATAGTTGCCAGATTTCTCGAAATAAAAGTATTAGTAGAACCAGAATAAAAAAGTGCTTTTACATTTTGTCCCATGACTTCCAGCAAGCCTACAAAGTTATTCCATATCAGAAAGCTACTACATGTTCTACTGAACTAAAAGGAAAAACTCTATGGGTTATTACCCTCGATCAACTTATTAGCATTCGCCTGAGCTTCTTCGTTGTTGATGGCGAACACTCTAGCTTGTCTCCTTTCTCCAACTGGAGGTGCTCCGGCTGGTACTCCTACCGGGGGTGCTACTGCTACTAGCTGTGTTGCTACAGGTTGTGACCCCAAAGGTCCCCTTGGGTCAGGCTGAGGGCAGTTGGCGATGAAGTGTCCCTCTTGCTGACATCTGAAACACACCTTCTTCTCAAAGCGGCACTTCCCAGGATGTGCCCATCCATAGGTGCGACACGGCTGGAGGCGACCACGCGGCTTGCCCTTGTGCCCATGCTTGTTCTTGTTGTGGTTGCATCCTTGCCCCTTTCAGTGTTCATTCCTATGCCCTTGAACTCCTTCAATGAAGCCCAAGTATCCTCTGGATTGGTTTTGTGCAGGCATCACTGTCCTTTCCATGTCTAAGGCGGTATTGTAGGCTTCAACAAAGGTCTTTGGCTTACTAGCCATCACATGAGGCTTGATGGAAGGGTGTAGACGTTCCATGAAGTGGTCCACCCTCCTCTCTTCATCCAACATATGCCCGAAGCGTTCCAAGAGGTGGAACCTGCGACCGAAATCCGCAACTAAAGAACTTCCTTGAGTCATGCTCATGAACTCTCTTTCTTTCTCTTTCCTTGCTGAGATGGGGAGGAATCTGGCGGTGAAGATGGTCTTGAAGTCGGTCCACGCCATCGGTTCCTCGCTTAGGTCCCTTCCAGTGATGTGGTTCTCCCACCATATCTTGGATGCACCTTCCAAAAGGTGAGTAGCAAATAGAACCTTCTTATTCGGCTGCACCTCAAGCATTCAGAACTCGTTCTCGACTGCAAGTAGCCAAGCTTCAGCCTTGTCGACCACTTCAGTCTTATCTTCACCCCAGAACTTTTCAATGTTCAGCTTGACAAAGTCTAGAATGGTGGCTCCCAATCGAGGACGAACCGGAAGTGGCTCACCATTCTCATCTTGACCTATGTCTCTAAGGGCCAGGGCACGGATAGCTTCGGTCAATTGCTTTTGTTGTTCCATCCAAACTGCATCTGTTGTATGAACCACCATGGCTGGTTCTGGACCACCAGGTTGGTCCACCTCCATTTGGGCTTCCTCTTCATGCATCTGGTACTCCTCATATTCTAGTCCTTCCCCTGGCTCTCGGTTGCTGTCAGGCATTGGTTCAGGGTTGGGTGCCTCAACTTCCTCTGGTCTCTTTCTCTTCTTTGAGGTCTCTCCATGGTTCCGCTTCCTCTTCTCGGAGGATCCATTCTCCTTGCGGGGTGGTCCACCATCGCTGGTGGAAAAAGGGATGGCCACAACTTTGGTACGAGCCATCTTCCCACAAACAGACTTTTAATTTACTTTTAAACTAATTACACTTGTGCAAATGACATCTTACTTATGTATCTTTTATTAATTTGGTGGAGGATCTCTTAGACCTTATCAACCTTAACCCATACCACATGAGGGTGAGGAAGAGAGAGAAAACCCTAATCCTTAAAATCCTTAAGAGAATTTGAGTTGAGAAGGGATGAATAAGATGAGAGAGTCCTAAAGGTATCTTACTTCGAGTCTTAACCTAAGACATCGGTCAAGCAGTCACACGATCCGGGAGTCCTCGTATTCTGACTAGCAGTGCGGAGGAAAATTTTGCCAGCCCCCGGATGTGATCCTTTTCTAGACACCTCAGTCTTTCGGAAAGTCCTCTAATAACTACCTCGGTTCTATGGAATTTGTAAAATTTAATAATTATTAATGATTAGATGAAGAACCTACGCTCTGATACCAATTGTAACGACCCCGCCTCCCGGTAACCCCCAATTAAGGGAGACCCGAAGGTCGGAATCGTTAATCAATTTACAAGATCAAAGGTTCAGCATATAATCAACAATAATTATAAAATTCTACTAACTAAACTGGAATTGGATACAAAAATTAAAACTTTTACTTACCTTTATAAAATTGGGAAATCTAACTATCCTCAGCTTGAAATACTCTATCTAATCCTCCTTGCACTTTATTTCTTAATTTCACGATGTGCCACTTTACTGTTTGTGATTTTCAGGATATTACCTAAAATGCCGACAAACAAAACATCGATCAGCAATTGCTGGTATGTGGAGGCAACCAAAATTTCACAATTAGGTCTAACAATTTAAGTATTGCAATCAAGGTAATTAACAAGTCAATTTACATTTTCCATGTGAAAATCCCCACCGCTTTTGCCCTAACCCTGGATTTGACTTAAGGCCACCTTCTCAATCCCGAGCTTGGTGCCTGGGAGTCACCTCTCATGGTGCTCCTTAGTCTTGCCTCATTAATCACCTTCTCATTCCCGAGCTTGGTGTATAGGGTCACCTCTCATGGTGCCCATTGGTCTACCCTCCTGGGCCTGACCCTTTATGGTATCTTCCATCAAGGTGGCATGTAGGTGTAGGATTTACACATTTATATTAAATGGTGATAGTCATAGTCACTTTATAATTGCAATATGAACATCCAAACAGTTTAGTTGCATTCAATGCGTTTAAACATCCGAGACTCCATCGGGAAACTAAAGCGGTTATTCATATTTAACCACATACCTGCTAAGTAGATTTGAATGCAGAAACAACCAATCAACCAGGATTCAAGCAAGCACACACACCCAATTTATTCCTGAAAAAGGCATTCAATTTCTATATTATCAATCATGTCATCATGACTCATTAATTCTAATCGTTTCCTAGGTTATTTGCCCTTTTTAGGGTTTTAACCATAATTAGGGTTTTATTTCCTTTTTATTACTTTTACCTTACTTTTATCAAATATTCATCAAACCCCAATTATCTTGTCCCATTTTCCATTAAGGTCCTAATGATCAGGTTGGTCCATATAACCCTAATTTTCAGATTGCAATATCTTTTCCTTTTTCTCTAATTTAGGGTTTCTAACTATTTTAATCAACATATTGTATTAAAACCCTAAACATGTAATTCTATCATCAAAATAGGTTAAAACCCATCTTAATCATTAATCAGGTTAAACATATTCGAGTTAACCTATTTGCAAAACTAAATATATTCTTGATAATCAATTAGGGTTTTCTTTTTTACAAATTAACTCTTTTTTCCATCAAAATATGCACTTTTACAAAAATATATAGATTCAGATATCCAAACCATTTTTAACGTGTTCCTCATATTTTGCTGATCATTTTTCATGTATTGACTTTTTGCATCCGAGTTTCCTAGCTCAAGATATGATTTTTATAAGAACAACCCTTTTAATAAATTATTTGTTATTTTCCTAGAAAAAGCTAGAGCCGCCCGATCAGTGGACCTTGGATCCACTGAGGATCCAACGGCCTTGAGGGAGCGCGCCCTTTCTTTTGCAAAACCAGCAATCAAAGGAAAAAAATGTCCTTACCTGTAAGCAGATCGCGGAGGGGTAGATTGGTAAAAGGCCACCTGGCCTTCTTCTTCAACCTTGCGTCGGGGTACAGCGACGGCACGGTCAACTCAGGTGTTGACTCTGAGCTCCCGTCCTTCTTTGCTCGCGGTGAATGTCCAGGAAGCTCCGCCTCCTCCCATCGAACACGACGGCGACACCAATTGCTCACCAAGGACGCTCCAAGGTTGTATGCCACCCGTCGGACTTCGGCGACGATCCTGGAGAAGTTGGGAGTGCAGGTCGACACGAAACGAGCAATCAAACGCACGTTCACGATCCTTACTCCGTTCCACAGCGTTTGGGTTAGACAAAAGAGGTGCCGGTGCCTCAGATCATCCTCCCCTATTTATAGGGTCGAGGCAGGGAACTGCCCAGTTGGGTGTTTTCCCGTTTTGCGACGAAAACCCAACAAAGTAGGGATGTTTCCCTTCGTCTCTCTACCCCGAATACAAAGGGAATAAAAACTGACTTTCATCTGCCCTGGATTGCGAGGAAAAAGGTTGGGAAAGTCTCCCTGTTTCCAGCGGAGTTCCAGTCCGCTTGGGAGTTGGACGATGAGCGTCCACCGTTGGATTAGGATCCAACGGGCCTCATCACCCGCGTTCAAAGGCAATATTCATCTATTTATCATTTAATTCATGAAAACTCCCAAACTTGCAAAATTAATATCTCCCAAACCATAACTCCAATTTATCTCAAATTTTAAGGGAAAGTTTATTTTAATATTTCCTAGCTCTGTACGAAATTTGGGAAACAACTTTCAATGGATGAGAAGGCTTCCTTCTCTCCCAAGTTTTCTCATCAATTAATCCAAATTAATTTATATTCCTTTTTCCTTTGTGATTATCTTGTTGTTTTGGGTCCCTTGGACCTCAAGGAAACATAAAGGCACGAATTCCCATATTGGGGAATATTGGTTTGCCTTTATCTTCTTTTAATTATCGATTTCTCATATTTCTCTTTTATTAACCAATTTCTTTTTCTTTTTAATTCCCTTTTCTTTTCAATTGGGCTTATTGACTAACAAAGCCCACAATCATTCAATCAAAGCCATTTCACACAAAATCTATCACAATTCAATGAAAAGGATATCATTTATTCATTAAAAGGGAAAATACACATTACATTATATTTTCAAGAAAATGGGGTTGTAACAGAACTTCTCGCCGTGGTTTTCGCATTCGAAAAACTTCGGCAATATCTAGTAGGGTCAAAAGTTGTGGTGTGGATGGACGATGTCGCCATCAAATACTTGATGGAAAAGAAAGATGCCAAACCTAGATTGATTAGGTGGATCTTATTGTTACAAGAATTTGACATTGAAATCAAGGATAAGGAAGGAATTGAGAATGTGGTTGCGGACCACTTGTCTAGGTTAGAGAGGGTAGATGAGAAGGATATTAATATACCCATTACCGAGACATTTCCTGACAAGAAAATCCTTTCTTTAAAATCCAAGGATCCATGGTTTTCATATATTGTTAATTATCTTGCATGTAAAATAATCCCAGATGATTGGACTTATCAAGAGAAGAAGAAATTTTTCCATTCTTTGAGATATTATTTCTAGGATGATCCCATCTTGTTGAAGCAATGTAGGGACGGCGTTTTGCGCAGGTGTGTACCAGAGATAGAATATGAAAGTGTACTTAGTCACTGTCATACACTGCCAACCGGTGGTCATCATGCGAGTGCAAGAACGACATCCAAGGTGCTAGAGAGTGGTCTTTATTGTCCTACACTTTTCCGGGATGCCTATGACTATGTGCGAAAATGTGATTCCTGTCAAAGAGCAGGTAATATTTCCAAGCGGCAAGAGATGTCCCTCAACATGTTTCAAGAAGTTGAGGTATTTGATCTGTGGGGCATCGATTTTATGGGACCCTTTGTGTCCTCGAATTCTAATTTATATATTTTACTTACTGTTGATTATGTATCGAAGTGGGTAGAGGCAATACCCATAAGGACTAACGATGTTGTTGTAGTGTGCAGGTTTGTAAAAGATCACATTTTCTACAGATTTGGTGTGCCAAGGATGATTATTAGTGATGGAGGCACCCACTTCAAGAATCAAAAGTTTGCTGCGTTATTGAGAAAGTATGGGGTGAAGCACAATGTTGGTACCCCGTACCACCCGCAGACACAAGGGCAGGTCAAAGTGTCAAATAGAGAAATTAAGAAAATTTTGGAGCGCACAATGGCTTCAACGAGAAAGAATTGGAGTACTTTGCTACCGGATGCATTATGGGCGTATAGGAACGCATTTAAGACACCTATAGGCACTATGCCTTTTAGGTTGGTTTATGGGTGGGCCTGCCATTTACTGGTAGAGTTGGAACACAAGGTGCACTGGGTGCAAAGGAAGCTTAATTTGAGTTATGATGAGGCAGGGAAGAAGCGAATGCTAGATCTCAATGAGTTAGATGAGCTGTGGATGAACGCTTATGAGAACTTGAGGATTTACAAAGAGAGAACAAAACAAATTCACGATCGTCACATTCAACTACGTGTTTTCAAAAAGGGAGATCGTGTGTTATTGTTTAACTCGAGGTTGAAGCTGCATCCTAAGAAATTGAAATCCTGGTGGAGTGGACCTTTTGTTGTGGAGGAGGTACGACCACATGGTGTCATCATGGTGCGCGATGGAGAGATGACGTTTCTAGTTAATGGTCAAAGGTTGGAGCTTTACTTTGGCGAGGACTACATGAGGAAAGTGCATGAGGTTAAAGTCATGGCACTTAAGGATGAATGAAGAGCTTGATTTTGTCTAGCCTAAGACAATAAACAAGGGCGCTTGTTGGGAGGCAAACCAACCATCGGTAGTTTTAATTTTAGTTTCCTCATTTTCTTCTACATTTGCAAGTTAGTTTTGTTTAATTTTAGTTTTAGTGTAAAAATGATACCTTAATCGTTTTGTTCAGTGTGTAGTACTGAGACAGAGTCGATACCATCGACCATAGGGTCAATGGTAGTGACATGGGTACAGGGAAGCAGATGCAGAAAATTTTCTGAGTCGATACCATTTACAGCCTCATCGATGGTATCGACATACCATCAGCGACTTTGAAGAAAAAGACAACTCTGGGTCGATAGTATCGACTACAAATTTGATACGCACGAGATCCCTGAAGATTTACAGAAGAATTCATCTCAATGATCTTGATACCATCGACGGCCTTGTCGTTGGTATCGACACGGCAACAACAAGGAAGCGGCGCTCAGGCCTCATGAGGGTATTCGAACCACACAGAGTCCATACCATCGACATCAGTCGATAGTATTGACGTGACACGTCATCGATCCACGAGAACAAATCAACTGAGCCCACCATTTTCGGAAGTCAATCCGTGGGATGGGTCAATACCATTGACCCACATCGATAGTATCAACGCGTCATCGATCTGGGCCCCCACATCCAACAATCGACAACTGTTGATAGTCATGAAGAGTGGATCACACCTCCAGGTGTTGATACCATCGACACCCCGTCAATGGTATCGACGGAGCGATAGTAGTGACGGGGTCAGTTATAAAAGGAAGGGTTGTTTCTAAATTCTCTTCAGACCTTTAGAGCTTCTTCCTTCAACTCATGCTTTGAGCATTGCTGAGCGACTGGAGGCCTTCATTGAGAGTCAAGGGATCGAGATATCTTCACTGAGCTTTGCACCGAGTGGAGATCATCTTCTCCGACCTTCATCGAGCTCTATTTCTTATTCCCCCTTCCTCTCTGTACATGATGGTGCAGACGGAAGGAGCTTCATCGTCTTCTCAGACGGCCCCTATGGAGATTGAGACATTTGTTCCTCAACCACCCGAATCCATTCCTCGCCCGAGGATCACTCATCCCTTGGCAGACGTAAGGAAGACATACAAGGAGCTGCTCAAGCGGAAAATTGAGCCAAACTGATATGTTGATCGAGCCATGATCCGTGACCTCAGGTTCGAGGCCAACCTCGCCTATGTACTTCAGGGGCAAGCACAACATACGGGCAGGAGGTCTGACGAGGTCCAGTACCATGTTGAAGGTCATCCCTTTTTTGGCGAGTGGTCGATGTACAAAGAACTAGTGGAGGAGTTTATGGAATCATTTGACATATGTGTCGTGCCTAATGACCTTATCGCCACCAATAGTGAATGGATCAAGGGCCGAGTTTCTTTCCAGCTCTACAACAACAACTATACCCTCACCCTCCAATAGTTCAATTCAATCTACAACTGGTATCATTCCCAGAATCAACACAGGATGTCGGACAACCGAACGGATAATGATGAAATCTTTGCCCAGCTGGTGACCGCGCATCTAGGCAAGTCCGTTAGTTATCATAACGCAGTCGTAGCTGATTTCAAGCATCCATTTGTGCGAATTTTGCATCACATGTTGTGCAGTACTCTTTTTGCTCGAGGCAATCTTTCACTCAATAAATTTCAGGAGACGGACTTATTCGTCCTTTATAAGTTGTTGAAATGAGAAGAGCTCAACTGGGGCACATTTTTCTTGACGTGGGTGTTGGTCGTGTAGAGGAGTACTAGACGAGCTCCTGTCCACTTTGGGGGGCTTATCACACCGCTCACTCTCTATCTTGGGTTGGATTTTTCCCAACTCACTCCTCTGGTCAACAGGAATAAAGTCAACCTACATCACCTACATCGCTCCAATCTTCTTACGCTCCATGATGGCATGGTCTATGCACATTGCCATATCAACCAGGAGTACCAGGAGTGCGCGCTTCCAGATCCCGTCTTCCACATCCAGGGAGTTCAGCACTTTCAGTGGCCCATAATTGCCATTGACGACTCCGACGAAGAAGAAGACGGTGACGACAACGACAACGACAATGACGAAGGCGACGAGCATGAGGAGGAAGAGGAGGCTTTCACTCCTCTTCGTGCACGAGTGGCACCGCAAAAGCGTCCACACTTCCACCCGGGTGCATCATCATCTTCGCAGGCTCCGCCACCTCAGCCCTCTCAACAAGGAGAGGATGTATATTCTATGCAGGGAATGTACTCCATGTTGTAGGAGATCCAGCAGACCCAGCAGCAGCACACTACTTCTTTCACCGGTATTCAGGATACCGCGAACCGGCTATTCTTAAATCAGTAGGCCATCTATGAGAATGAGCGCCTCCTCCTCGCCAACCAAGAAAATATACATGACAGGTTGCATAGGATGGAGATGCAACAACCGTTCTACGATCATTACTGGCACCAAAACTAGTTTGGGGGATATCTGCAACCTCTGCCCATGCCCCCATACGATCCAAATTTCTAGGGGCAATATCCATCATGGGATCCTACCGCCCCACAGTACCCACAATCGGAACAATAAATGGTATCACTGTTCCACCTATTAAGATTGTTTTTGACTATGAGGCCATAGTCGAATTCAAGCTTGGGGGGGAGATGGAACAATTTCTATATTTTTCTAGCTTTTGTTTTTAGTTTTTATCATTTATTGCCTTTTCTTTTATTCTAGCAATTTTCTTAGTTTTTAGGATCCACATTCTATCTAGTGTATTCGTGGATGTCTAATTTAATGTGTCATCTCTTTGTTTGTCACATGGGAGTCATGGGTCAATTTGAAATTTTTTAATGAAATTGCAAGCGTGCTTTGTTTGAACTTGAGTATATGACTTAAGAAAATAATTGGGTTTGTAAACTTTACAACATAAAACCACAACTGTGCATGCCTATGATTCAAGAAAAGTGGACAGAATTAGATGTTGAGCTTAAACTGACCAAATGGTAATGAGACTTTAATCTGAAATGAAGAGAGAGAAACCTCTTGATTTTACACATGTCAGTAAGGAGGGACATATAATATCTTCCAATGGTTCTGTCAATTAATCTTGTGATCTATCCACTTCATCTTATCTACACTCCACCATAAGAATTGGGAAGCACTATACAGTTTGTCATCTCTTGATTGCATATCATGTAGATAGGATTGCATTGTAGTTAGTGCTTACATTTGTTGCATTGAAAAAAAATGTTGCATTATAATCCTGCATTCAAAAATTTTAGAGTGCATGTCAATGTCATTTTAGTTGCATTTTGCATGATTTTAATCATCTTGTACAATGATGTGTCTTGCTTCTTCTGCAAATAAAGGACTTATTTCATACTCTCTGAAAAGTTAAGAAAAAAAAAGAGAAAAATAATAATAATAGATATGTGAATAAGCCCAAGAAAAAGCTATTGAAAATTCCATCTTGTTCTATTAAGCATGATAGGGGCATGAAAAATATGAAGATCAGAGGGAGAAAGGAATTTGTTCATATGCAGAATAAGAAAACAAGCACATGTGTAGTTGTGTAGATATTATGTCTCTCATTGGGATAGAATGATAGTGCATGCATCATTCCACTTAAATGTAGCATTATGACATTTTCACGTGCATTTTGCATCATGATAGGTCATTAATTTTTGTGTGCATGATTGACTGTTATGTGCTTTCATTTCTTCCACAACCACCTATTCCATCCAATCGTTGCTCTAATTGGTAGGCCACCTGTGATGATCTCCTCATTCATTAATATTGGGAGATCTGCTTCCATTTAGATGGTAGTTAGGAAACGAGCAACGTAGATAGAAGATCACAAAGATGCACCAAGCCTGAACCGTAGGATTTTATGATATTAACGGCCTTATTTGATAGTGTTCATCAATCATGGGGTGAATATCTTTTATGGATGATCATTGTCGTCTAGAGGGTAATTACCATTCTGTGGTTAGTGAGGGCCGGTATGTGAATGTCTAGTGGGAATCATATGGCAATGTCTGTTGTGATAATCTGTTCTTTAGTTGACCCTCACAATTTTATTCTATAGCTCTGCTGCTCGAGGACGAGCAATGTTTAAGCTTAGCGGAGTTTGATGCGAGGATTTTGAGTCGCTCATATAGACTAGTTTTACATGTGTTTTATGTGTTTATTAGTCACTTTTGTGGTTAGTATTGCATGATTCATTCGCTTTAGTCTACAATCTCATTTTGTATCAAATCTCTCATATTTTATATTTTTGATCATATTGATGTGTTTTAGCATAGGGCTTTATCTTGAAATTTCAGGAAGAACGGATATATATAGTTGTCGATACCATCGACATCCGTCGATAGTAGCGACACAGTCACATGGAGACAGTCGTAAGGAGCCAAGAAGAGTTGATACCATCGACTAAGAGGTCGATGGTAGCGAGATACCTACAGCGAGCCCACAATCAACCAGTCGATACTATCGACACAAAAGTCAATACTATCGACATTACACAGCTGCAGCGTCAGAATGGTGACACAACCGATATCTAAAGGTGTCGATACCATCGACCCGTGTCGATGGTATCGAGTCTGCATCAGGTGGAACGTCAGATAAAAGAAAGATTGCCGATATTATGATGGGTCGATACCATCGACCCGCGTCGACGGTATCGACGTCGTTAGATCAGTTTTTGTTTCAGATCGGCCCGAATCAGACGATGGTGATCTTTTGGAGACCTAAAGTGGTCCATATACCTAATTTCGGTGGCCCTAAACAGAGTATCACGTCATTAGCTATTGCACAAGTCCTGAGGAGATGTGGAGAGAAGAACGGAGCCCAGAATCACGCCCCGATCATTCCGAGAGCCGCAGAAGACATTTTCCACCGCTGGAAGGCTATAGATCGTGCACTCTATGTCAAGGAACGCCCGGATCTCCTCCGTTCAGGGGTTTACATCACTTTCATTCACGTTTCTCCATTTTTTCCCTTTCTCCCATCATGTCTTTCATTGAGATGAACATGTGGGGCTAATCCCCTTTGTCTTTAGGACCAGGAGTAGCCTGAGTAATCGTTGTATGACATTTTTACCATAGTAATTCATATTTTGTCTCTTAAATCCATGGTATGATTTCATTTTCTCCATTATATCATTATGATTGATCACCCTAATGATAATCTAATGTCTTTAATTACTTTGAAAGAAGAATTAACGGTTGAAAAGAGACAAAATTCACATTAACTAATGAATCCTTTGAACAAGGTGATGTACGGTTAATGGTGGAAACCCAGAGTTTGGTCTTCATGCACCTAGTTTAGGGTATAGGTTACTATGACCGTGGAATCAACCTAGATTTAGGTAGTGAATTGTATCACGACAGTGAACAATTCTGACTACAGGCCACTACCCAGAATGAGAGACAGATTTGATTAACGATGTAGGAATAAATACAACGAGAACCTGCGGTGAAACTGCAATCCTAAAGATTCCCATCTAAATTGATTAAACTAAACATTTAATCGATTGCTTTGTTTTCTTTTATTTTTCTTTTATTTTTCAATCAACTCTCAAACCTTTTTAATTGTTCTAGCTGATCGCGAGTAGTTAGTAAGTAGTCTACTGATATTCAGTGTCCCTGTGTTTGACTCGGGCCTCACAAAGGCCTATATTACTCTGACGTGTGCACTTGCGTTATACGCACAATAAAATCATATCAGTTTGTCTCATGTTTCTTTATCGTAGATCTTTCTATCCTCCATATAGACTCCACAAATGTGGCAAACCTCTCCCTACTTTCTAGGGTAGATGCCGGAATGGACATCTCAACATTCAATCCTTTCTCAAAATGTCGAATCTTTTCCTCCTCAGTAGCAGCCATCTGGGGGCAAAATCATAAAAGTTCCATGAACTTAACCTCATATTCACTTATTGACATGGCTCTCTATCGTATTTTCTCAAACTGTGAGATCTTTTCATCTAAATAAGTCTTTGGAAAATACTTATTGATGAATTCTCGACGGAATTCCTCCCATCCAACCTCTTCATCATTCCTTTTTATTTCTTCTATAGCCCACCAGTGTCCAGCACTACCTTTCAAAAGGTACACCGCATGTTTAACTTTGTCAGCCTCTGGGATACTAAGGATCTTAAAGGCTTTTTCTAACTCAGTGAGCTAGAGATCAACATCTGTTGGATCAGATGTTCCAGCATATTCAATGGCTCCGACACGACGTAGTCGTTCAAAGGTCTTACCAGACCCATATCCCTCATTGGGAATTGGTGCCCTGGGTGTTGATGCTGGCATCTGGTCTGCATATACCTTAGTGTGGTCATGATTTGCCCAAAAAGATTATGAATATATGGGTTTCCTCTCATGACTTCATCAACATGGGGATTTTCAGGCACTGGTTCCTCTCTTGCCTGATCCCTTGCACCTCCCACTGGTGCAGCAACATTGCTATAAACAACGTATTCTTCATGTCCTTCAGACATCAAGTTATATATCTTCTTCTGCATAAGTAGAAGACACTATAAGATACACTGAAGTACACTTAGAACAGACTCGATACCTTAGTCCTATGTCTCTGTAGACTCAGCGAACCTAGAGCTCGGATACCACTAAATTGTGGCATCCAACTAATAAAAACGAAATTTACTCAAGCGGAAGTGAATCATTTGCAGCGGATTACTGAAAATCACTAAAATTTTAAAACTTTTTGCAAAGAGATCCATTCATAGGAAATATTTTTCATCAAGAACCAAAGTATAATATTTACATTTTGTTCCATAAGTATACAACCTGTACTATCTCTTCTCGAGGATTACAACATCAGCTGTTCTATTCAACATTATATACAGACAGCATAAAACCTTGAGGCATCAAGCCAAAATCTCAAATCGATTCAATAAAAATATTGACTACTGACTTCGAGAACCTGAGAGTACAGAGACGAAACATAGGACTTTCTAACTATAAGACTAGATAGTTAATATCTCCACCTGAGATATTACTGTTGTCCGCGATGCTGCTGCTGATCTTTCTCTGCTAAAAGTTTACTGCCTCCTTGTCCACGTCCACCTAAAAATATTGGATCCCATGGGGGTGAGACAATTGTAAATTGTCCCAGCGGGAGATATAACTCTCCGCCAAAACATTATTATTGGAGTGAAAGATATAAAACTGTGCAGAGGATAAGCAGTTTAAAGTATTCTCATCTTAAAGCATTGTAACTATTTATAATTGAACAATAGATCAACTATTCACTTAATAAGGAATAGGAAGAACATGTATATCATTTATCCTTCATATTATACTATCATGTCAAACTTCTCTTGTGACATTCATTATTTTGATATGTCACCCATGAGACATTCTTGTTTCAACTTATTGGCCTTAGCCAATCTGCAAAACAGATTTTAGTTATATTGAACATGAGAGGGTACATCATCATGTCTTATTCAGGCATTGGTCTATAACAATCCTATATAAATATTACAGGCATTGGGTTACACCAATCCTGTGCAACTAGTACAAGCATTAGACTTATATTATTCCTATTTATCCATTCCAAGTATTGAACTATGTCAATCCTGTATAACCATTCCAAGTATTGAACTATGTCAATCTTGTGTATCCATTCCAGGTATTGAACTATGACAATCATGTGCAACTATTATAGGTATTGAACTATGCCAATCCTGTGAAACTATTCCAGGTATTGAACTACATCAATCCTGTGCAACAATTCCAGGTATTGGGTTATTACCAATCCTGTGTTATTATTCCAGGTATTGGGATTTAACCAATCATGTGTTATTATTCCAGGTATTGGGATTTAACCAATCCTGTGTTATTATTCCAGGTATTGGGATTTAACCAATCTTATGTAATTATTCCAAGTATTGGGATTTAACTAATCATGTGTTATTATTCCAGGTATTGGGATTTAACCAATCCTGTGTTATTATTCTAGGTATTGGGATTTAACCAATCCTGTGTCATTATTCCAGGTATTGAACTATGCCAATCTTGTGGCATTATTCCAGGTACTGGGATTTAACCAATCCTATGCAGTTGTTATTCCAGGTATTAGACTATATTAATCTTGTGCATCTATTCCATGTATTGAACTATATTAATCATGTGTAACCATTCCAAGTATTGAACTATGTCAATCTTGTGATATTATTCCAGGTATTGAACTATATCAATCTTGTATAACCTTTAAAACATTTTGTTACCTCTCACTAGGAAACAATCATCCTCATAGCTCATAAGGCCCATAAAACACCTTGTCACTTATCACTACGCAACATCTAACCATATGGCTCATAAGGCCATTACACATCTTTAGAATTCAGGCATGTTCATTACTCTTAACATTTATCATTAAATGATTCTCAGTACAAGGTATGAGTTCATTCCTCATCCTTATCATGATATGATTACATCATACTCAATAGTTTGGCTTACCCTTATTCTCAAGGTATATTAGCCTATGCTTGTCAAGGTATATCAAACTCATTACATTCTATTGTAACAATTTACATAACACACTTCATATGTTCCTTACCCAAATAGATTGGATTTGAAATGCATCAAGGTATATCACTTTCCTCATCACCTCTAACATCCTTGAGTTATCAGCTTATCTTGTATTAAGGCACTTCCCATCTTAATACTTTCATCCATTAACCTATGACTCTCCTCATGAAGTGCATAGGTCACACACAAGAATGGTCCAACTACCTTTAATGGTATGGACTCATTTCATGTTAAGGCATTGCCTACAATAAGGTTGCCTATATTCAATCATTTAAGGCATTTCACCTTTATAAGGTTTCACCCACTACTTTATTATCAGGGTTCTGGTTTGTCATCATATTACACAAGGTTAGGGCTTTAAATATTATAACTCCATTCAGAATTTCACCTACCTTTACCCTTTATTAGGGCTTTGGGGTTTCACTTACTATTCATCCCACCTAGGGTTTCTCATGACATCACCCTCAATTAGGGTTTCTCATGGCATCACCCTTAATTAGGGTTTCTCCTTTCCTATCAATTGGAGATACTCATCCCAATTAGGGTTTCACTCTTTATTCTCATAATTGGGGTTTTACATTATGTTACCCTAAACTAGGGTTAAGGTTCATTAACCTTCTGGATTAGGGTTTCATGATCTCTTTATTAAGGATCATAACCTAATCATCACATGATAAATACTCATATATGAATTCCTATCTATTATCTTCCAACTTGATTAGGTCACATCAACTCTTCAATCAAATACATACAACTATGGTTAACATAGTGTGCTAAGACATTACTCTCATAAACTTTTAGGGTTAATTAATCTAAAGGTATTGATCATCTAGGTACTTTAGGGTTTCAACCTTTGTACCTAACCTTAATAATCATTATTGGAACAATGGATCAATCATCATCTTAATTCTCAAGAGATTCAATCACATTGGACCTCCATTATATGAGGTATCCAAATGAATTGACCAATTGGATCTTCAATTACAATAGGTATCCAAGTGGATTAACCAATTGAGTCCTCAATTACATTAGGTATCCAAAAGGTTTAACCATATTGATCCTCAAACAATTTTGATTAGTTGGGCCCCAAATGGTCTTGGTCTTTCAAAGTTCAAACGGTTTGAAACTGTTTGGTAAAGGTGACCTTCAAGATCCTTTGCTAAGGTGACCTTCAAGATCAATTGCTAAAGGTGACCTTCAAGATCGTTTGCTAAAGGTGACCTTCAAGATCATTTGCTAAAGGTGACCTTCAAGATCATTTGCTAAAGGTGACCTTCAAGATCGTTTGCTAAGGGTGACCTTCAAGATCGTTTGCTAAAGTTGGTCACTTGAAACCGTTTGCTAAAGTACCTTTTTGAAACCGCATGAACACAACCGGTTTGGGATCGTTTGGTTTCAAATGGTCTTGAGACCATTTGGTCCCAAATGGTCTTGAGACCGTTTGGACTCAAACGGTCTTGAGACCGTTTGGTCCAAACCTCCTCAAAACCGCATGGACCAAAGATGGACTCAACTACTCCAATCGGTTTAGGGTTCTCAATGTTGATTCCATCAACCATTGTATTCATGTAACCAATCATCAATTGGACCTATCACCATACTTTGGTTGAGTTAAGTAGGTCATCCTTCAACTGATTTGACCCTCAATGGACCCTCAATTAGTCATCAATTAGGGTTTAGATCAATTGGATTAGGGTTTGGAATCGATGATCCTTCAACATTAATCAATGTGTAACTAGTTACTTTAAAACTATTGGACCATCATACAAATTGGACATGACCTAACCCCAAACGGTCTTGTCATTTGGATGACCTCCAAATGGTCTTGAGACCATTTTCCCATCTCATCACCCAAATCCATGTCATCCAATTAGGGTTTGGTTCATTGGATTGATCACCAAATCAGCATTTGATTGTACTTCAACTTAGTACCTTTGGATCTTCAACCACCTAACCATACTCAACCCTAGACCTCCAAACGGTCTTGGGTGACCACCAAACGGTCTTGGGTGACCACCAAACGGTCTTGAGACCGTTTGGGTGACAACCAAACTGTCTTGAGACCGTTTGGGTGATCACCAAATGCTTTCGAAACCGTTTGGGTCAATCAACCCAAGTTTCAAACTCATTCAAATTGGAAATCAACACTTAACCCGATTAGGGTTTTGATGATTGATGGACCTTCATCTCATAAACCAATTGGTGATAATAAAATATAATTTATGGATAATTAACCTAGATTATTTTCAACAGATCTCCAAACAGTCAACCCTGGTCAACACCACCAAACGGTCTGAAACCATTTGGCCTTATGCGGTTTGGTGAAACTGTTTGCTTCTAAACGATTTGAAACCATTTTCTCCCAAACGGTTTGGGAAACTGTTTGAGCAACAAAAAGTAAACCGTTTTCCTTGGATATTTGGAAAGGTGTGTGCTTATCATCTTCAAGCTCTGAACTCACGAAACCTGCTGTGGTTTCCATGGTGATTGCATCAATCAATCAAAACAAATTTCAGAAATGTAAAAAGGATCATCAAGTGATAAGGAATTGATTGAAATAACAATATTAAGGGTTCAAGTTATAAAACTCACCTCCAATTGAGCTCCAAAGCTCCAAGATCACGGAAACAATGGTGGATGAAGCTCTTGCAACTCCCCATAGGCTCGTCCTCAAGCTTTTGGTTGAAAAGATTGGCTAGGGTTGAAGAGGAGATCAAAATAAGAAGAAATCAATGGTTTATTTTTTATTTCCACCATGGAACCAAGGTAAAAAGGGTCAAGAACCTTACCTAAATGTTTTATGTCGTTCTCCTAGTCCTCCCTAGCTCCCTTAGTCAGTTTCCAAGCAAGGAGAAGAAGTGGGGTCGAAAAAGCCTTTGTTTGGGCTTGGAAAGGGTACTTTTATAAGAAAATTGATGAGAGAGAAAATACTTTATAAAAGTATTTTAATTCCAAAATTGTTGCCACCATCTCCCCCTTGGTTTCTTTTATGAAAAGTCATCTCTATCCCCACCGAGCTCCCTTCCATTATCCAAGAATTAAGGGATAAGAAATTAAGCACCTTAACCCTTATAATAAGAATATCCATATTTGAGTGGAAATTATTTTTTTTATAATAATGGTGAGTGGAGTTTCAACTCCTTAGGATATGCTCGTGCCTTTGCAAGGATCAAGGATTTACACACACATCTGAATCCAACCATTTTAATTTTGGTTGAAGGCCCTTTAATTAATACATTTATTTTTGCCCTACATTGAATTAGGGTTTCAATTAGGATTAAATCTTGATTATTTTAATATCAAGATTCTCTCTCCTCCAACTTAATTCAAATGAAGCTCCCCTCTCAATTTATTTTCTCTAAATGATGCCAAGAAACATTAGGTACCTTATTGAAATGGTAATTTGCATATTGAACCCTAGGTTTTGGGTAAATTGCACTTTACACCAAAACTAGGTTTTAATGCACAAACATTGCTTTATTAGCTCTTCCTTGGTACTCAAGCTACCACAAGCCATACCTCTGCATCATATTCATTATCATGATGCTTCAACACATGAGGAACATCTTATCATGAAACATTTGCAATTTAACCCCTCAACTTGGGTAATTTGCACTTTAGTCTAAAATAAGCAAACATTGCTTCAACATTGTCCAAACAGGACCAAAATTGAAACATAAGTTTCTCATGAGCCCTAATTACTTTTCACAAGATATGATTAAGTATATAATCATCTTTCATAATCAAAACACCTAGGGTTAAAGCATAACACATGTCAGGGATGTTGCAGAAAGCCACTGCCTCTCAAGGCATCATCATCATCTTACATCATCACCTGGGATAACAATCCCTGGTCTCATCATTAGAGGATAACACCTCAACTAGGCACTCAGTCTTTACTAGGTCCTCAGACCTATCACATCAAACTGGTGATACATGTTATCTCATCAACAAGGATTAGTCAAAGCACATATACCTCATAGCTCTTACCTGGCTATGAATCCAACTAGTATACCTGCATGGTTAGCATACAATCAAGAGAGATAACTTAAGCCACCATAAAATAGATCTTTATGATTATCATGCTAACATGGAAAACAACATCCATTGTTATATGAAGTATAAGCTGCATCAAACATGTTATTGTTATCAAACCATGAGCATACCTTATGCCTCATTCTTGTGAACATAACTATGTATCTCATCATCTTAAGTATCTTTCTTAGAAACCATGGTTCACAACCTATCATCATACCCCATCATTTAACATAGATGCGGGTTCAAGTTAATTAATCCATTGTTTAGGTTTTTCCCCAGGTTAACCATAACCCTCACTAAAGGTTCCAACTTCCCTTACTATAGGTGGGGCGGGTAACACCAACCCTCACTCAAAAGAGTATCAGGTAGGATCATATCCTCACTATCGATTATCGGCTAGGGTTCCAAACCCTAAAGCACTTGTGCCATCATATCAGCCAACAACACTTTAGTGTATCATGCATCAGAGATCAACCAACCCAGAGGGGTGTCGTGCATCTTGATCTAGAGGTGTGTCGTACACAAGAGACACCCATGTTGACCAAGAGTCCTATCGGCCAACCTTCTCAACTGGAAGTATGTTGAGCAGAAGCATGGTGCCCAAGATGCCCTAACGTCCAACCAGCATACTATATTGCCCAAGACACTATGGCATCCAAGGCGCCCTATTGTCCATGGGAAAAGTGGCCACTGAGGCACCACGTCGGGCAGCACATCCTTGGGGTGTCGTGCAAGCCCAGACTTCTTGCTCGTCATAGGGTCTACCCACCATGCTCTTATCGGCCATAAGCAACCACCATCTATGGTAAGGTCTATATGGGTTAAGGCATATCGCCCAACAACTCTACTATGATGAAAGAGGGTCATGTCGGCAACAAGGTTTACCGAACCTAACCCACCATATCGACCAGGACAACCCTAGAAGAGGGTAGGGGCACAAAGACCATATCAGTTAGGGCATATCGCCCAAGGTCATCACAACATAAGAAGAGCTCTATCGGGCATCAAGACAACCATACACAACACCATCCTATCGACCAGATCAAGACCCAAGACAAAGAGGTTCTGGGCAACATCTCATCAAGGGTGTATCTGGCAAGGCACAAAACTTTACCAAAAGGTCATCATCAAGCTCAAGCTCTTAAGCAGCAAACCCTAATTGATCAAGATAGTTGGCTCACCTCTCAACAACCAAGAGAGAGGGGTTTTGCACAACCTCCATCACAAATCAGCCAACATGAAGAAACATCTCCAACTTAGTTCATCACTCATCCAAAGGCTAACCTCTCAAATCCATGGTGAGAGGAGGGTATTGCCCAAGCAACTAGGGTATAGGCTCACCTCTCAACAACTAAGAGAGGGGGTATTGCTTATATCACTAGGGCTCAAACTCACTTCTCAAAACCAAGAAGAGAAAGGGGTATTGCCCCAAAGGAAACCCTAATCTATGGGTTCGGCCAACTAGGTCCAAAGGTACACAACATCACCCACAACAACAAGATCACTATATCCACAGGATTAAAGATACATGCTAGAGCAAGAGACATATCTAACAACATGCATGGCCGATCATTATCATATCTGAATATGCAACATAAAAGAAGGTGGTATATATAAGGTTAGAACTTATGTAACCCGCCTTAAGAAAGATCCTCAAGCTCCAAGGCTCCAAGCTTTAAGCTTCTAGCTCCAAAGCACACCACCAAGGAAGCAAGGCTCACCAAGCTAGAGGAAGAAGAAGAGAACTCCTTCAAAGGGATCGGCCACCAAGCACCAAGGGAAGGTGTATCGTGCACCAAGGAAGAGAGGAACAACAAAGAGCTAAAAGGGATCCTAAGGAAGTGAAAGGGAAGATATATATAGAAAATGATGAAGGGGGAAACACGGCAAGGTTTCACCCCTCCTAGGGACACATGTCCAACGTCTTTCCACCTTGAAAACCACATGCACATGCCATGCCACCCATCTACAAAGGATAGCCACTTGTCCAAGGTATGGTGACACAACCAAATCTTGGTCGCATGGGCGATTCACCCCCTTAGACGACACACTCTTGGGCGACACAGTTCTGGGCGACACAGAGATTCAAGCTCTCCAAGGCATGATACCAACCCTAAACAAAGCAAGGCAAGGCAAAGAAAAGCCCATCAAGTCCCAAAACATCTCAAGCAACAAGCCTAGCCCATCCTCTCATCTCTAGAGGATGCAAGGAGAGAGAGAAACATCTCTCAAGGTGACAATCTTGCTCGTCAACCCTAAAACTTGGGTTATTTGCAAGTAGCACCTCTGACCCTCAACAAGGCACAAACAAACCCTAATCACTACTTGAGGTGATTAGCAAGCAACTAAACACCACGGTTTAGGCAAAGCAAATAGGATAAGCCCAAAATGGAGGTCAAGGTCCTTACATTAAGATTGCAAGATTAGATGACATCAATCAAAGATAATATTCAAGAATTGATTAAGTTATAGCATGCATACATTTGAGAGGTCACCTTTTGGGTCAAGAATGAGAATTTAGGTCAAGGAAAACATTAGGTTTCATATATATAGTTTAATGCCTTCATTCTAGAAAAATGAAGTAAATATATTGATTCATGGGATTTTAAGGACTACATGTCATTAGTGATACCAAGAATACATGGTTGATACTGATTTAAACACCAAGATCATAAAGTGACTTTATTTAGCAAACCAAAGAAGATAAAATTAAAAATGGATCTCAAAACTACTATTATTGTATATATCATGTTCTATATATCTAAAATCATATATAATATGTTGGAGTCGGCTAAAGGAATTGTAAGATATGAATTTTTAGAGATTACCTCAAAATAATGTTTCTAGATGGTTGGATCAAGATCCAAGGGAAGGGAGAGGTGCCTTGAGAAGACAATCTCTAGTTGGGCCCACCCTTGGGTGTGTGTGTGGCCTGCCAAGCCCAGGACCAATCAAGAACCATCTCGAGCTGCTTGCGGCCAGCGATCGCTCCTGCCGCCAGCGGCTATGGTGGGTGTATGTTGGCCATCATCCAATGCCGTGTGACATTGGGCACTACCACGGAAGACTTGGGGGTAGATAGCACCCTCGCCAAGCTCTGAGCCATCAGATGGTGATCTAACGTCATCTAGAGGTCTCTTAACCCCCACATGGGAACCTCACTACTACGACGGTGTGCGACTAGACACCTCACTGGAATCGAAGCAAGTAGGTGTTTCCGACCATTTTGGAGATGGTGAGAAGGCTACCTGAGGTCACCCTGGGCTAGAGGAGTCAATGTTGGCATCCAGAAGTGGCAAGGCAGTCTAGAGAAGTGATAGTTACATCCCTCCTCTCCCCTATAATCTTCTCTATGGAACTTGGGAGGCTGTGTGGTGCAGCAACAATAACAAAGAAGTGTTGCGAGATGACGTCTTTAGGGTCCACCGGTTTGACGGGAAGGGATAGAGGGAGTGAGAGAGAAAGAGAGGCATGCCACCCAACTGGTGCAGTGACCACGTCTAATTTTCTTCGACCCCGGTTGGGACAACTACAAACCCTAGTGAGGTAGACATGAGGCAACAACTAGGTGGGTGAGGAAGTGCTTCCACGTGATGGGGGTAAGGGAGTCAGTCATATCGTGGGGTTAAAAGGATTTAAGTAGGACAAAGGGGAAGTGGTGGAGTAGGTTTAGGGTTTGAGAGGGGGAATTGTCGGCCAAAGCGAAAAGGGGTGTCATCCAGTGCCTTTCCTACCCTACTCATGCCTCATTCGTGTGGCAGCAGGTCAATTATTGAAAGGGGGAAAGGTGGAGAGAGATGGAGGAAAGAGGAGGAGGAGCAGCATGGAAAGTGTCGGTCTCATTTGACCCTTTACGCACAAGAGAAGAAGAATATGGAGGCAATGGAAAGAGTGTTGGGCGGTTCTAGGTCTGATTGCTAGTCGTCCCAAATCCAATTAAATGGAAAATAAGTTTCAAAATTAGGTCTTATATTCAAATATGTCCATTTCCCTCATGGAATCCCAATTTGGGCAAGGAAGGATGTACTGGAACTGTGATATCAAACCCCACAACATGAAATTGAAGTTAGGATAGAATGGGACTCATAGTGAGGACTAATAATGGAATTACATACCCATGGTGTAACAAAGCCTCAACGGTAGTCAAATAAAGTACATTGTAACATTTAATCAATTCTGATGCATCTACTTGAGTACACTGTGACTCTTTTTCATCAAATTGAAGGCAAGGAAGGTTATTGATAATAATTGAGAGTCAAACTTGTCAAGGTGTGAAGTAATTTGAGGGTAGGTTATCACATGCTCCCCACCTTAAAAGAAAATTTATCCCCAAAATTAAATCAAGTCATCAATCGAGATTGTGTTTTCCCATTCAACATCAAGATCATCATAGTATTCTCATAAGATATTATCAACACTTACAATATACATCTCACTCCAAAATTGAACAATTGAGCATCATGGCCAACACATAGTCACATTAATCATCAAATTGGGAGTATCATCACATGAGTCACAATTTTGGAGAGATCATCCTATACATCACCAAATTTGGAGATTTCACATTTCAAATCAAACAAATAGAGCTCTTATATCAAGAGTAAAACATGACTTTAAATCCCAATATTTAGGGTTCTAGCTTCTACATTGACCTAGGTGGGGTTATAAATCCATGATTGAGATTTCATATTTCAATAGTTTGAGACTTACAACATATTTCAATCACATTGGTTTCATGCTTAAATTGATGGAAGGACCCACCCAAGTCCACATGGAGCTTAACCCTAAGTCAATTGTGTGAGTTAATATAATCACAATTTTACATTTTTCTGAGATTTGGGAACATGGAAGTCATTAATCATATATCAAGGGTGGCCTCAAGATCCAAATAGGGTGATCATAGGGGTCAAATCAATATCAAGAGCAATAATCATGAGTCAAGATTTCAACAAATCAATGTCAAGAGTCAAGTTTGGATATTAAATTCATAGATCCAAACATTTCAAAATTAGGGTTTAGATTCCTATCTAGACCTTAGGAGTAATCATTCATCCATATACAACAATCGAGCAACATATGAGCAACAATATGAGCATTTTTCAAATTTTCATGGTATCAATATCGAGTTCATTTTCATGGTATACATGGTTGATGAATAACCTAGGCCTAGGTATTTCTAGAGACTTATTCACTAACTATAGTCAACATCATCATACTTCTAAATCATCATCCAATCATGATTAAGATTTATTACCAATATTGTCATGGGTTTGACCTATTGGAGACTTAGATCAAAAAATAAAAATCATGTAGAAGGGGTTACCTTCACAAACTCTTAAATATTCAATAAGATGAAAATTTAGAGGTAGTCCAATATGGATGTGACTTAGGTTAGGGAAGTCATGAGTCAAGTATCACCCTTATCTAGCACATTATTCCATATTAATCATTAGTCATCATCAATACCCAAAGAGGGTGAGTATCAACTATCAAATCGTATTTCAAAAGATCATGAGTCAAACATCAAGATCATTAATAGGGCAACTATATTTCAAGATTTTGTGAGTTCAAGGTCATAATAGAATTCCCTTCCTTTCATGATCAAGGTAAGGGCTTATTTTGGAAATTGAGAAGTAGAATAGAGAACTCAAGAGTTTGAGCATAATTAGGATGATATTGAGATATAGGTCTATCATATTATTCAAATTGAGTCTACAAAGAGGAATAATAGACAACAGGGGAGTTTCCTCTTATAACTAATCTTCACATCATAATCTAGGGTTCCAAAGATGTGGTCATTTTGTGGCATGATCATTTCATATATCAAATAGGGGAAATTTTTTTCTTAACTATGTTTGGGTTTTGATCAACAATAGGGCAAAATGGGTTTAATCAATAAGGACCTCATCCAACATGTGTCCCACCTTATTTCACCAAATCAAGAATTTACCTCAAACACAGAAATCTCTCATATCTGATCGGGTAATGACACGATTTTACCGTGCGTGGAACACAAGTGCACACGTTAATGTAGTACAGGCCCTTGTGAGGCCCGAGTCGAACTCAGGGACACTAAATTATCGGTAGACTACTACTAACTACTCGCAATCAGCTAGACCAATAAAAAGGTTATGAGAGTTGTTGTGAAATAAAAGAAAATAAAATAAAACAAAGCAATCGATTAAGTGTTTAGTTTAATCAATTCAACTGGAGATCTTTAGGATTGCGGTTTCACCATGGGTTTTCATTATATGAATTTCCATATAGCTAATCAGGCTCATCTCTCAATCCGAGTAGTGGCTTGTAGTCAGAATTTTCCATTGTTGTGGTACAATTCACTACCTAAGTCTAGGTCAGTTCCACCGTCGTAGTAACCTATACCCTAAAGTAGGTGCATTAGAATCGACCTCTGGGTTTCCACCATTAATCGTACACCACCTTGTTCAAGGGATTTGTTAATTAATGTGAATTTCATCTCTTTTCAACCGTTAATTCTTCTTTCAAAGTAATTAAAGGCATCATATTATCATTATGGTGATCAAGAATAATAATATAATTGAGAAAACAAAATCATACCACGGATTTAAGAGACAAATTATGAATTACTATGATAAAAATGTCATACAATGCTTCCCTGGGCTACTCCCGGTCCTAAAGATAAAGGGGATTAGCCCCGCATGCTCATCTCAGAGCAAGACATGGTTGAAGAAAGGGGAAACATGGAGAAAAATGTGAATAAGTAGTGAAACCCCTGAATGGAGAAGATCCAAGTGTTCCTCGACGTAGAATGTGCGATCTACAGCCTTTCGGCAGTGGAAAACGTCTTCTTTGGCTTTCGGAATGTTTGGGGCGTGCTTCTGGGCTCCGTTCTTCTCTCCACCCTTCTCGGGATGTGGGCAGTGGCTAATGATGTGATTCCCTACTCTTGGTCGCCGTCATTAGGTATAATCACCGAGTTAGGTTGCAAAAATATCACAACCGTTGGATTAGAGCCGATTTGAAACAAACTCTGATCTGATGGTGTCGATACCATCGATGCGGGTCGATGGTATCGACCCCTCATGATATCGGCAAGCCTTCTTTTCTTTTCATCATTGCGTCGGATGCTGACTCGATGCCATCGACACGGGTCGATGGTATCGACACCCTCAGGCGTCGGTTTCATCCCTTTTCCGTCGCTGAAACTACATGTGTCGATAGTATCGACTTTGGGGTCGATAGTATCGACTGGCTGGTCGCTGGCAACTTGATAGTAGGTTGCTACCATTGACTTCCCTTTCGATGGTATCAAATCTGCGCTCCTCCTTACGGCTGTCTTCCTGTGGTTGTGTCGATAGTATCGACAACCGTCGATGGTATCGACAGCAGCATATATGTGTTTTTCCTAAAATTGCAAAACAAAACCACATAAGCCAAGATAAAACCTATTATTGTAATCGTTTATGCTAAAAACAATAAAATAAGAGAGATTTGACACTGAGAAGGATCATAGACTAAAGTAAGTGAATTATGCAATATTAACCACCAGAATGACCAATAAACGCATAAAACGCAAGTAAAACAAGTCTATAAATGCGACTCAAAATCATCGCATCAAACTCCCCTAAGCTTAAATATTGCTCATCCTCGAGTAACAAAACTATAGAATAGAATTGTGAGGGTCAACTAAAGAACAGATTATCACAACAGACATCACCATTTGATCCCCGCCAGACATTCACATTCCGGCCCTCACTAACCACATAATGATAATTACCCTAAAGGCAACAATAATCATCCATAAAAGATATCTACCTCAAAATTGATGAACACTATCATATAAGGCAGTTAACATAATAAAATCCTCCAATCCAGACTCGGTGCATCTTGTGATCTCCTATCTACGTTGCTCGCCCTAACTACCATCTACATGGAAGCAGCTCTCCTGGTATTAACAAGTGAGGAGAAAATCACGGTGGCCTACCAATTCGAGCAACGGATGGATGGAATGGGTGGCTAGTGAAAGAAATGGAAGCATTATACGATTTTAACATGCACAAAACAATAATGACCTAAATGATGCATATGCAAGTGAAAATGCCCTAATGCCTGAATTTGGGTGGAATGATGCATGCACTATCATCCCGTCTCAAGGTGAGATGGAATATCTAAGAGAACTACATCATGTACTTATTCTTCTTAGTATGCAGTGAGAACATGTTCCTTTCTCCCTCTCATTACTACTTGCTTCTCAATACTCTCTTTTTTCAAAACTTCTTTTTTTTCTTATTATTTTTTTCAAGCCCTTATTTTCATAGCTGACCATGAATCATTTTTCGAGCTCACTTATTGCTGCATAACTTATACATTTGAAGCATTTAGAAGGTATGGAACATGTTCATCACCTTTTATGTTTCAGAAGACATAAGATGCATAATGTACTATATGCACAAAAGATGTGAATGCAGCTACAACATGATAGTTATGCAACTAAATGACACGCACTAAAGAATATGTGCATGTATAACTAGTCTATTTTTTTCATTTTCATGCAAAATATGTGAAAGTAGTTGCAATGCAAAACCTATCTACATGGGATGAAATCAAAGAGACGAAAACCGTAATGTACTTCCAGTTCTTATGGTGGGGTATGAAAACAATGGGGTGTATAGATCACAAGATTAATTGACTGAACCTTTAGAAATTATTATGTGTCCCTCCTTACTGACCTGTGTAGTAATTAAGAGGTTTCTCTCTCTCATTTCAAATTAAGGTCTCATTATCATTTGGTTAGTTTAGGCTCAAACGACCAATTCTGTCCACTTTTTTGGTATCATAGGAATGTACAGTTGTAATTTCCTATTTTAGAGTTGACAAACCCAATCATTTTCTGAAGTTATGTGCTCAAAGTTGAACAACACAAGCTTGTAAAAGCACTAAAAAAATTTCAAATTTACCCCTAATTTCCATGTACAAGCAACAAGATGACACATGACATTAGACATCCACAATTAAACTAGATAGAGTGTGGATCCTACAAACAAACTAATAACTACGAGAAGTAAATGAAAAAACACAAAGCAAAACAAAACTAAAAACTAGGAAAAATAAAGGATAGAGTTGTTCCAACACCCCCCCAAGCTTGAATTCGACTATGGCCTCATAGTCAAAAACAACCTTAAAAGGTGGAACATGGATACCGATCATTCTTCAGGAGGAGGCAAGTATTGCAGTGTCGTGGGGTCCCAGGATGGGTACTGCCCCTGAAAGTTCGGATCATACGGGGCATTGGTGGAGGTTGTGGATACCCCCCAAGATAATTTTGGCTCCAGTAATTATCATAGAAGGGCTACTGCTGCATCTCCATCATGTGCAACCTGTCATGGATGTTTTGTTGGTTGTCGAGGAGGAGGCGCTCATTCTCGAAAATGGCCCTTTGGTTATCTAACAACCGGTTCGTTGTATCCTGAATACCGGTGTATGAAGTTGTATGCTATTGCTGCATTTGATGAATCTCCTGCATCATCGAGTACATCCCGTGCATGGAGTAGGCATCCTCTACTTGACGAGAGGGCTGCGGTGGCGGAGGCTGTGAAGAAGATGATGCACCTGGATGCATACGAGGACGCTTCTGTGGTGCCACTCGTGCCCGAAGAGGAGTGAAAGCCTCCTCTTCCTCTTCATGCTCGTCGCCTTCATCATTGTTGTCATGATCACCACTGTCTTCATTGGAGTCGTCGATGGCAATGACATGCCATCGGAAATGCTGAGCTCCCTCAATTTTGAAGATGGGGTCTGGAAGTGAACACTCTTGATATGCGTGATTAACATGGCAATGTGCATATGTTAAGCCACCACGGAGCAGGAGGAGGGTGGAGCGGTGCAGATGCTGGAGGTTGACCTTGCTCCTGTTAGAAAGGGGAGTAAGCTGGGAGAAATCTAACCCAAGGTACAGGGCCAGCGGTGTGATGAGCCCTCCAAAGTGGATTGGAGCCTTCTGCGTACTCCTCACGGCCAACACGCGCGTTAAGAAGAACGCACCCCAATTGCACTCCTCACGCTTCAGCAATTTGTACGGGAAGAACAAATCCGTCTCTTGAAACCTACTAAGAGACAAGTCGCCGTGAGCGAAAAGCGTGGTATAGAGCATGTGGTGCAGAATCCGCACAAACGGATTCTCAAAATCAGCCACTGCAGCGTTGTGGTAGTTGACAGATTTGCCAGGGGCGCAGTCACCAGCTGGGCGAAGATAGCGTCGTAGTTCGTTTGGTTGTCTGGCCTCCGGTGCTGGTAGTCATTATGAAACCAGTTATAAACTGAATTGAACTGGGCGAGAGTGAGGGTGTAGTTGTTGTTGTAGAGTCTGAACGACACCTGCCCTTTCCTCCACTCTCTGTCAGTGGCGATCAAGTCATTGGGCACCACATTGATGTCCAATGATGCCATGAACTCCGCTACGAGTTCCTTGTAAGTCAGCCAATCACTAAACAATGGCTGGCCATTGGCGTGGTACTCCCGCTTGTCGGGCCTCTTGGATGTGTGTCTCGCCTGCCCCTTCAAGACGTAGGCGAGGTTGGCCTCGAACCCCAGCTCACGGACCATTGTCCGATCAACATAGCGTGTGGGCTCGATCTTTCGCTTCATCAGTTCCTCGTAGACATTATGGACCTCTACGGAAGGATGGACAATCCTCGGATGAGGAATCGATCTAGTAGGTGGCGGAATGAACTCAAAGATCTCCATAGGAACTACCCGTGAAGAAGATGCATCGGCTGTACGCACCATCGTCTCCGAGAAAGAAGGAATAGAAGATGGATCTTGGTGAAGGTCAGAGAAGACATTCTTTGCTCGGTGAAGATCATGCTCCTTGGATGCTCGTAGCTGGGATCCACTCACACAACAAGACGCACTGCACAAATGGAGGGCAAAGGCTCTGAAGGTGTGACGTCATATGACAACCATCCCTCTCTTTTATAACCACGGTCGACGCTGATGTGCACCCATCGATACCATCGACGCGGGTCGATGGTATTGACACCTGTAGCACAATCCGGTCTTCCACTAGTATCGACGGTTGTTGATAGCCTGATGTGGGGGCCCAGATAGATGAGCATAAATGATTACGATAATATGTTTTATTTCGGCTTATGTGGTTTTGTGTTGCAATTTTAGGAAAAATGAATATCTACAGGTGTCGACACTATCGACAGCTGTCGATACCATCGACACGACCATAGGTTGTCAGTCGCAAGGAGCAGCACAAAGTCGATACCATCGACGGACAAGTCGACGGTAGCAACTTACCAACAGGTTTCTGGCGAGAAGATAGTCGATATTATCGACTCCAAAGTCGATACGATCGAGCCCAGACGCTTCAGCGACGGAAGAGGACAAAAAGCGACGCCTAAGGGTGTCGATACCATCGACCCTTGTCGATGGTATCGAGTTAGCATCAGGCGCAACGAAGAAAAGAAAGAAGACTTACCAATATTGCGCAGAGTCGATACGTATCGACACCATCAGATACAAGTTTGTTTCAGATCGATCTAAATCTGACGGCTGTGATAATTTGGCAACCTAACTCGGTGATTATACCTAATGACGACGGCCAGGAGCAATCTATCATGTCATTAGCCGTTGCACAAGTCCCGAGAAGGTGTGGAGAGAAGAACGGAGCCCAGAAGCATGCCCCAGCCGTTCTGGAATCCGAAGAAGACGTTTTCCACCGCCGAAAGGCTATAGAGCGCACATTCCATGTCGAGGAATGCTTGGATCTTCTCCGTTCATGGGTTTCTTTACTTATTCACATTTTTCTCCATTTTCTCTACCATGTTTTTCTCTGAGATGAACATGCGGGGCTAATCCCCTGTTGTTTTTAGGACTGGGAGTAGCCCGGGGAAGCATTGTATGACGTTTTTATCATAGTAATTCATCATTTTTCTCTTAAATATGTGGTATGATTTCGTTTTTTTAATTATATTGTTATGCTTGATCACCATACTGATAATCTAATGCCCTTAATTACTTTGAAAGAAGAATTAACGGTTGAAAAGAGACGAAATTAACATTAATTAACAAATCCCTTGAACAAGGCGATGTACGATTAATGGTGGAAACCCAGAGGTCATCTTTAATGCACCTAGTTTAGGGTATAGGCTACTACGATGGTGGAACCGACCTAGACATAGGTAGTGAATTGTACCATGACAGTGGGCAATTCTGACTATAGGCCACTACCCAGATCGAGAGATGAACCTGAATTATTATATGGAAATTCATGCAATGATAACCCGCGGTGAAATCGCAATCCTAAAGATCTCCACTTGAATTGATTAAATTAAACCTTTAATCAATTGCTTTATTTTATTTTATTTTCTTTTTAATTTTACAAAAACTCTCAAACGCTTTTAATCGGTTTAGCTGATCACAAACAGTTAGTAGTAGTCTATTGATAGTTCAGTGTCCATGAGTTCGACTCGGGCCACACAAGGGCCTATACTACATTGACGCGTACACTTGCGTTCGACGCTCGGTAAAAGTGTGTCAAGTTTTTGGCGTCGTTGTCGGGGACACAGAAACTATCGGCACTACAAGTGCTGTTAGCGGCCATTCTAGGCCACTTTTTAATTTTTATTATTCAATAATCATTTTTGAAATTCATAGTTTACCATTCATATTTAGCAATCGTCTATCACGGTACTGAACTGAGATTACCATTTTTGTTGGTACTGTGCATGGTGTAGACGCGTAGCACCAACTACACGCAACGAGCACCAGAGGTTCCACTACCGGGACCTGACGACGAGGAGGATTACAATCAAGACCAACTGGAAGATATAGATTCCAACTCAGAACAAGAAGCCATGGCTGAAGAGCAGATGATATGGGAGAAGATCAAATCTTCTTCCTCATCTGCTTCAAAGGGGCCAATCAAGAAGCAGGCGATCAACATTCTGACTTATAAGATTGATCCTGCATTGATCAACTTGGTCAAGTCAAATGCATTCCATGGGCAAAAGAACGAAGACCCGGTGACTCATATTATCCAGTTCGTGGAGAACTGCGACATGATAAAAATAGACAGGTTTCCGCAGGAGACACTATACCTGAAGTTGTTCCCGAGTTATTTGGCAGGAAATGCACGAGAGTGGTTGCACAATCTCGATGATGAATATGTGGAATCATGGAACCACATGGTGGAAGTGTTCTTCGAAAGGTTTTTCCCGCCCGAGAAGACAAATGATATGATCAGAAAAATCCATAATTTTAGCCAGAAGGTAGGGGAGATGTACTCCGAGACCTGGGAGTGGTTCCAGATCATGCTTAGGAGGTGCCCACATCATGGGCTTGACAAGGAGATGCAGGTCAAAATCTTCTATTTTGCTCTCTCTGAGCATGATAGAAGTAACCTAGATTCTGCAGGTTCAGGGTTCTCTTTTAACAACACAGACATGAGGTGTTGGGAAATTCTGAAAAACATGGCCAAGAAGCAATCTTGGGTTGACAGAGATGCTGTAGAGCATGTTTGAGTTGTGGGAGAGTCAAAGGCCATCAAAGAGATGAATGAGAAGATGGACCTTCTAGCAAAGAAACTGCTTACAAAAGAAGATACTGAAACAGATGATGAATCTCAAGTCAAATTCAAGGGCCAGCAGCAGGGGTACCGAAACAATGATTACTCATGGAGGAAGGACAAGAAATTTTCCTGGAAAGATCTGAATAACTTCTTGCAGGACCCCGATGCAAAACCCTAGCCGGCGGCGGAGGATAAGAGCACGAAGTTGCTCAACCAAGTGATAAATCAGAACCAAGAACTGATGAACACCTTTGGTCAGCAGATCAAGCTACAGGGGGAATTCATGAATCAGTTTGGACAGACATTGCAGAGCCATGGGGCTCAGATGAGGATGATAGAGACGTCTATGGCGCAATTGGTAGCTGAGATAGAAAATCTGAAGAAGCCAGCGCAACAAGGCTTCCCGGGTAACAAAAACATTCCAGGAGGAAACCAGCAGGCGAAGGCAATCTTGCTACAGAGTGGCAAGAAGATTTTAAACCTCAGGGCCGATGAACCAAGCACACACCAGTCAGAAACTGAAGGTGAGGCCACAGAGGAGGTGCCAATTCCAGTCACAGAATTGGTTGAGGATATAGTTGAGGAAGTCACAGCTGAACCTGCTACTACTGAAGAGGAGGAGATAAAGAAGCGGACACCATATGTGCCACCACATCAAAGGGCACAGACTGTCTCGGTCCCATATCCGAATAGTGTGAAAGCAAAGAAAGTGGATGCCCAGTTCAAGAAGAATCTGGACGGTTTTAGAACGCTCTCTGTCAACATTCCATTATTAGAAGCAATCGAGCAGATACCCTCCTACGGGAAGTTCTTGAAAGACATCATCACAAAGAAAAGGAAAATCCCTGATATGGAGTTTGTGGTTCTCAAGGAGCAGGTGAGTGCCTTCATCATGGGCATGTTACCACCAAAAAGGTAGGATCCGGGCTGCTTCAATATTTCATGTTACATTGGTAAGGTGAAATTTGGCGAAGCACTGTGTGATTCCGGGCCAAGTATAAACCTGATGCCTCTCTCTACATTTAAGAAATTGGGATTAAAAGAATCAAGGTCGAGCAATATGATAATACAGTTGGCGGATAATTCAGTGGTGAATACATGCGGCATATGTGAGGACGTGTTGGTGAAATTGGATCGGTTTGTTTTTCCAACAGACTTTGTTGTAATGGAAATGCAGGATGAACATGGTAATGAGTTACTCTTGGGGCGACCTTTCCAAGCCACTGCTGACATGATACTGGAGATGGGGAGAGGTCGGTTGAACTTGGGTATCACCGATGATAGCTTCGAGATGGTCATGCCTTCCAGCCCCACGCAATCTAAAGCTAAGGAGCAACACCGCATGGCGAAGCACTTTGATCAGAACATCTCTTTATGTCTAGGGAAGCCATTTTTAGACATGGCTCATGTAATGACAAAAGTGGAGAAGGGGACACTGGCTGTAGACATCATGGAGTAGACCAAGTTTGTGTCTCTTAAAAAGGCTGTGGGTTTTCCCAATGACGAAGAGGAGGCCATCCCTCCCTCTATTGAAGATGAGGCCATAGCAAGCTCTGTTTTCAATGCATATCCAGAATTACCGCTTGAAGCCTGCCTAGTTAATATAACACATGATTGGATGAGAAACACATCACTACGAGAGTGTGCTAAGATGCTTCAAGTGCTCCCATGCTTTTACGCTAGGTACTATGAGGACCTTGGAGAACTTCCACCACCGCTTCAGTCATCCTTGATCAGTCCGCCAGATTTAGAATTGAAGCCATTGCCACCGCACTTGAAATATGCATTCCTAGCTAAGGATGAGAAGCTGCTTGTGATCATTTCAGCATATCTAAGTGCCGAGGAGGAAGATCAATTGTTGATTGTGTTGAAGAACCACTGAGGTGCATTCAGGTGGTTGGTAGCGGACATCAAGGGGATTTCCCCTACATTGTGCCAGCACAAGATCCAGCTCGAGGAGGGAGCCAAACCCGTGATTCAGCCACATCGTCGACTAAATCCGAGCATGATGGATGTCGTAAAGAAGGAGGTGATCAAGCTCCTTTCTGCAGGTATCATCTATGATATATCCAACTCGACATGGGTGAGTCTGACACAGGTAGTCCCTAAAAAGGGGGAATTACTGTTACACATAATTTATTAAATGAACATGTCACTACCCGCTGTAAGGACCCTGACCTGCGTCTAGGGTTTACCCTGTTTGTTTTGCTTAACCTTAGTGGTTTGGTGCTCGCTAATCACCGTTGAGTGGTGATTAGGGTTTTGTTGAGCTTTGTTGAGAGTTCGAGGGGCTACTTGCAAATAACCCAAGTTTAGGGTTTTGTGTGCAAGTTTGCCATCTTGTGAGGTGTTTTCCCCTCTTTTGCTTCCTCTAGGTTGAGAGGAAGGCTTGGGCTTGTTGTTTGAGTTCTTTGGGCCTGAGTTGAGCTTGTTTGGGCCTTGGAGTTCCTTGTTTGGGCTTGATTGAGCCTTGTGTCGCCCAGGGCAGGTGGTGTGTCGCCCAGTAGGATGGTGTGTCGCCCAGTAGAGCTGCTGCCTGTGTCGCCCATGATGCTTGATCTGGTGTAGTGGACCCTTGGTGCATGTTTTGGACAAGTGTCTCTTGCCTTGCTAATGTGTTGGCTGGAACCCTAGGACAAGTGTCCCTTGGGTGGGCGACACATAGCATGGTTGTACCTTGGTTTCTCCTCCCTTCCCTCCTATATAGGTAGCTCTTCTCCTTGCCTTAGTCTCCTTTGGTCCTTTGGTCTCCCCTCCACCCTTGGTGCACGATACCCCTCTCCATCTTGTTGGTGTTGGCCGATACACTTCGTTGGAGCTGAAGAGGTGGCCGATACACCTTCCTGGAGCAGCTTGGTGGACGATAGCTTTGTACCCTGAAGTGCTTTGGAGCTTGGAGCTTAAGGCGGGTTGCATAGCTTCTAACCCTAACTCCTTTACTTCTTGCCTGATCTTATGCATGTTAGTAGTTTAGCTTAGCTCCTTGCTTTTTTACCTTTCCTTAGCTTCCCTTGGTGGCCGATATCCCCCTTAGGGTTTAGGGCTTCTAGTGTACCTTTGCTTTTTAGGGTTTGTGCTCTTGGTGTTGGAGGTTGAAGATGACCCAGGGTTGGGCGATACCCCCCCTTCCTTGTGAGTGTGTTGAGCGACACACTTGCCCTTATGTTGAACGATATGATGCTTTAGGGTTTGAGTTCCTTGAGTTGGAGGTCGATAGGTTGACCTAGCTAGTGTGTTGGCCGACATGGTGACCATGGTGGGCGATACCCTAATGGCCGATAGCCATGTTGGGCGATAGTCATGATGGGCGATACCCTACCCATGTTGGCCGATATAGTTGATGGTTTGGTTGGCCGAGATGATGGGAGACATAGTGATGTCCCTTGTGTTTTGGTTAGTACCTTGGTGGACGATACTCTCTCTCTCTCTCACCCTCTCTCTTGTTGGGCGACATGCCTTGTGTTTCATGGCCGATAGGGTTAGTAGCATGTTGGACGATACCCTTGCCCATGATGGGCGATAGGGTGAGCTTAGTGTGATGGCCGATAGCCTTGGTGGCCGATAGTCCAGTTGAATGATACCCTACCCTATTAGCTAGTGTGTAGGCCGATAGAGTTAGTAATGGGTGATGGCCGATAGGGTTTAGGATGGTGGCCGATACCCATGCTGAATAGATAGGTTTAAGTGAGGGTTGTGAAGTTTTAGTGAGGGTTTGAGGTGCTTTGGCGACGACCCCTCATGTGATGGAAATAATTAGCTAATTAACCAAGGAAATGATGGTGATATTTATCATCAAACAGGATGTTAATGATAGTAATGTATATGTTGATAGCCCTCATGTATTAGGTGCATGATGTGACCTTTATGCTTAATAATAATGAAGGTGACGATAACTACTTTAGTAGTTTGTTTAATGATGATAATGATGGTAATAAAGATGCTAAGTGACAGTTATGTTAAAGGTTGCTTCATGATAAAGATGACAATAGTTGATGGCGATAATAATGATTTTGACAATAACAGTGTTGGTTCTGTATACTCAACATGATCTCCATATGCCTCGATTGTTTGTATAATCCTGAGATTTAGAGTAAGCATCAGTATGGTTGATAATGATGTAACTAATATACCTGGTTACCAAATAAGTGTCACATTGATAAGTACAATATCTTGAATGATATTTCATGATAGTGAGCATATTCCTTATGTTGAATGTATGATTATTGTGTACTCTAACCTTGCAGGTGATGTCTTAGCCATAAAAGGGCTATGTGACATATGTAATGAGTAACATTGCTTTGATAATTGCCCTATAAGATTGTGTATGTGATGTGTTGGTCCCTTGATGATGATGTGAGCCTTAAGAGGCAGTGACAGTGCATGATGAAGGATTGAGATCCTGCGGTATGTGATGATCCTTGAGATGGATCTGGATGGTTGGCAAAAGGCCAAGTGGTAACATGTGATGTTGGATCCTTAAGATGGATCAGGTTGATATGATTAGACCATCATATAATGTTCTTTACTTTCTGTTATATCTTGCATGTTATACAACTTGGTTGAATCCTGCAATCCATCTAAAAGATACTAATTAATCACAGTGAAATATATCATGTAGTTCGCCCCGGCCATAGATCCATCATCGTAGGGACTTGGTGATGGTGAAACGGGTTTTCCTACGGGTTAACCTGGAAGCGCATATTGTTGAATATGTGTAGGTTGCTCCTAGCCTAAAAATGAGGAGGTAAGAGTGTAACTTCGGTTGCAGACTCAGATATGTGTTTAGAGCATGGTGAACAGGCCCATGGCTCAGGATATGTGATGTATGGAGCATGAATGCGTTCATGGCTCAGAGCACGGTGAACAGGCATGTGGCTCAGTTTTACTAGCGTCGTGACCTGTACCAAGGCGGGCTAGAGAATGGGTAGCCTGTGGAGCTAACCCTGTGGCTTAGACCACTTCAACATGTGACTGTGGTCCTGCTTGTGTTGTACTAATGTACTGACCATGAGGTGGGAGGTCATGGAGTCCGGCTCTTCCATTGACCTTGTATGGCACCGGTTTGGGTTTCGTAACCGAAGGTTGGATTTGAATGGTACGGTTCAAATCCTCAGGGCATATTAAGACGTAATACAGCCGTTTAGTACTTACTGATCAAATCAAACACGAAACGTTGGTTGAGACCTTGTTTGTGTAATATTCCGTTATACCTTGCAGGTCATGTGGTAATCTACCTTTTCTTGATAATTAGGTTATATGGCATTATATTCTATTCTAATAATCCTGTTACATGTTGATATACCTTATCTTGATAATCATATTCTTTTGAAAGACATCTGGTTTTAAGTTTTAGTACAGCTGGTATGCTTGCCGGTAAGAATGATCTTGCTATATATATATAACTGCTTCTGATATATCTGCTCATGTTATAATTGTTGTTATAGTTTCCTTTGCTGAGGTTCCGTAGTTGCGGTGGGGAGCTATGTTTCCCGCTGGTACAATTGTTCAATTTTCTCACTCCGCTGGTTTACACCCTTTTTAGGTGTTCGAGGTAGATGTGGTCGTGGTTGTGGTGTTGCGGACGAGCAGCTTGAGGAGCAGTAGAAGGCAAGCGTTGGACATGCTGCTGTTTTGGATGTTTTGTAGTAGAGTCTAGAGTCATCCCTGTACTCTCAGGTCCTTGGCAGTGTTTTGACGTTGTTTCACGATGATATCTGTATATCCTACTGTTGGCCGGATGTGGGCCTTTATGTATATATGAACAGGTGGTGAACTCATGTGATGGATGGACAGCTGATCCTGAGCTGTGGACACGTGTCAGATCTTGTGTATGTACATAATTATATTACATGTTTCTGTGCAGGATGAGGACTGGAAAGTAATAGTTTCACCGTTTATCAGTTTTCCGCAATCAGTTTTAAATAACCCGTGTTTTGATAATCTGTGGTTATGCTGATTTCTGCACGTTTTCGCGTAACACCTCATTATCTGTGGGATAATGGGATGTGTTGCCACAAGTTTTGGTATCAGAGCCTTAGGTTCGCTGAGTCTACAGGGATCTAGGACTAGGGTGAGTCTGTTCTTATGAGTTTCCCAGGTTATCTTACAAAAATCTTCTGCCATCAGAAGAAGAAAAGCCAAGATGTCTGGAAACCATGAAGAACATGCTCCTGAGCATAGTTATGCTGCATCGGTTGATGGAGCTGATGGACGGGCACATGAAGATCGGGTGCCGGAGGTCCCCCAACCAGACCCAGCCATACTTGAACACCCTGCCTACCAACAGATTATGGGGCAGTTAATGGCTACGATGAATCTCATGGTTGAGCGATTACCAGTGCCTCCTCCGCGAGCACAGGTTCCCCATGGAGAAGCATCGGGTATTGGGAAGACCTTTAAGCGGCTTCGCCGAGTCGGAGCTTTGGATTATGCTGGAACGGCTGATCCAGCGGATGCAGATATGTGGCTGACAAGTCTTGAAAAGGCTTTTCGGATCCTCGACATCCCCGAAGCAGACAAAGTAAAGCATGTTGTCTACCTTCTGAAGGGTAGTGCTGGTCACTGGTGGACCATCGAAGAAGAGAAGCGGCCTGGTGAGGTGATCTGTTGGGAGGTGTTTCGACGCGAGTTCGTCACCAGATACTTTCCGAAGACATATCTGGATGAGAAGATCAGCCAGTTTGAGAGCTTGCGACAAGGAATGATGAACATCACCGAGTATGAAGCTAAGTTTATGGATCTGTTGAGGTTCTGTCCTCACATGGCGGCGACAGATGATGAACGGATCAGACATTTCGAGAAGGGTTTGAGTGCTGAGTTGACAACACCTGTGTCTGCGCTGGAAAACTGAGAGCGGTTTGCCACGTTTGTGGAATCGATTCGACGGATTGAGAGGACAGTACGGGAGAAAAGAGAGTCGGTGTCTCTTAAAAGACCTGCTCAGTATCAAGGACGAAGGTTTGGTGGCTTCAAGAAGCCTAGATTTTCAGCACTGTCAGTGATGAAAAGTTCTGGTGTACCATCTCAGTGGTCTCCGAGTAAGGGAAAAGGTTATGTTTCTTCACCATCCAAGGCGCACAGTTCAGCTTCTGTGGCAGTGACAGGGCCATCTAGGCCACGAGTTGACAATAGAGCATGTCATCTCTGTGGACAAGTCAGGCATTGGAAGTTCAATTGCCCAAATAGAGATGTTGAAGTGACGCAGCAACCGAGGCAGAGTTTCCAGAAGTCTGAGAGACCACAGCCCAGTGGTAGCAGAGGACGAGGACGCGGTCAAGCGTCTCAAGTTGGATCGTCTGCTCAAGGAAGCAGAGGTCGTGGACAGCAAGCTACGGCTCGATTCTATGCCATGAATCAGCCAGAGGCGATAGTCAACCCGCGAGTGGTGACAGGTCAGATGGAGTTATTTCATTCTGATATGTCTTCTTCTTGCTTTATATCTGTTCTGGTTGACCCGGGTGCTACACACTCTTTTATCACCTGTAGTATGCTTGAAAAATGTCGTCTACCTGTTAGTTGTAAGAAGGATAGTTTGTTGTTAGAAACCCCTCTTGGTGGTTCCTCTTTGCTCCGAGAAGAGTGTCCATCTTGTGTCTTGTCTTTCTCGGGACACGGCATTCAGGTGGATCTCATACCACTTGATATGCATGGTTTCGATGTTATCCTTGGGATGGATACCCTAGAGAAGTATAATGTTGTCTTGGACTGTGGTTCCAAGCAGGCAGTGTTTGATGTTGCTGGAAAGAAGTGGATCTTCCAGGGAGATAGGAAGATTCTTCCGACGTGTCTGGTGTCAGCTATGGTGGCAGATAGGTTGTTGTGACAAGGATGTGAGGCGTTCTTAGCTCACGTGGTGGATACCGTTGTGAATACCAAGGCGAAAGGCCTTAACCTTGAAGAGGTGCCGATAATCCGAGAGTTTGCAGATGTGTTTCCTGAGGAGTTTCCTGGTGTCCCTCCACCACGAGAGATCGATTTTGAGATCAATCTGGTTCCGGGAACGCAGCCGATTGCACAGATGCCGTATAGGATGGCTCCAGCAGAGATGGTAGAGTTGAAGAAGCAGTTACAAGAGTTGTTCGAGAAAGGTTTCATCCGACCGAGCACGTCCCCGTGGGGTGCTCCCGTGTTGTTCGTTAAGAAGAAGGATGGTTCGATGCGGTTGTGTATAGATTACCGACAGTTGAACAAGGTCACGATCAAGAATAAGTACCCGTTACCGAGGATAGATGACCTGTTCGATCAGTTGCGTGGTGCTACAGTGTTTTCGAAGATCGATCTACGGTCTGGATATCATCAGTTGAGGATAAAGGCGGATGACATACCAAAGTCAGCTTTTAGGACGAGGTATGGTCATTTTGAGTTTGTGGTTATGCCGTTTGGATTAACCAATGCACCTGCTGCTTTCATGGATTTGATGAACCGGGTGTTTCGTCCGTTCTTAGATCAGTTTGTTGTAGTTTTTATAGATGACATCTTGATCTATAGTCGGAGCCGTCTAGAGCATGAGCAACATCTTCGTCAAGCGTTGACTCTCCTTCGTCAACATCAGTTGTATGCTAAGTTTAGTAAGTGTGAGTTCTGGTTGGATGAAGTGACTTTCTTAGGTCATGTGATATCTGCTGAAGGAGTCAAAGTAGATCCAAAGAAAGTGGAATCCGTTGCGGATTGGGAACCGCCGAAGACGCCGACGGAAGTTCGTAGTTTCCTTGGTCTAGCAGGATACTACCGAATGTTTATCAAGGGCTTCAGTTCGATAGATCTACCGATGATGAAGTTGACCAGGAAGGATGTACCTTTTGTTTGGGATGATCGATGTCAGCAAGCTTTCCAAAGTTTGAAGGAAAAGCTAACCAGTGCTCCAGTGTTGATCTTGCCAGAATCTTGAAAAGGCTATGTTGTTTTCTGTGATGCGTCCAAGAAAGGTTTGGGTTGTGTGCTGATGCAGGAGGATCATGTGGTTTCTTTTGCTTCGCGACAGCTTAAGAAACACGAGGAGAACTATCCGACCCATGATTTGGAGCTGGCAGCAGTGGTTCATGCGTTAAAGATTTGGAGACACTATCTTTATGGGGAAGTGTGTCAGATCTTTACAGATCACAAGAATCTGAAGTACATCTTCTCATAGCAAGAGTTGAATATGCGACAACGTCGGTGGATGGAGTTGATCAATGATTATGATTGCACTATCGAGTATCATCCTGGTAAGGCGAATGTGGTAGAGGATGCGCTTAGCAGAAAGTCTTCTACTCCCAAGAAGGCACAGATGAGTTCCTTGGTATGCCATAGGCGGGACATGTTAGTCTCCTTACGGCAGATGAATGTGCAGATGGAGGTTTCCTTGTTAGCTGGACTTTTAGCACAGATGCAAATCAAGCCTACGTTGAGACAGTAGATCAAAGATGCACAACAAACGGATGATACAGTACAGCTAATCAGATCAGAGTTTGGCAGCGAAAAGCGTGATGGGTTCCATGAGTCCGAGGATGGAGTGGTTTGCTATCATAATAGGATGGTGGTTCCAGATGCTGATAATCTGAGGAAGTTGGTGCTCGAGGAAGCACACACGTCGATGTATGCTATGCATCCAGGCGTCACCAAAATGTATCATAGTCTGAAGGACTTGTATTGGTGGCCCGGCCTGAAGAAAGATGTAGCTGAGTTTGTGGTTAGGTGTGCGGTGTGTCAGCAAGTCAAGGCTGAGCATCAAAATCCGGCAGGTACGTTGCAACCTTTGCCTATACCACAGTAGAAATGGGATCATATAACCATGGATTTCGTAGTTGGTCTACCCAGGACAACTAGGAATCATGATTCCATTTGGGTGATAGTGGACAGATTGACGAAGTCTGCCCATTTCATACCTGTGAAAACCACGTATACAGCTGAGAAGCTCGCTCGAGTATATGTGGATGAGATAGTTTGTTTGCATGGTGTGCCAGCGACGATAGTTTTTGACAGAGGTCCTCAGTTTACGAGTCGTTTCTGGGAGCAGTTGCACGAGGCGTTGGGAACGCAGTTGAAGTTCAGTACCGCTTTCCACCCGTAGACGGATGGACAGTCTGAGAGGACTATTCAGACATTGGAGGATCTCCTTCGTGCTTGTGTTTTGCAGTTCCTAGGAAGTTGGGACGTACATCTCAGTTTGATAGAGTTTGCCTACAACAATAGCTATCAGCGGAGCATTGACATGGCTCCTTATGAGGCCTTGTATGGAAGGAAGTGCAGATCTCCTTTGTGTTGGTATGAATCAGGTGAATATCAGCTTTTGGGTCCTGAGTTAGTACAGCAGACGACAGAAAAGATCAAGGTGATACAACAACAGTTGAAAGCGGCTCAAGACAGGCAGTAGTCTTATGCAGACAATCGTCGACGACCTTTGGAGTTCCAGGTGGGAGACAAGGTGTATCTTAAAGTCTCTCCGTGGAAAGGTGTGCTGAGGTTTGGACGGAAGGGTAAGTTAGCTCCCAGATATATGGGGCCTTACCCAGTCTTAGCACGTGTTGGAAAAGTGGCTTACAAGTTAGAGTTGCCTCCAGACTTGCACATGTTACATCCAGTGTTCCATGTCAGTATGCTGAAGAAAAGCCATCCGGATACAGGGACATTGATACAGCCAGTTGAGGTTGAGCTTGACAGAGATGTGACTTATGAAGAGGGTCCTATGAGGATCCTTGACAGAAGAGTCAAGAAGCTGAAGAGGAAGGATTTGGTTCTTGTGAAGGTTCTTTGGCATCACCGTGGCATTGAGGAAGCCACGTGGGAGCTCGATGAAGAGATGAGGAGGAAGTATCCCTCACTTTTCTCTTCAGATTTCGGGGACGAAATCCTTTTGTAGAGGTTTATGGCTGTAAGGACCCTGACCTGCGTCTAGGGTTTACCCTGTTTGTTTTGCTTAACCTTAGTGGTTTGGTGCTTGCTAATCACCTTTGAGTGGTGATTAGGGTTTTGTTGAGCTTTGTTGAGAGTTCGAGGGGCTACTTGCAAATAACCCAAGTTTAGGGTTTTGTGTGCAAGTTTGCCATCTTGTGAGGTGTTTTCCCCTCTTTTGCTTCCTCTAGGGTTGAGAGGAAGGATTGGGCTTGTTGTTTGAGTTCTTTGGGCCTGAGTTGAGCTTGTTTGGGCCTTGGAGTTCCTTGTTTGGGCTTGCTTGAGCCTTGTGTCGCCCAGGGCAGGTGGTGTGTCGCCCAGCAGGCTGGTGTGTCGCCCACCAGGATGGTGTGTCGCCCAGCAGAGCTGCTGCCTGTGTCGCCCATGATGCTTGATCTGGTGTAGTGGACCCTTGGTGCATGTTTTGGACAAGTGTCTCTTGCCTTGCTAATGTGTTGGCTGGAACCCTAGGACAAGTGTCCCTTGGGTGGGCGACACATAGCATGGTTGTACCTTGGTTTCTCCTCCCTTCCCTCCTATATAGGTAGCTCTTCTCCTTGCCTTAGTCTCCTTTGGTCCTTTGGTCTCCCCTCCACCCTTGGTGCACGATACCCCTCTCCATCTTACTGGTGTTGGCCGATACACTTCCTTGGAGCTGAAGAGGTGGCCGATACACCTTCCTGGAGCAGCTTGGTGGACGATAGCTTTGGACCCTGAAGTGATTTGGAGCTTGGAGCTTAAGGCGGGTTGCATAGCTTCTAACCCTAACTCCTTTACTTCTTGCATGATCTTATGCATGTTAGTAGTTTAGCTTAGCTCCTTGCTTTTGTACCTTTCCTTAGCTTCCCTTGGTGGCCGATATCCCCCTTAGGGTTTAGGGCTTCTAGTGTACCTTTGCTTTTTAGGGTTTGTGCTCTTGGTGTTGGAGGTTGAAGATGACCCAGGGTTGGGCGATACCCCCCCCTTCCTTGTGAGTGTGTTGAGCAACACACTTGCCCTTATGTTGAACGATATGATGCTTTAGGGTTTGAGTTCCTTGAGTTGGAGGTCGATAGGTTGACCTAGCTAGTGTGTTGGCCGACATGGTGACCATGGTGGGCGATACCCTAATGGCCGATAGCCATGTTGGGTGATAGTCATGATGGGCGATACCCTACCCATGTTGGCCGATATAGTTGATGGTCTGGTTGGCCGAGATGATGGGAGACATAGTGATGTCCCTTGTGTTTTGGTTAGTACCTTGGTGGACGATACTCTCTCTCACACCCTCTCTCTTGTTGGGCGACATGCCTTGTGTTTCATGGCCGATAGGGTTAGTAGCATGTTGGACGATACCCTTGCCCATGATGGGCGATAGGGTGAGCTTAGTGTGATGGCCGATAGCCTTGGTGGCCAATAGTCCAGTTGAACGATACCCTACCCTATTAGCTAGTGTGTAGCTCGATAGAGTTAGTAATGGGTGATGGCCGATAGGGTTTAGGATGGTGGCCGATACCCATGCTGAATATATAGGTTTAAGTGAGGGTTGTGAAGTTTTAGTGAGGGTTTGAGGTGCTTTGGCGACGGCCCCTCATGTGATGGAAATAATTAGCTAATTAACCAAGGAAATGATGGTGATATTTATCATCAAACAGGATGCTAATGATAGTAATGTATATGTTGATAGCCCTCATGTATTAGGTGCATGATGTGACCTTTATGCTTAATAATAATGAAGGTGATGATAACTACTTTAGTAGTTTGTTTAATGATGATAATGATGGTAATAAAGATGCTAAGTGACAGTTATGTTAAAGGTTGCTTCATGATAAAGATGACAATAGTTGATGGCGATAATAATGATTTTGACAATAACAGTGTTGGTTCTGTATACTCAACATGATCTCCATATGCCTCGATTGTTTGTATAATCCTGAGATTTAGAGTAAGCATCAGTATGGTTGATAATGATGTAACTAATATACCTGGTTACCAAATAAGTGTCACATTGATAAGTACAATATCTTGAATGATATTTCATGATAGTGAGCATATTCCTTATGTTGAATCTATGATTATTGTGTACTCTAACCTTGCAGGTGATGTCTTAGCCATAAAAGGGCTATGTGACATATGTAATGAGTAACATTGCTTTGATAATTGCCCTATAAGATTGTGTATGTGATGTGTTGGTCCCTTGATGATGATGTGAGCCTTAAGAGGCAGTGACAGTGCATGATGAAGGATTGAGATCCTGCGGTATGTGATGATCCTTGAGATGGATCTGGATGGTTGGCAAAAGGCCAAGTGGTAACATGTGATGTTGGATCCTTAAGATGGATCAGGTTGATATGATTAGACCATCATATAATGTTCTTTACTTTCTGTTATATCTTGCATGTTATACAACTTGGTTGAATCCTGCAATCCATCTAAAAGATACTAATTAATCACAGTGAAATATATCATGTAGTTCGCCCTGGCCATAGATCCATCATCGTCAGGACTTGGTGATGGTGAAACGGGTTTTCCTACGGGTTAACCTGGAAGCGCATATTGTTGAATATGTGTAGGTTGCTCCTAGCCTGAAAATGAGGAGGTAAGAGTGTAACTTCGGTTGCAGACTCAGATAGATATGTGTTTAGAGCATGGTGAACAGGCCCATGGCTCAGGATATGTGATGTATGGAGCATGAATGCGTTCATGGCTCAGAGCACGGTGAACAGGCCCGTGGCTCAGTTTTACTAGCGCCGTGACCTGTACCAAGGCGGGCTAGAGAATGGGTAGCCTGTGGAGCTAACCCTGTGGCTTAGACCACTTCAGCATGTGACTGTGGTCCTGCTTGTGTTGTACTCATGTACTGACCATGAGGTGGGAGGTCGTGGAGTCCGGCTCTTCCATTGACCTTGTATGGCACCGGTTTGGGTTTCGTAACCGAAGGTTGGATTTGAATGGTACGGTTCAAATCCTCAGGGCATAATAAGACGTAATACAGCCGTTTAGTACTTACTGATCAAATCAAACACGAAACGTTGGTTGAGACCTTGTTTGTGTAATATTCCGTTATACCTTGCAGGTCATGTGGTAATCTACCTTGTCTTGATAATCAGGTTATATGGCATTATATTCTGTTCTAATAATCATGTTACATGTTGATATACCTTATCTTGATAATCATATTCTTTTGAAAGACATCTGGTTTTAAGTTTTAGTACAGCTGGTATGCTTGCCGGTAAGAATGATCTTGCTATATATATAACTGCTTCTGATATATCTGCTCATGTTATAATTGCTTTTATAGTTTCCTTTGCTGAGGTTCCGTAGTTGCGGTGGGGAGCTATGTTTCCCGCTGGGACAATTGTTCAATTGTCTCACTCCGCTGGTTTACACCCTTTTTAGGTGGTCGAGGTAGACGTGGTCGTGGTTGTGGTGTTGCGAACGAGCAGCTTGAGGAGCAGTAGAAGGCAAACGTTGGACATGCTGCTGTTTTGGATGTTTTGTAGTAGAGTCTAGAGTCATCCTTGTACTCTCGGGTCCTTGGCAGTGTTTTGACGTTATTTCATGATGATATCTGTATATCCTACTGTTGGCCGGATGTGGGCCTTTATGTATATATGAACAGGTGGTGAACTCATGTGATGGATGGACAGCTGATCCTGAGCTGTGGACACGTGTCAGATATTGTGTATGTACATAATTATATTACATGTTTCTGTGCACGATGAGGACTGGAAAGTAATAGTTTCACTGTTTATCAGTTTTCCGCAATCGGTTTTAAATAACCCGTTTTTTGATAATCTATGGTTATGGTGATTTCCACACGTTTTCGCGTAACACCTCATTATCTGTGGGATAATGGGATGTGTTGCCACACCCGCTTGGTAACCGGGTGGCATATATGTATAGACTACCATAGATTGAATGCTGCTACGCTTAAGGATCATTTCCCTCTCCCATTCATTGATCAAATTTTGGAGCGATTAGCGGGTCGATCTCATTTTTGTTTTCTCGATGGTTATTCAGGGTATAATCAGATTTCAATTGATCCTAAGGACCAAGAGAAGTCCACCTTCACTTGTCCTTATGGAACTTTTGCATACCGCCGTATGCCATTTGGTCTGTGTAATGCACCGACAACCTTTCAGCGTTGCATGCTTGCCATTTTCTCCGATATGGTTGAACGCTGTTTGGAGGTTTTTATGGACGATTTCTCCGTCTATGGTGCATCCTTTGACGAATGTTTATACAATTTGGACAAGGTTTTGCAAAGCTGTGAGGACACGCATTTGGTCCTCAATTGGGAGAAATGCCATATGATGGTCAGCGAAGGGATCGTGCTTGGACATAAAGTGTCTAGCAAGGGGTTGGAAGTAGATTTGGTGAAGATCGAAGTGATTTCCAAATTGCCCCCACCGAATTCGGTTAAAGGGGTACAGAGTTTTCTAGGTCATGCCAGTTTTTATCACTGCTTTATAAAAGACTTCTCTAAAATCGCCAAATCATTATCTGAGTTGTTGGAAAAGGATGATGTGTTTGATTTTAATGACAAGTATTTACATGTGTTTAACATGCTTAAAGAAAAATTGATATTGGCACCGATTGTGCAAACATCGGACTGGACGAAGCTGTTTGAATTGATGTGTGATGCATCGGATTTTGCAGTGGGGGTTGTGTTGGGACAATGTGAGGAAAATAAACCCGCTGTGATTTTCTATGTGTCTAAAACTTTAAATGACGCACAGTTAAACTACACGACAACTGAAAACAAACTTCTCACCGTTGTTTTTTATTTTGAAAAATTTCGGCAATATCTTGTAGGATCTAAAGTCGTGGTATGGACGGACCACGCCGCCATTAAGTACTTGATGGAGAAAAAGGATGCCAAACCTAGACTGATTAGGTGGATCCTACTGTTGCAAGAATTTGATATTGAAATCAAAGATAAGGCAGGAATAGAAAATGTGGTTGCAGACCATATTTCTAGGTTGGAAAGGGTAGATGATAAGGATGTGCATATACCCATTACTGATATGTTTCCTGATGAGAAACTTTTATCTGTGAAATCTAAAGATCCTTGGTTTTCTTATATAGTTAATTATCTTGCTTGCAAAATTATCCTGGATGATTGGACATACCAAGAGAAAAAGAATTTTTTCCATTCTTTGCGGTATTATTTTTGGGATGACCCTATTCTCTTAAAGCAATGCAAGGATGGTGTGTTGCGCAGGTGTGTACCGAAAGTGGAATATGAAAGTGTCTTACGTCATTGCCATACTCTACCAACGGGTGGCCACAATGCAAGTTCTAGAACTGCAGCCAAGGTACTTGAGAGCAGTCTCTACTGGCCTACTTTGTTCAAGGATGCCTATGACTATGTGTGGCAATGTGATTCCTGTAAAAGGGCATGTAACATTTCAAAAAGACAGGAGATGCCCCTCAATGTATTTCAAGAGGTCGAGGTGTTCGATCTGTGGGGTATTGATTTTATGGGACCCTTTGTGTCCTCAAATTCTAACTTGTACATTCTATTAGCTGTTGATTATGTGTCGAAGTGGGTAGAGGCAATACCCACTAGGACTAATGATGTCGCTGTAGTGTGCAGGTTTGTCAAAGAATACATTTTCTGCAGGTTTGGTGTACCAAGAATGATCATTAGTGATGGAGATACACATTTCCAGAATTAGAAGTTCACGGCACTGTTGAGAAAGTATAGGGTAAAGCACAACATTGGTACCCCATACCACCCGCAGACACAGGGGCAAGTGAAAGTCTCCAATCGGGAGATTAAGAAGATCTTGGAGCGCACTATGTCTTCAACAAGGAAAAATTGGAGTATCTTGCTACCAGACGCTTTGTGGGTGTACAGGACGGCGTTTAAGACACCCATAGGGACTATGCCTTTTAGGTTGGCTTACGGTCGAGCCTTCCATTTGTCGGAGGAATTGGAGCATAAAGCGCATTGGGCGCTGAGGAAGCTAAATTTGAACTATGATGAAGCGGGAAAGAAGAGGTTACTTGAGTTGAATGAACTTGACAAGCTGACGATGAATGCATATGAAAGCTCGCGGATCTACAAGGAGTGAACAAAGTTGATTCACAATCACCATATTCAGATGCGCATTTTCAAGAAAGGAGACTGTGTACTCTTGTTCAACTCTAGGTTGAAGATACATCTCGGGAAATTGAAATCCCGATGGAGTGGACCATATACCGTAGAGGAAGTCAGGCCACTTGGTGCAATCATGGTGTGTGATGGCGAGACAACATTCTTGGTTAATGGATAACAATTGAAGTTGTACTTCGGTGAAGATTACATGAGGAAAGTGCATGAGGTCAAACTCATTGCACTTACGGATACATGAGGAGCTTGATTCTGTCTAGCCTAAGATGTTAAACAAGGGCGCTTGTTGGGAGGCAACCCAGCCATAGGTAGTTTCATTTAGTTTCTTTCACATTTGTAGGTTAGTTTGTTTTGATTTTGTTTTTAGTGTAAACAAGGTACCTTGATTGTTTGTTCAATGTGCAGGACTAAGGCAGGGTCGATACTATCGACCCTTGTGTCGATAGTATCGACATGGGTACAGGTTGGCGGCTACAGAAATCTCACTGCGTCGATACTATCGACGACCTCGTTGATAGTATCGACAAACCAAAAGGCTGATCACAAAAATGAGTCGATAGTATCGACATGCATGTCGATACTATTGAGATCTTTGGAGATATTTAGACAAAAATTGTCTCAGTGAAGTCGATACCATCGACCAGCTTGTCGATGGTATCAACCCGGCTACAGGCAGAAGGCGGTGGCCGCACCTCGCGAGGGTGTTGCCCTAAGCAGAAGTCGTAGACTTGGGTAAATTGCAAGTAGCACCTCCAACACTTAGTAAGTACAAACAAACCCTAATCACCACTAATGGTGATTAGCAAGAAACTAAACACCAGGGTTAGGCAAAATAAACATGATAAGCCCAAAACGAAGGTCAAGGTCCTTACAAGCTATAAACCTCTACAAAGGGATTTCATCCCCAAAATCCGAAGAGAAAAGTGAGGGATACTTCCTCCTCATCTCTTCCTCAAGCTCCCACGTGGCTTCCTCAACGCCACGATGATGCCAAAGAACTTTTACCAAAACCAGGTCCTTCCTCTTCAGCTTTTTTACTCTTCTATCAGGATCATCATGGTACCTTCCTCGTAGGTAACATCTTCATCAAGCTCAACCTCGACTGGTTGTATCACTGTCCCTGTGCCTGGATGACTTTTCTTCAACATACTGACATGGAACACTGGATGCAATATGTGCATCTCTGGCGGCAGCTCTAAATTGTAAGCTACCTTGCCAACACGTGCTATAACCGGGTATGGCCCCATATACCTAGGTGCTAGCTTACCTTTCCGGCCAAACCTTAGCATGCCTTTCCAAGGCGGGAGCTTGAGATACACTTTGTCTCCCACTTGGAACTCTAAAGGTCATCGGCGATTGTCTGCATAAGACTTTTGTCTGTCCTGTGCCACTTTCAACTTTTGTTGTATCACTTTGATCTTTTCTGTTGTCTGTTGTACTAACTCAAGACCCAAAAACTGATACTCACCAGACTCATACCAAGATAAAGGAGATCTGCACTTCCTGTCATATAAGGCCTCATAAGGAGCCATGTCAATGCTCCGCTGATAACTATTGTTATAGGCGAACTCTATCAAACTGAGATGCACATCCCAGCTTCCTAGGAACTGCAAAACACAAGCCCGGAGAAGATCCTCCAAAGTCTGAATAGTCCTTTCAGACTATCCATCTGTCTACGTGTGGAAAGGGGTGTCGAACCTCAACTTCATTTCCAACGCTTTGTGCAACTGTTCCCAGAAACGACTCGTGAACTAAGGACCTCTGTTGGAAACTATCGTGGCTGGTACACCGTGCAAGCGTACTATCTCATGTACATATACCTGAGCAAGCTTTTCGGCTGTATACGTTGTCTTCACAGGTATGAAATGGGAAGACTTCGTCAATCTGTCCACTATCACCCAAATGGAATCATGATTCTTAGATGTCCTTGACAGACCAACCATAAAATCCATGGTTATATGATCCCATTTCCACCGCGGTATTGGCAGGGGTTGTAACGTACCTGCCGACTTTTGATGCTCAGCCTTGACTTGCTGGCATACCACACACCTAGCCACAAACTCGACCACATATCTCTTTAAGCCAGGCCACCAATACAGGTCCTTCAAATTGTGATACATCTTGGTGACTCCTAGATGCATAGCATACATCGATGTGTGTGCTTCCTCGAGCACTAGCTTCCTTAGATTATCAGCATCAGGGACCACCATCCTATCATGATAGCAGACTAATCCATCCTTGGACTCATGGAACCCATCACGCCTTTCGCTGTCGAGCTCTGACCTGATCGACTGCACTGTATCATCTGTTTGATGTGCGTCTTTGATTTGCTGTCTCAGTGTAGGCTTGACTTGCATCTGTGCCAAAAGTCCTGCTAACAAGGAAACTTCCATCTGTACATTCATCTTCCGCAAGGAGACCAACATATCCCGTCTATGGCATACTAAGGAACCCAACTGTGCTTTTTTGTGTAGGAAGAGAAGAAGACTTTCGGCTAAGCGCATCAGCTACCACGTTCGCCTTACCAGGGTGATACTCGATGGTGCAGTCATAATCATTGATTAGCTCCATCCAACGACGTTATCGCATGTTTAGCTCATTCTGCGAGAAGATGTACTTCAGATTCTTATGATCCGTAAAGATTTGACATACTTCCCCGTAAAGATAGTGTCTCCAAATCTTTAATGCATGAACCACTGCTGCCAATTCCAAATCATGGGTCGGGTAGTTCTCCTCATGTTTCTTAAGCTTTCACGAAGAAAAAGAAACCACATGGTCTTCCTTCACCAGCACGCATCCTAAGCCCTTCTTGGAAGCATCGCAGAAAACAACGTAGCCCTTCCCATGCTCTGGCAGGACTAACACTGGAGCACTAGTCAGCTTCTCCTTCAAACTGTGAAAAGCTTGCTGACAATGATCATACCAGACAAAAGGTACATCCTTCCTAGTCAACTTTGTCATTGGCAACGCGATCACACTGAAGTCCTTTATAAACCTCTGATAGTATCCTTCTAATCCCAGGAAACTACGAACTTCAGTCGGCATCTTCAGCTGCTCCCATTCTGCAACTGACTCCACCTTCTTGGGGTCTGCTTTGACTCCTTCTCGTCCTAAAATATGACTTTGGTATGTCGTCCGCCTTAATCCTCAACTGATGATATCCAGACCGTAGATCGATCTTTGAAAATACTGTAGCACCACGCAACTGTTCGAACAGATTGTCTATCCTTGGCAACGGGTACTTGTTCTTGATCGTGACTTTGTTCAGCTGCCGGTAGTCTATGCATAGCCACATCGATCTGTCCTTTTTCTTAACGAACAACACTGGAGTACCCCAAGGCGACGTGCTCGGTCGGATGAAACCTTTCTCCAACAATTCATGTAACTGCTTCTTGAGCTCTGCCATCTCTACTGGAGCCATCCTATACGGTGTTTGTGCAACTAGTTGTGTTCATGGAACCAGATTGATCTCGAAATCAATCTCTCGAGGTGGAGGAACACCGGTGAACTCATCAGGGAACACATCTGCAAATTCTCGGACAACCGTCACCTCCTCAAGGCTAGGACCCTTTGCCTTGGTATCCACAACGTGAGCTAAGAACGCCTTACATCCTTGCCGTAACAACTTTTCTGCCACCATCACTGATACTAGACATGTCGGAAGAATCTTCCTATCTCCTTGGAAGGTCCACTTTTTCCTATCGTTATCAAACACTGCTTGCTTGGAACCATAGTCCAACACAACCTTATACTTCTCTAAGGTATCCATCCCAAGGATCACATTCAATCCATGCATATCAAGTGGTATAAGGTCCACTTGTATCTTGTGTCCCAAAAAAGATAGAACACAGGATGGACACACTTCCCAAAGCATCAATGAACCGTCAAGAGGGGTTTCTAACAACAAGCTATCCTTCTTACAACTAACGGGTAAAAGACAGTTTTCAAGCATACTATGGGCAATAAAAGAGTGCGTAGCACCTGGGTCAACCAGAAAAGATATAAAGTAAGAAGAAGACAAATCTGAATGAAATAACTCCATCTGACTTGCCACCACTCGCGGGTTGACTATTGCCTCTGGCTGATTCATGGCATAGAATCGAGCCGTTGCTTGCTGTCCACATCCTCTACTTCCTTGAGCAGACGATCCTGCTTGTGACGCTTGACCGCGTCCTCGCCCTCTGCTACTACTGGGTTGTTTTCTGTCTGACCCTTGCTGATTCTGCCTCAGTGGCTGTGTCACTTCAACATCTTTCCTTGGGCAATTTGACTTCCAATGCCCGATCTGACCACAAAGATGGCATGGCTGGTCTCACTGTTGTGGCCTAGATGGCCCTATCACTGCTACAGAAGTTGTACTATGTGCCTTTGACGGTGAAGAACCAAATCCTCTTCCCTTACTCGGAGACCATTGCGACAGTGCACTGAAACCTCTTAACCCAGAAGGCACTGAAAACCTTGGCTTCTTGAAGCCATCGAACCTTTGTCTCTGGAACTGAGAAGGCCTTTTCTTAGACATGGATTCTCTTTTCTCCTTGACTGACCGTTCAATCCTTCAGACAGACTCCACAAACATGGCAAACCGCTCTCGGTTCTCCAACGCAGTAGCAGGAGTTGTCAACTCAGCACTCAGGCCTTTCTCAAAACGTCTAATCCGCTCGTCATCTATCGCTGCCATGTGAGGACGAAACCTCAACAGGTCCATGAACTTGGCTTCATACTCGGTGATGTTCATGGTTCCTTAGCACAGGTGCTCAAACTGGTTGATCTTCTCGTCCAGATACGTCTTCGGAAAGTATCTACTGACGAACTCTCACAGGAAGACCTCCCAACCGATCACCTCACCAAGTCGCTTTTCCTCCTCGATGGCCCACCAGTGGCCAGCACTACCCTTCAGAAGGTAGACATCATGCTTTACTTTGTCTGCTTCGGGGATGTCGAGGATCCGGAAGGCCTTCTTAAGACCTGTCAGCCACAGATATGCATCCGCTGGATCATCCGTCCCAGCATAGTCCGAAGCTCTGACTCGGTGAAGCTGCTCAAAGGTCTTCCCAATACTCGATGTTTCACCATGGGGAGCCTGTGCTTTCGGTGGAGGCACTAGCAATCTCTCTACCATGAGATTCATCGTAGCCATCATCTGCCCCATAAGCTGCTGGTAGGCAGGGTTTTCAAGAATGGCTGGGTCAAGTTGGGGAACCTCAGGCACCCGATCTTCATGTGTATGCCCTTCAGCTCCATCAATTGATGCAGCCTTGCTGCTCTCGACAGCATGTTCTTCATGGTTTCCAGACATCTTGGTTTTTTCTTCCACTTAGGGCAGAAGATGATTGTAAGAAAATCTGGAAAATTCACAAGAATAGACACAACCTAGTCCTAGATCCCTGTAGACTCAGCGAACCTAGAGCTCTGATACCAAGCTTGTGGCGACACATCTCGCTATCACACAGACAATGAGGTGCCACGTGAAAACGTGCGGAAAACACCATAAACCACCTATTACCAAAAACACGAGGTAATTAAAACTGATTTCAGGAAGCAGATAAACGAAGAAACTATTACATCTAGATCCTCATCGTGCAAGAAAATAGGTTATAAAAACATTTACAAGTCTTGATACATGTTCACAACTTAGAAGATCAGCTGTCTTGTCATCACATGAGTTCATCACCTGTTTATACATACGTAATGGGCCACTTCTGGCCAGCAGCAGGATATACAAAGCTTCATCAACTATACATTATAAAACAACGTCAAAACACCTTCGAGGACCTGAGAGTATAGGGATGACTCTAGGACTCTACAACAAAACAACTAAAATAATAGTGTATCCATCTCTTGCCTTCTACTGCTCTTCTTACTGCTCGACTGCAACCCCACGACCACCACCACATCTAGCGCAATCACCTAGAAAGGTTGTAAACCAACGGGGTGAGACACACAATCCCAGCGAGAAACATAACTCCCCGCCGAAACTATAAAATCTCAAAGGTTAAAGCAGATAACAACAAATAACTGAATAAGTATAACAAGAGCAGCATACTGAGCAAAGCTGTTAATACCATCAAGCTTACTAAGATGTACGGAAGGCATATAACCAAGTAGTTCTTTATGGAACATGATTGACAAGATAAGCTTTATAAGAACTTATCACAAGATAAAAGGTCGTACGCACAAATGCATAGTACAACTAGATCAGTTATATAAGCAAGGCCTCAAACAATGTTCCGTATTTTGTTCTAGGCAAGATATACTATTCGGTTGGATTACGTTTTATTATGCCCTGAGGAAGTGAACCGTACCGCTCAAATCCAACCTTCAGTTGCGGAACCCAAGTCGGTTCCATATAAGGTCAATGGAAGAGCCAGACTCCACGACCACCCACTTCTTGGTCAGTGCACGAGCTCTACACAAGTAGGACCGTAGTCTCATGCTTAAGTGGCCTCAGCCACATGGTCAACTCCCGTAGGCTACCCTTTCTCTATCCCGCCTTGGTACATGTCACAACTCTAGTATATCTGATCCATGGGCCAGTTCACCGTGCTCCCTGAGCCATGAATGCATTCATGCTCTATCACACTGAGCCATGGGCTTGTTCACCATGCTCCTAAACACATCTTGAGTCTACAACTGAAGTTGCACTCTAACCTCCTCATTTTCAGCTAGGAGAAACCACACATATTCAATAATATGCGCTTCCAGGTTAACCCGCAGGAAAACCTATTTCACCATCACCAGCTACTGACGATGATGGATCTATGGCCAGGGCAAACTACATGATATGTTTCACTGCAATTAGTTAGTATATTTTAAGTGGATTGTTGAGGCAACCAGGTTGTAACACATACATAACATTAAGTTATATTATTATTACCACCATCACATTATCCCGACATCTCAATCCCTCATCACAAGAAACCATTGCCTCTTAAGGCATTTTCATTATTTGGGATAACAATTCCTGATTTCATCATCAGAGGATAACAACTCAACTAGGCACTTTAGCCAAACTCAGGTCCTTAGACCTAAACACATCAAACTGGTGTTGCACGTTATCTCATCAACAAGAGTGACCATCAATGCAGTGTTATTCAAACATATATACCTCATAGCCCTTTACCTGGCTATGAATCCGCATGAAATACCTGCATGGTTAGTATACACATTCATAGAGATAACTGAAGCCATCATGGATTAATAGGAAGATCATGCTATCACATATAGGGCAACATTTATGATTATACACTTTATCATTCATGCTTCCAACCTGTGACCATAGACCTGGGTCACGTCATGATTTGAAGCAACTCATAAGCTCCCAAGCTTATCATTTACTCATCATTATATATACAGGATTCAAGGAGATCATAAACACATGTAATATCATTATTAACATGGAACCATCATCTACATGCAACCCGGGTTATCAGAACCCTTACTAAAACTTCCACATCCCTCACCAAAAAGGGTGACGAGCAACACGTCCTTCACCACAACTTGTAACGGGTAGGGTGGCATCCCTTACCAAAAGCATACCGGCCTAACTGTATGTATAAACACATATCGTCCAACCCTAAATGGTATCGACCACCACCCAAGGGTGTCGTGCATACAGAGATCAAAACATATCGTGCAACTCTGATGCACAAGGCACAACGTGCAGCTAAGTTAAGAGAGGGTATCATGCAAGAGGCTAAGCATGAAGTAGCTATCTATCCATGTCGAATGAACCCTATCGCCCATCTAGAGTGAAGGTCCCTATCGGGAAGCCACTCCACTCACACGCCCAAGGCTCTCACTATCATAACATAATGCCCCAGCACAGCATGGTATCGCCCAACATACTCACAACTTAGGCGACACCAAAACATTCCAAAGAAGCCTATCGGTCAAGGGCAACACTTCATATCGGCCTCCAACGGATCAACATCTAGGGTTTCTACACGCCACCATATCGGGCATCACGATCACCAACCATGACGCCCAACATAAGGATAACCCATTGAGCTCTATAACGTCCAAGGTACAATGGGCACCAAACCAACCTTAGCTAGGTGTATCGTGCATGGCTCCCAACAAGGCATATCGCCCAACACACAAGGGTATCGACCACCAACCAAACTCCATCTAGGCACAACGGCCAAGGGTACAACTCAAGACTAAACAAACGGGTAGCACTATCCCAAAGTCATATCGTGCAAGATACAACCCAACAAGATCGTCATCAACCTCAAGCACAAGGGCACCAAACCCTAATTGATCAAGAAGATCGGCTCACCTCTCAACAACTAAGAGAGAGGGGTCTTGCACAACCTCTATCACAAATCAGGCAACCATAAGGATTCACCTCAACATAGGTCATCCAAAGCTCACCTCTCAAATCCATGGTGAGAGGAGGGTGTTGCCCAAGAAACTAGGATGTAGACTCACCTCTCAACTTAAACAAGAGAGGGGTATTGCCCACATCACTAGAGCTCAGACTCACTTCTCATAACCAAGGAGAGAAGAGGGGTATTTCTCAACAAGGAACTCTAAAACCATGGTTCAGCCAACAAGGGTACAAAGGTACAAAACCTCAACCATAACAATAAGATCACTAAGGCTAAAGGTGCAACAAAGCAAGAAACTTATCTTAGAACATACATGGTCGATTATGATCATGTGAAAACATACATTATAGAAGGAGGTAGTATGGTTAGGGTTAGGAGTTATGTAACCCGCCTTAAGCAAGCTCCAAGATCCTAGCACCAAGATTCCATGCTCAAGCACCACCACAAGAAGAAGAACAAAGCACTCTAGGGTTCGACCACCACTAGAGGAAGAAGAAGACTCCAAGGAGAAGGAGGAGGATCGGCCACTAGCTTGCAAAGGAGAGGTTTCGTGCACCAAGGGAGAGGGGAAACTAAGGAACTAAAGGGATCCTTAGCAAGAGAAAGGGAACACATATATAGGAGAGGGTGGAGGAGAAACCAAGGTAAGACAAGACAAGGTGTCGCCCACCTAGAGACACTTGTCCATGGGCAATGCTACCTCCTTATCTCGCCTTATACACATGTCCAAGGCCATTGCCACATGCAAGCATCATGCACCAAGTGTCCACTAGTGGTGACACAAATGAGGTCAAAGGGTCAAAGGGGTCCATGGTCGATACACCCCCATCTCCATACCCGACACACCTCCCTGGCGACACACTTATGGTCGATACAAGGCACTCTTTCCCAACACAAGGTCCAACAAGGTTAGGCAAGGCTCAAGCAAGGCAAAACAAGGCCCAACAAAGCTCATCCAAACCCAAAGCAACTCAAGCAACGAGCCCAACCCTTCCTCTCAACACTAGAGGAAGCAAGGAGAGAGAAGAACACTTCTCAAGGTGACAACTTGCCCATCAACCCTAGACTTGGGTAAATTGCAAGTAGCATCTCCAACACTCAGCAAGCACAAACAAACCCTAATCACCACTAAAGGTGATTAGAAAGCAACTAAACACCAGGGTTAGGCAAAGCAAACAGGATAAGCCCAAAACGGAGGTCAGGGTCCTTACAAAAACAAACTAGAGGAGCCTATTTTAATCCCATAGACTTGTGGCTACATCTTCCCTTAGCTTGTCCCCTACTCCTAAGTCCCCTTGAGTTGTGAGTTCATAGGTGATTCTTCATCTCCTTCCTATGTGACTTCATCCATTTCATCCTCTTCATCAATATTTTTATCTTATAGTTGATGTCTCTTTGTGAAATTGTAGAATACACCATTGAAAACTGTATTCTTAGACTTTTCAGTACCCCAATTGTAAGTTATTGTCTAAGTATGACGAAACTACTCTTCAATGCACTAAGTGCCCTTTGAAAAATATTTTGTAGTTGTATGTGTTTTTGGTTGAACATCTCTTGTTATTTTATGAACGTCACACACCCCTATACTCACACAAATGATATGTTGTAATGCAGAATAAGGCAACAAATTGAGATGTGTTGGCATATCCTAAATCCACCAAGTAGTATTGGTCCTTCGATATGGTGAATCCCCCAGTATCTAGGTTTTCACACAATACACACATGTCAACAACTAAACCCTACCATCCAAACATGATATAAGTGATATCCATATCGTAATTCATGATTGTCATAACATTTGTTGAGGAAAATTTCATTTTGATATGATACCATTTTTGCTTGTCTCTACTGACTAGTATCAGAATGTGAGTATATCTATTTCATTTAATGCATGCTAAGTTAAAAAACACAAGTGGTGAGATTGCAATACACATAACAGGTGCAAAACTCACATAAAAAACTCTTACCTTTAAGTAAGGGTAGAATTTTGTATTTTGCCTATTTGTGTTTTGCATAGTAAATAGTGGTTTTGAGAGGCTAATATATTTATGATGCAAGGAAAAGAATCATTATAACACTTAATTAAATTTATAACTAATTGTATCATGAGAATGTACATAATCTTAAGAAAGACTGTAATTAATATGAATGTGTCCAATACATTGTAGGAAGTATATACTAACTTGTTTTCTTGAGATACCACATGTGCTTCATATATGTTTCATCATTCTAATTTATATACAAGGGATGAGAGAGTGGAATTCTTCATACTAAAGATGTCTTTTTCCTTGGGTCCTTGCATCCAATAAATGACCTTTAGATGTCTTTCTATAATGGTGACCAATATTGGATGTGGAGTTATTGCTTCATCTCTATTGTTGTCCCCTCCTAATCCAATATTCAGTAGTACATATACCATCTATAGCGTCAGTTAAATTAGATCCAAAATGTATATTTTGTACTGACATCTATTTCGGCGACTCTACCACTAAGGACCTTTTGTGTCAGTTTCTAGAGTAAGATAAAACCAATGACACAGAACCAATGTCGGTTGTTATGGAAATAGAAACCAATGATAGTGTGATATCAAAAAAAATTATAAGATTCATCTAAGATTGTAGTCATTTTTTCAACAAAAGAAACTGACAATATAGATATGTGTCATCTGTTCTTTGCAAACAGATTGATGATACATTTAGAATATGGAATTATAGTCGTTATTTCAATAGAAAGGAACTGATGGCATAGATCAGTGTTGTCAATTCTATGAAAAGTGTCTGAAGATAAATATAACCATAGTCATCGATTTGTATAAAATAACTGACATTGTATGACCTTATTAGTGAAAATTTTAACTGATAAGGACATTTGTGTCATCAAATTTTTATAGAAAACTGATGACATAGATCTACAATGTCAGTTCTTTTATATTAACCAATGTTGTGTGTATGTTATTTTATATAGCAGGTCTAGAGACCTACTGTGCGACTATTCAATAGGATGCCAAATTTATAATTTATTAGAATTGTAGGTTCTCATATTGAGTTTAACTTAACAACATGCCTGCATACTTGTACAACCTACAATAACAGATGGATACAAGAGTCCACATCCATACAATTCATCCACATACATGCGTTTACATTCTCATCAACACTTTATTATATTCTCATGCACATACACAATTCAAAAAACAAAAATATAATTCCAATCTCCAATTCCATTCTCATCACATGTATTCAATATATTCATTGCTTTTCACATTCATTCGCACACATATACATATATACACACATCATTCACATTACACCCACATCCCACGATTACCACTAATCATGAGATTATGACATAAGTTTGAGGATTATACTTAATACAAAGACCAGTCCCAACTTTTTCTTTCTGATATTTCAAACTCTTTGTTTTCTCGCATTCAATCACATAAACAAACTTTACAAGGGAATTAAACCTTGATTACTCTGATATGATCTCAACATTAAAGATACATATCTTAACATTCATTTTATTTCTCATACTTCCATGGACATATGACATGGTAATCAAATACATTCTCTATTATATAGGAAACAAAGTTGCACATCATCATTGACAACTCTCTAACTTCTACTCAGAGACCTAGAGTGACAGGGATGGACTATACTTGACTAATTCTGATACTTAGCTCTTGTGGAAGATGTACTCTGGAATTTATATTCTTCAATCCATAAGGTTTTCCTAAAAAAATGTGAGTAGAGGGGCAGGCCTACTTGCTCAGTAAATAAGTACTTCAAAGAAATAGTTTAAAGCACTTATATAATTAAAATGTATTCTTGAGAAATTGATATCAATTAGAATAATAACAAGCTTTAAAGGGACAAGTCATTCATAATCATAAATATGGTAGGATACTCTAAATATCTACGAGAATGAATCAATATTTGATCATTGTTGATGAATCATAAAGAGAGCTAATAATTCAAAAACATATAAGAAATAAAAAAATAATTGCAAACACTCAATTAAGCTCTTATTCATATTATTATGCCCTGAACCCACATGAGATGTACCACAATATGTGAAAAAATCACAACAACATACGATTCACTGTACAAGACTTAGAAGCATGCTCGAGATCCTAAGTCTTTAGTCTCAAGACCACATCTTCATCTTCCATTGGCATGTCTACCTCTCGACAGCTAATGGGAGAGGCCAGATATCTCAGACTCCAACTCTCAACTTGGGTATTCAAGTGGTGAGTCAAAGCCCTCAGGCTTGTTGTGCACCAGTGGACCTACTGAAGATGTCCATTGATTACTACAACTTGTATCTCAGACACCACCCACATCTTTGGTTGGTGTTGGATATACCAATCACTTATGGAGTCTAACCTCACTGGCCTAGACCCCCACACCCCATGTAACGACCCCACTTCCCGGTAACCCTCAATTAAGGAAGACGAAGAAGTCAGAGCCGCTATCCCAAAAATAGGATCAATGGTTTTGCAAATAACAAAAATAATTAATAAATTCTACCAAGAACTAAGCTTAAACATGATAATTTTTTTCTTTTTCACATACCTTTTAAAAATAGGAATCTGGAACTTCTACCCACTGTAGAGTTCTATCTAACTAAGTCCTCCTTTATGATTTAACTTTTATTCTTTACAAGTTCCACTTTACTGTTTGTCCAATTTCAGATATTCCTAAAACGTCGACAAACAAAACATCAGTCAGTATAATGAATTATACTGGTATGTGGGGGAACCAAAATCTTGCACTTAATTGTAACAACATATTGCAATCAATTATGATTTAACAAAACAAATTTTACATTTTAAACATAACTACTCAATCCTTACATACCCTAGACTCTATTTTGTCGCCGCAGTAGACATGGATACTACCTCTCTTATACGATAGATCTTAACTAACCCCCCACGATCCTACCTTATAGGTAGATCAATGCATAGGGTCGTTGAGTCGTATATTCCTACCCAATGGTAGACCAACACATGGAATCATGATAACCTGATGATCCTACCTCACTGGTAGACCATGTATTAGGCCATCCATCTCATTATCATCAAAGCTACAGAGGAGGACCGAAATCTGAGCTAGTCATGCACATATATTTATGGTGACAGTCATAGTCACTTTATAGTTGCATGAAATAAAAGTCAATCAAGCAATTATTTCCAAGAAGCCGATAAAACCTCGAAAATTGCTGTGAAACTAAAGTGATTTAACCATATGCATAACCGCATACCTGATTTGAAGATCTCAAAGAAGCAATATATCCAAATCCAACTAGATGTCCAATCAAGAAAGCTAATCAATCAATCAAGCAAACATTGATCCTGAAAACATGTATAATGTCTAATTGTCACAAACACATCCCAAACAACTCCTTATTGACTCTGGAACACCTTTCCAAGGTTTCTAGGTCTCATTAGGATTCATTGTGGCTTCTTAGATCAATTTCTCAAACTTTATCCTTTTTAGGTCAAAAAACCCTAAAAATAGCTTTTCTACTCATAAAAACCCTAATTGCTCAAATTATCCATATTAAGGATCTTTTATACTCAAATTGGCTTAGGATCATCATATCTCTATTTTACTCATGGATTTGCACAATTAAAAGCATTAAAAGTTATAATTACCAAAATTAGGGTTTCTAAGCCCATTAATGATGTTTCAGATACATGGAACCGTAAATTGAGCCAATTATGTACAAAGATCATTCTTTTAGATCTGAATCTTCATTTTTATTAACAATAGGTTAACATCATCTTAAATCCGCCTTAACACTTTACTCAATCTCATTAATATCAAAATTAGTGTTTTCCATTAATTACACTATTAAAGGTGACAACTTCATACACTTTTTGAATTTCAGGCGAAACTAAGATTCAATTTTATTTTTATTGGATTTCTTGCATTTTTTAATCAACTTTCATATATAATTAATCTTAATCAAAGTTACCAATCTTTTGTTATGATTTTTGCAAAATAATGAATATTGAACCAATTCAAAGAAGCGACGTCATCACTTACCTTGAAACCCTTGGGTCCACGCCGATCCGGCTAGACCAGTGGCTACACACCACATCAACAACTTTTCTCCATGAGAGCAAATCTCTTGGATGCACTGTGAAAGGACATCATTGCCCCTTGATCCAGCGCATGCGCTGAGGGGCAGATGTGTCTTTCACCTCGAACATGTCTTCCTCCTCTCGCTCCCACGAGCCGTGCTCCATAGCTCTAGACAACAGTCAACTCAGAGGTTGATCTGGAGCTATAGGCCATCAAAAACCTCCCAAGGTGCAGATAGCAACGCCGGACCTCCCCGAACTCATGGCTGAAGTCGATTCCATTGAATTCGGCTTGTATAGGGCGGACATCATGGAAGCTCACCGGTGGGTGGGAGGAGAAAAGGGGGAAGAATAAGGACTACATAGAGGCATTGAAGCCTGGCTTCAAAACCACAAGTTTGGTGGAGACTCTCACTCATTGTGGCTCATTAGGATTCATTATGGCTTCTTAGATAAATTTCTCAAACTTTATCCTTTTTAGGTCAACAAACCCTAAAAATAGCTTTTCTACTCATAAAAACCCTAATTGCTCAAATTATCCATATTAAGGATCTTTTATACTCAAATTGGCTTAATATCATCATATCTCTATTTTACTCATGGATTTGCACAATTAAAACCATTAATAGTCATAATTACCAAAATTAGGGTTTCTAAGCCCACTAATGATCTTTCACATACATTGAACCGTAAATTGAGCCAATTATGTACAAAGATCATTCTTTTAGATCTAAAACTTCCTTTTTATTAATAATAGGTTAACATCATCTTAAATCTTCCTTAACACTTTACTCAATCTCATTAATATCAAAATTAGGGTTTTCCATTAATTACAACATTAAAGGTGACAACTTTATACACTTTTTGGATTGAAAGCGACCATATGATTCAATTTTATTTTTAATGGATTCCTTACATTTTTCTGATCAACTTTCATATATAATTTGTCTTCATTGTAGTTGCCAATCTTTTGTTATGATTTTTGCAAATTAATGAATATTGAACCAATTGAAAGAAGTCACATCATCACTTACCTTGAAACCCTTGGGTCCACACTGATCCGGATGGACCAGTGGCTACATGCCACACCAGCGGCTTGTCTCCACGCAAGTAGCTCTTTGGATGCTGTGAAAGGACATTGCTACCCCTTGATCCAGTGCACGTGTCGAGGGGAGATGCATCTTTCACCTCTAACATATCTTTCTCCTCTCACTCCCACAAGTCGTGCTCCATAGCTCCAGACAATGGTCAACTTAGAGATTTACCTAGATCTATAGGCCATCAAAGAACCTCCCAAGCTGTAGAAAGCAACGACAGACCTCCCTGAATTCATGGCTGAAGTCGATTCCTCTAGATTTGGCTTGTATAGGGAGGACGTCATGGAAGCTCGTCGGCGGGTGGGAGGAGAAAAGGGGGAAGAACAAGGACTATACATAGAGGCATTGAAGCCTGGATTTGAAACCACAAGTTCTGCAGAGACTCCTACTCATTGTGTTTCCCTTTCCCGGGATGGACATGCCCTATATTTATAGCCCCAAGTATGGCGGCCGATAATCCATAGGTTCCTGGTTTGGGCGAAACACATGTAGGCTAAGAAATCTCATAAATCTTGGGGTAGACCAACTCGTACCAATCTCCTGATGCTGTTGGACATGTTTCCTAAAACAACCATGCCTTGGTTCACTATAATTCTGCTTGGGAAGGTTGTTAACTATTGTTTCACATTTTCCTTTTCCAATTTGAGTTAGAAGACGATCTCTGGATCGTCGGATCATCATCCAACAACCACCGTTGAGGATGACACCCATCTGGGCCGGGCCTAAAGTTCCATATCGAATTGAAATGTGACAAATCACATTAATCTATTAGTTAACCATTCACTTTAGGGAAAATTAACAAAAGCATGACTCTCAAACTGTATATCCTTATAATCCCAAACTTTAAAGAAATCTTCATCTTGGCATTATCTACTTGTTCACCAAATTTGAGTCCCAAACTCAAAACGAAAAAAGGCATTATCTTCTCTTGCAAGTTATCACATATTAAAGTTTATTTTATTTGTATTTTCTCTTTCTTCTACTCTTATCTTCTCAACTTGGACTCCTTAGGACCCAAGGAATCTTAGGGATTCAAAATCCACTCATGAAGGACGATTCTTAGCCTTCTAGATTCTTCTACATCTTTCATTTCTCTTTATCTTATTTATTCCTCTTATTGATCAATTTCCTTTTCCATTTTATTCCCTTTTCAGGTTATTGGGCTTGATAGGCAACAAGGCCCACGAAATCATTCATACAAGGCTTATTTATCAAATAAGTCCGTTCAAGGCACATAAATCACACAAATTACATAATAATACATCTATTGGGGAAATTGCATTTCCAACCAAAAGAACCCAAAAATTGGGGTTGTAACATCCTTCCTCTCTTATAGGAATTTTGCCCTCAAAATTCCACCAAACATGCAAACCAAATAGGATAAGACTTTTCCATGCCTATCATTGGCTCTCATGCAGCTTCATCCTCTCCATGATGCTTCCAAAGAACCATTATCATCTTATACTCTTACATACGAGTTCTCTCCCACCTTGGTATCTCGTACCCTTGTAGGTGACTCAGGATATGTCGGCCTCCCTTGAAGGTCAATAGGTTAAATGCTCAGCACATGGCTCAGGTACATCACATAGTGCTCTAGTTCAGACTCATGGAACACATCATACATCATATTATCCTGAGGGGTAAGGCATAAACATAAGCAACTCCACCAATCCATCTCAAATGGTCCCATGTATCAGGGACTCATCTTTCTCATCTATAGCTCAGAGGGGTCGGGTTCTCGTATCACATATTCTCCCATAGTGAACTGCATGTCAGTCTGCTTTTAATCTGCTCACGACTCTTGTCGCCCCTGTGTTTTCTCAGCCATTGCTCGATCAAAGTGACTTCATCTACACACACTGTGGTCTCTCTCTGACCTTCACAAGGTCCTCTCACTAACATCATCCAAATGAAGTGATGACTGACACAATGTTATGACCCACATTGAGGTTAGCCAGTAAATACCTCAATTAGCGTGAAACACCTTGATTAGTGTTGAGTATTTTGTTAAACATCAAGGATAATCAAGATAAGCTAATATGTGAATCAATAGATGAGATTGAATCACCTGAGGCAATTAATGATAATAGCAATGACGATCGTTAGGTTAATTAAGTTGGATTAAGTACTCACCAATGCATTTAGTGCTCTGATCAGGTGAGACAGTCCAATTAGCATGTTTTCTCGCTTCAAGGTTGTAGAGAATTCCGTGCTTAAAAATTTGGGAGAGAAATCATCCTAATCGGGCATCTGATGTTCTAGATATGACGTTTGTATGTCTTTTGGGCTGATTTTGCAAATTTTCCATTTTTTTTAAATTTGATCTTTACCCCTTTAAGTGGGTCGGCAACTTTATTCTTTCTCATCTCCTTCCCGATCAAATAGATCAGGAGCAGCCGCAAGAGGCGCTCGACCAGGTCGATCGACCTGTAGCTAGGGCAGAGGTGGGTGTGTGGCCGTTTGGGCTTGGAAGCTCGACTATAGCAGCTCTTCACCTCCGTCCACCCTCCTCCTTGCTTTTTCTTTTGCCCGCCCTAGCAGCGTCGACCTGCAGAGCAGAGCCGCGCCCAGCAGTAGGCCGACCAGCAGGCGAGCGGTGGTGCGGGATGGCGGCCGTTCAGGGCTAAGGATGGGCCGATTCCGCGGCGTCTTGCTCCTCTACCAACTCCTTCCTCCATCTATCTTCTTCTTCACCTCATCAACACCTCATCAGGTCGGGCGGTGCCCATATAGAACCTGCACCTACGCCCAATCGGCAGCAGCAAAGGAAGCTCGGGCGGGGTGTATGGGGGCCCAAGGCTCCATGGAGCAGGTTGCCCACTTCCTCTACTCCTTCTCTTTCCTTTCCCTATTCCAAGACCTAACGGCGCCCAAGCAGTAGAGATACCGCCCCCAACCAGAGCAGCAGCTGCAAGCTGTGCCAAGAAGGAGCAGGGAGCAGCTATGGGCACAACTAGCACCTGAAATGACGCTTTGGGTTCGTCCTTAAGGTCCAGACAACAAACCAACAACCCTAGTCCTTGATTCGGCTTTAATCGAGTTCATCTTCAATGAGTGCATGGTACTGTTCCATTGCAACAGGTTCAAAAATTTGGGTCTATTCCAAGGTAGAAGACGACTGACGTATACCCAGAAACTGTTCCCTAAACGCATTGCTGGACGAATCCAGATGTTTCGAACCCCGGTGAGTAGGAGTTCATTTAGTTATCATCATTTAACTCCTTAGTTGGAATTTTTCAGTAAACTGTGCATTTTTCACTGATACTTGGCTTTTGGACAGTATTTGGCGTTACTCGAATTTTATTTCATAAACTGCTTCCTTATGCCGTTATATGATTTAGTTTAGCATCTGATCAGTGTGGATTGAATTAATGAATTTATATGGTTCATTGGAACTTGAAATTCATAATATGATTGATGAAAAAGATGGAATTTCTGTATTACAGTTACAATGTATATGCTGATTAAAGATGGTTGTTTAGCATTGGAATTGGATAAGTTGATACTGAGTCATGTTTATAGATGACAAATGATGTATATGTGTTTTTAAGTGATGTTCAGAATGTGAAATAAGTATGAAATGTGATATTCCTGTTTAAATGTTTATATGTTAATCAGTTAATAGACTTAGGTGCCCTAACACCGTAGAACCCCTTTGAGAGGTCTGCTTCTTAGGGGTGAAACTCGTGTTCAACAATAATCTGTGCGGAGTCACAGTGGCACGAGGACAGAGAGGCAGTGTTCAACAATAATCCGTTTGGAGTCACGGTGGCACTGGAGTAAATAGGGGTTATTCAACAATAATCCGTGCAGAGTCACGGTGGTAACCCAGTGAGACTCTCCGCCTGTGTGCTCAGGTTAGAGGAGGAGTCTAGAGCACTCGAAGTTAGTGCAATGAGGCCGGAGAGCCTGTGGTCCTGTAGCAGAACAGGGCTGGCAGTCAGACTTAGCATTTCCCGGGTGTGTCGCTAAGTCTTGTACGGTGGGATCGTAGTTCGCTACGGATCTTTATATGCAGAGTACACTGCATATGATTAGGGCATAATAGTAATAAAAAATGTAATCATATAGGATCAAAGTAAACTTAATATGTTAAGAGATTTGAATTTCTGTACCAATTCTCTATAATTTTTTATTTGTTTAAAATATCTGATGTTGCATAGGAATGAAATTGTTATCTGTAAATCTGCTATGTCATTAGAACTGCCCTGCTTAGTACTGCACTTATCTTTATTTCAATTTTATATATCTGATGAGTTGTTTAGTGATAGCTAAATGAAATGCTATTCACTGAGCGAGTAGGCTCATCCCTCTACTCAAACATTTTTAGGTCAACATCAGCAACAGGAATCGGAAGGATCTTTTCATCCTAACACTTAGTCTGTAGAAGGTATATGTAGTTAGTTTAGATAGAGGTCTCTTAGTCCTTTCCCCTCATTCCTTGGGACATGGTGTGGGTGAGAGAGAGTATGTATGGCGAATGTGTAAAAGGTGTAAATTAACTGTTATGTTTTACTTTCTATTAAACAATGTTACATGTTGTAAACTCTGTTTATGTTCTCTAGCCAGTTTAATTGAAATGCTTCCGCAATAGTTTATTATGTTTTAGTATACAGCTATAATCCGGATATCATTACGAGGTTTTAAAAAGAAAAAGTTCTCAGTGATTTGTTTATGTAATAATCCCTCCGTCGCGCCCTAATCTCGTGATTAGTGGTTAGTGTGAGATCGGGGTGTGACATCTTGGTATCAGAGCATAGGTTGAGTATATGAATACTCTAAGTCAAGGTCAGGGGACGATAAGAAACCAATAGGATTAGGACTTAAGTGTCTTCCTTCTAACTACAATTTTCTAACAGGAAGTGTTCTGTTATACTATTGCAGATGGCAGGAAGAGGATGTGGTCACGAGAACCAAGTAGAGAGCTTAGGCTGAGTCATCAGGTATCATTAGGATTAAAAGATAAAGTTATAAGTGAGGAAAATAAGAAGTGATATGTCTTTAGCTCTGGGAGGTCTGAGTGTTTAGATACCCTGGCCAGGTGTCTGAATACTTAGATTGACCAGTATCAAGCTACTCTGTCTATTCTTCTCTGGATGCCCTGGCCAGGTATGCAGAGGAAGGATAGGCTAGAGAGAAACCCTAGAAATCTTAGGGTTAAGAAACTGGAAATTTATGCAGGAGTAAGAGATTAAACATAGGATGTGATGCAACTCTTGCTTTATATTGCTTATTTGATTGGAAATCATTAGAAATGCTCTTATATGTATGGATTTAGGTTTTCATTTTATAGAATAAATATGATTCTTTTATATTGTTGTGTGTCATGAAGTGATTTAGTTATTGTTTATATTCTTTGTATTAAGTATACCAGAAGTTATGTTTAAATGAGTTTGCCCTAAGTGGATATTCTTTCCACATGTTTGAGATTAATAGGAGTTGGTTAATCCTGAGTAGCTCTTGGCTTCAGGACTACAGGTTCGGCCTGGTCCGGCTGGCAGGATGCGTTACTGAGATCTAATGACTCCTATTAATAATGTAATAAAAGTAGATTCTAGATAATTTAGACCCGAATCATGGTGAAAAATGTATATACACTAAGATGTTGAGATATAAGAGAAAGATTAGAACAACTAAGAATTAGTTGGAACTGATATCGGAGACCCAACATTGGGACCTCATATGAGCAATCCTTAATTAGAAATAAAGGAACACAATAAGGGTCAGATTAAATTTAATGATTAGGTGAGAAATACCCTTAATGGTACTAATCAATAATGCATAACAAATGCATGGATCCAATACATGATTAGTAAACCCTAGTGGAGGGTGTATCATTGTGAACCCTGGTTGAGGGTGTATCCTTGTGAAACCCTAGTTGAGGGTGTATCATTGCGATTGTTTATAGGCAACTTTATAATAAAGTTATGCCTTAAACTAAGATAAGTCCATATCATGTGAGATAGTTGGACAATTCTAATGTGTGGCCTATGCATTATATGCTAAGGGTGAGTATTTTGTGATGGAATGCATTAAGAGGGGAAATACCTTAATACAAGATAAAGTTGGTTAACTCATGAGGGTCTGAATTAATGAGAAATGGGGAACCCTAACCCTAATTTGGGGAAAAGGGAATGATAAGCCCTGTTTGATAGTGAACCCTAATTCCTGGTTAAGGAATGATGGTGTTACTATTGTATCACATGATGTGATGAATATCTTGTATGACTGTTATCATGCCTAATAACCATGCAGGTATGATGATATGATGAATATAGCCAAGTTTGGGCTGTGACATTTATATAATAAATGATTGATTGGCTTTTTGTGTGTTGATGTTGTTGTTGCTTAATAAAAGTAATAATGTGTACGGATTTTATGAACCATGTGAATAAGTTGTTTCCTAGTGAGAGGTGACAAGATGTGAATGGCCTTGTGAGCCATGTGAATAAGTTGTTTCCTAGTGAGAGGTGACAAGATATGAATGGCCCTGTGAGCCATGTGTGATGCTTGGGTAACAAGTATCATGTTTATTTGTAGCATTTGTGTTAATAAGTTATGCTAGAGAACTTGGCTGATGTTACATTTCTGTTATATATCTATAGTTCATTGATGATTATTCATATCAATTGTATTCATTACAATTAGATAGATGAACTTATGAGATCTAAAGTTTGATTTCAAACTAAGGAAGCAAAGTCACACCACAATAATGCTATGTTACTGATAAGGACCAAACCCTAGAATGTTTAGAGTTGAAGTAGTTCAAGGGATGTCGCTAGTGATTTGACCTTGAATACTAGCATCTCTATAAAACAAGATCATGAGATTTGTTCTATGAAAGGTAAGCTAACATTAATAAAATCTAGGGTTTAAAGGTAGATAAACAATATGAAAATGACTCGGAGAAAAGAGTAAGATATAATTTTGAAATAAATTCTTACAGTAGTAATAAGAAGTAAGTAGCATAGAATGAGGAGTATTACTCGTCACATGATCTGGAATTAGTTGTTGTAGTTCATGCTCATAAGACATGACGTTACTATCTTTATGGTGAGGTGTGCCAGGTGTTTATAGATCATAAGAGCTTGAAATATATCTTTACCCAGAAGGATCTGAATCTTAGACAGTGGAGATGATTAGAATTGATTAAGGATTATGATATAATGATAGATTATCATCCTGGAAAAGGAGAATGTAGTAGCTGATGCCCTCAGCAGGAAGTTAAGTTCAACAACTGATGCATCCTCTATGGAATGTTTCGAGAGAGGCATGCTAGTAGAAATGTGAAAGTTGAACTTAGACTTAAGTGTGACATAACATAGTGGTTTGATTGCATAGATGCAAGTCAAGCCTACTTTTTATGATCAGATCAAGAAACTACAGTAGGGTGACAGTGAGTTGCACCAAATCATGCATAATATGACAAAGGGAAAGAGACTAGAGTTCAGGTTTTCAGATGATGGTGTGTTGTATTAGTATGACAAGTTGTGTGTATCTCGAGATAGTGATTTGAAAGAAAAGATTCTTGAGGAGGCACATGCATCGATGTATGCTATGCATCCAGGTAACACTAAGATGTACGTGAATCTCAATGAGTTGTATTGGTGGCCTGGTATGGAAAGAATGTAGTTGAGTATGTGACTAGGTGCAGTGTGTGTCAGCAGGTTAAGGCTGAGCACCAGAAACCTGTAGATACATTGTAATCTCTTCATATACCAGAATGGAAGTGGGAACATATCACAATGGATTTTTTGATAGGGTTTCCCAGGACACCTAAAGGTTGTGACTCGATATGGTGATTGTGGATAGATTGACTAAATATGCTCACTTTCTTCCTGTTAAGTCAACCTTTGATGTCCCAAAGTTGGCTAAGATATACATGGATGAAATAGTCAGGTGGCATGGTATTCCAATTTCAATTATATCTGATAGAGATCCTAAGTTCACATCTAGATTTTTGAATCAGTTGCATCGTGCCTTGGGCACAAAGTTGAGATTCAGTACAACATTTCACCCACAGACGGATGGTCAGTCAGAAAGGACCATTCAGACTCTTGAGGACATGCTGAGAGTATGTGTTTTGCATTTCAATGGAAGTTGGGAAGAACACTTGAGCCTTATAGAGTTTGCATACAATAATAATCACCATTCTAGTCTTGGTACGGCTCAGTATGAAGCTATATATGGTAGAAAGTGTAGATCATCCATATGTTGGTATGGGGTAGGTGAAAAGCGTATTTTTGGACCAGAGATAGTGGATTTAACTATCGGTAGGATTGCAGTGATTAGAGAACAGTTGAAAGTTGTACAGGACAGACAGAAGAGTTATGCTGAGAAGAGGTGTTGACCTCTTGAGATACAGATTGGTGATGAAGTGTATCTGAAGGTTTCACCATGGAAATGAGTGTTGAGGTTTGGTAAGAGAGGCAAACTGACTCCTAGGTTCATGGGCCCATATTCTGTTATTGAAAGGATTGGACCTGTAGCCTACAAGTTGGATTTGCCATCCGAGTTGGCTAATTTACATGATGTGTTTCATGTATCGCTGTTGAAGAAATGTTACCCTAGTACAGAGAAGATAGTGGACCCAGGACCTACACAACTCAGGAAAGATGTGTCCTATGTTGAGGGACTTGTACAGATAGTCGATCGGAGGATCAAGAAGCTCAAGAATCGCGAGATACCATTAAGTAAAAGTTCTGTAGATGAATCATAACTTAGAGAAGCCACGTGGGAGCTTGAGTCAGAGATGCGTAACCAATTTCCTTTTCTCTTTTAGGAGTTTCGGGACGAAATTCTTATAAGGGAGGGAGATTGTTATGACCCACATTGAGGTTAGCCAGTAAATACCTCAATTAGCATGAAACACCTTGATTAGTTTTGAGTATTTTGTTAAACATCAAGGATAATCAAGATAAGCTAATATGTGAATCAATAGCTGAGATTGAATCACCTGAGGCAATTAATGATAATAGCAATGACGATCGTTAGGTTAATTAAGTTGGATTAAGTACTCACTGATGCATTTAGTGCTTTGATCAGGTGAGACAGTCCAATTAGCATGTTTTCTCGCTTCGAGGTTGTAGAGAAATCCGTGCTTGAAAATTTGGGAGAGAAATCATCCAAATCGGGCATCTGATGTTCTAGATATGACGTTTTTATGTCTTTTGGGCTGATTTTGCAAATTTTCCATTTTTTTAATTTGATCTTTACCCCTTTAAGTGGGTCGGCAACTTTATTCTTTCTCATATCCTTCCCTATCAAATAGATCAGGAGCAGCCGCAAGCGGCGCTCGACCAGGTCGATCGACCTGTAGCTAGGGCAGAGGTGGGTGTGTGGCCGTTTAGGCTTGGAAGCTCGACTATAGCAGCTCTTCACCTCCTTCCACCCTCCTCCTTGCTTTTTCTTTTGCCCGCCCTAGCAGCGTCGACCTGCAGAGCAGAGCCACAACCAGCAGTAGGCCGACCAGCAGGCGAGCAGTGGTGCGGGATGGCGGCCGTTCAGGGCTAAGGATGGGCCGATTCCACGACGTCTTGCTCCTCTACCAACTCCTTCCTCCATCTATCTTCTTCTTCACCTTGTCAGCACCTCATCAGGTCGGGCGGTGCCCATATAGAACCTGCACCTGCGCCCAATCGGCAGCAGCAAAGGAAGCTCGGGCGGGGTGTATGGGGGCCCAAGGCTCCATGGAGCAGGTTGCCCACTTCCTCTACTCCTTCTTCTCTTTCCTTTCCCTATTCCAAGACCTAACAATGCCCAAGCAGTAGAGATGCCGCCCCCAACCAGAGCAGCAGCTGCAAGCTACGCCAAGAAGGAGCAGGGAGCAGCTATGGGCACAGCTAGCACCTGAAATAATGCTTTGGGTTCGTCCTTAAGGTCCAGACAACAAACCAACAGCCCTAGTCCTTGATTCGGCTTTAATCGAGTTCATCTTCAATGAGTTCATGGTACTGTTCCATTGCAACAGGTTCAAAAATTTGGGTCAATTCCAAGGTAGAAGACGACTGACGTATACCCAGAAACTGTTCCCTAAACGCATTGCTGGACGAATCCAGATGTTTCGAACCCCGGTGAGTAGGAGTTCATTTAGTTATCATCATTTAACTCCTTAGTTGGAATTTTTCGGTAAACTGTGCATTTTTCGCTGATACTTGGCTTTTGGACAGTATTTGGCGTTATTCGAATTTTATTTCATAAACTGCTTCCTTATGCCGTTATATGATTTCGTTTAGCATCTGATCAGTGTGGATTGAATTAATGAATTTATATGGTTCATTGGAACTTGAAATTTGTAATATGATTGATGAAAAAGATGGAATTTCTGTATTACAGTTACAATGTATATGCTGATTAAAGATGGTTGTTTAGCATTGGAATTGGATAAGTTGATACTGAGTCATGTTTATAGATGACAAAAAATGTATATGTGTTTTCAAGTGATGTTCAAAATGTGAAATAAGTATGAAATGTGATATTCCTGTTTAAATGTTTATATGTTAACCAGTTAATAGACTTAGGTGCCCTAACACCGTAGAACCCCTTTGAGAGGTCTGCTTCTTAGGGGTGAAACTCGTGTTCAACAATAATCTGTGCGGAGTCACGGTGGCACGAGGACAGAGAGGCAGTGTTCAACAATAATTCGTGCGGAGTCACGGTGGCACTGGAGTAAATAGGGGTTATTCAACAATAATCCGTGCAGAGTCACGGTGGTAACCCAGTGAGACTCTCCGCCTGTGTGCTCAGGTTAGAGGAGGAGTCTAGAGCACTCGGAGTTAGTGCAATGAGGCCGGAGAGCCTGTAGGCCGGAGAGCCTGTGGTCCTGTAGCAGAACAGGGCTGGCAGTCAGACTTAGCATTTCCCGGGTGTGTCGCTAAGTCTTGTACGGTGGGATCGTAGTTCGCTACGGATCTTTATATGCAGAGTACACTGCATATGATTAGGGCATAATAATAAAAAAATGTAATCATATAGGATCACAGTAAACTTAATATGTTAAGAGATTTGAATTTCTGTACCAATTCTCTATAATTGTTTATTTGTTTAAAATATCTGATGTTGCATAGGAATGAAATTGTTATTTGTAAATCTGCTATGTCATTAGAACTGCCCTGCTTAGTACTGCACTTATCTTTATTTCAATTTTATATATCTGATGAGTTGTTTAGTGATAGCTAAATGAAATGTTATTCATTGAGCGAGTAGGCTCATCCCTCTACTCAAACATTTTCACGTCAACATCAGCAACAGGAATCGGAAGGATCTTTTCATCCTAACGCTTAGTCTGTAGAAGGTATATTAGTTAGTTTAGATAGAGGTCTCTTAGTCCTTTCCCCTCGGTCCTTGGGACATGGTGTGGGTGAGAGAGAGTATGTATGGCGAATGTGTAAAAGGTGTAAATTAACTGTTATGTTTTACTTTCTGTTAAACAATGTTACATGTTGTAAACTCTGTTTATGTTCTCTAGCCAGTTTAATTGAAATGCTTCCGCAATAGTTTATTATGTTTTAGTTTACAGCTATAATCCGGATATCATTACGAGGTTTTAAAAAGAAAAAGTTCTCAGTGATTTTTTTATGTAATAATCCCTCCGTCGCGCCCTAATCTCGTGATTAGTGGTTAGTGTGAGATCTTGGTGTGACACACAACCTCCCTTATAGAGCTTTCTTACATCTCGATACTGTCTATGGTGGCTATTATTACGAGCAAATTCTCTTAGGGAAGGAACTGCTCTCACGTATCACCCTGTACAAGCACACACACTCTCATTAGGCCCTCTAGTCTAGATCATATTCTCTTGACTGTCTAACAATCAGGGGTGATAATCTGTACTAAAATTCAATCTAGCATTGAGTTCTTCATCTAACTACTTCCACCACATGGAAGTGAACTTAAGGTCATACTCATATTGAACTTGGATCACAGTGTAGTTGAACTATCTCTTATATATATATATATATATATATATATATATATATATATATATATATATATATATATATATATATATATTGTTCAACCAGATGTGTCACATTGATGGTGCTCTCTCTCTTAGGCAAGAGATTAGGTCAACATGTTAATGTAACATCCCTGACCTGGGATATGTTCTAACCCCAGGAGTTTTGCTTAACAAAGTTGATTATATGCTTGTACTTATCCCGTGAAAAGTAATTAGGGCTCATGAGGAACTTATGTTTCAATTTTGGTCCTGTTTGAACAATGTTAAAGCAATGATTGCTTGTTTTGGACTAAAGTGCAAATTACCCAAGTTGAGGGGTTAACTTGAAAATTGCATATGATAAGATGTTCCTCTGATGTTGAGACATCATAAGGATGAATATGATGTAGTAGTATGGTTTCCATAAGCCTGGACACCAAGATAGAGCTTGTTGGACAATGTTGTGCATTAAAACCTAGTTTTGGAGTAAAGTGCAATTTACCCAAAATCTAGGGTTCAATATGCAAATTACCACTTCAAAAAGGTCCCTAATGTTTCTTGGCATCATGTAGAGCAAATAAAATGAGAGGGGTTCTTCATTTGAATTAAGTTGGAGGAGAGAGAATCTTGATATTAAAATAATCAAGATTAATGCCTAATTGAAACCCTAATTCGATTTAGGGCAAAAATGAATAAAAATAATTGAAGGGCTTTTAACCAAAATGTTTTGGGTTGATTTTGAATAAGGATGGACGTTCCTTTGCCAAGATAAGGAACGAAAATATCCTAAGTAGGTGAAATTCCACTCACAAGCTAGGGAGGACCAGGAGGACGAACCCCAACCTGTGGGTAAGCTCTTGACCTTCGTTCTCCCTGATTTCATGGTGGAAATCAAAACTAAATTATGGATTCCTTCTTATTTCGATCTCCTCTTCAACCCTAGCCAACTTTTGCAATCAAAAGCTTGAGGAAGAGCCTAGGGGGAGTTGCAAGAGCTTCATCCACCATTAATGGCGTGATCTTGGAGCTTTGGAGCTCAATTGGAGGCGGGATTTATAACTTAAACCCTTAAACATTGCTATTGCATCAATTCTCTATGCTTTGTTGATTGATTTCTTCAATTTGATGCACTCTTGTTTCTTGCTGCAATTTCCATCAAGAACGGTTGCTGTTCTTGGTTGTTCGAAGGAAGGGGATGATGAAATCATCCTATATGCTTATCCAAAGAAAATTACCAAGCAAAACCGTTTTGATAGCTACTCCAAATCGTTTTAATTTGATTGGCTATGCGGTTTCAGCAAACCGTTTAAGGGCAAACGGTTTGAAACCGTTTGGGAGCAAACGGTTTCAAGACCGTTTTAGATGGTTGACCAAGCATTGACCGTTTGGGAATTTTGTTCCTAATTATGTAGGCTGATAACCCTCCAAATTTGAGGGATTAAATCCAAAGGAATCAAGAGTTGAAGGCCAATCAATTAGGCAATCGGATTGAATTATGTGCTGATTTTCGACCTGATTAACTTGACCTGGTTGAGAAAACGGTTTCAAGACCGTTTGAGATGGTTGACCAAGCGTTGACCGTTTGGGATTCCTGTTCATAATTATGTTTATTAATAACCCTCCAAATTTGAGGGATTAACTCCAAAGGAATCGTGAGTTGAAGCCTAATCAATTAGGGAAACCTAATTGGATTAAGTGCTGATTTTCAATCTGATTTAATTGAACTTTTTGGGCAAACGGTCTCAAGACCGTTTGAGTGCGTTGACCAAGCGTTGAACGTTTGGGATTACTGTTCCTAATGATGTGGTCTAATGAATCACCGAATTTGAGGTATTAAATCCCAAGGAATCATGAGTTGAAGGCTATTCAATTAGGCAAACCCTAATTGAAAACAGTGCTGCAATTCCAATGAGTTAAGTTGAGATTTTGGGTTGATTAGTCCAAACGGTTTCAAGACCGTTTGGGGATCACCCCAAGACCGTTTGGAGGTCTGGGGTCAAGTATAGTTGACCAATTGAAGGTCCAAAGGTACTAATCATATTGCAATGTAGTGCTAATCTGTTGATCAACTCGATAGACCAATCCATGATGATTTTTCACTAGAATCCAAAGGTTGGATGGGCCAAACGGTCTCAAGACCGTTTGGTGGTCACCCAAGACCGTTTGGAGGTCTAGGGTTGAGTATGGTTAGGTGTTTGAAGGTCTAAAGGTACCAAGCTGTTATACAATGCAATGCTGATTTGGTGATCAATCCAATGATCCAAACCTTAATTGGATGGCTTGGATTTGAGTGATATGATGGGCAAACGGTCTCAAGACCGTTTGGAGGTCATCCAAACGACCTCAAGACCGTTTGGGGTCAGGTCATACCCAATTTGGATAATGGTTCAATAGTTTCAAAGTAACCAATCTTGCATTGATGAGTGTTGTTGGATCTTCGATTCCAAACCCTAAGTCAATCGATTCAAACCCTAATTGATGACCAATTGAGGGTCAATTGAGGGTCAAATCAGTTGAAGGTTGACCTATTTAACTCAATTAAAGTATGAGCATAGGTCCAATTGATGATTGGTTCCATGAATTCAATAACTGAAGGAATCAACATTGGAAACCCTAATTCAATCGGATACCTCATGTTATTGAAGGTCCAATTGATTAAACCTTTTTGAAAACCTAATGTGATTAGGTGGGAGATACCTTTAATGGTACTATTCATTAATGCATAACAAATGCATGGACCCAATACATGATGTAAACCCTAATTGAGGCTGATTCAATGTATAACCTTAATAAGAGGTTGTCTACATGTGAAATCACTAATTAGGATGTTAGTAAACCCTAGTTGAGGGTGTATCCTTGTGAAACCCTAGTGGAGGGTGTATCATTGTGAACCCTGGTTGAGGGTGTAACCTTGTGAAACCCTAGTGGAGGGTGTATCATTGTGAACCCTGGTTGAGGGTGTATCCTTGTGAAACCCTAGTTGAGGGTGTATCATTGCGATTGTTTATAGGCAACTTTATAATAAAGTTATGCCTTAAACTAAGATAAGTCCATATCATGTGAGATAGCTGGACAATTCTAATGTGTGGCCTATGCATTATATGCTAAGGGTGAGTATTCTGTGATGGAATGTATTAAGAGGGGAAATACCTTAATACAAGATAAAGTTGGTTAACTCAAGAGGGTCTAAATTAATGAGAAATGGGAAACCCTAACCCTGGTAAGGGAATAGTGGTGTTACCCTTGAATAATGATGTTATATATTGTTTTGCATGGTGCTGATATGAAATTGATGTATTATCATCTGTACTAACCATGCAGGTATGATGTGATGATGAACATATCCAGGTATGAGCTATGACATTTTATGTATTGACATTGTTTATTGGGCCTTATGTGCCATGCTATACCTTATTGCCTAGTATGAGGTAATAAGAGAAGTAATGGGCCTTAAGTGCCATGAGAAGATGTTTATGTAATAAGCATCATATTTACCTTGGTCAGGTGACCTGAAGGTGATAATTACCTGAAAAAGTGGTAATAATGCTCAATGATGAGCTAAGGGTTTGAATACCCAGAACCATATGATTATGGCATTGAGTTGCAAAGGAATGAAAATTCCCAGTATTGAAATGAGGGACTGAGATCCTCATGTCTTATAAAGACTGAGAAGTGATTAATGGAAATAGTACATGTTTTTTTTATAGCATTTGTCTTATTAAGTTATGTTTGGAAACTTGGCTGATGCTAAAAGAATATGATAATGTACTTAATTAATCAAGTGATACCATATAATGTAGTTGCCCTGATCACAGATCCATCAGCGTCAGAATTAGCTGAATGGTGAAACGAGTTTACTCGGAACACATATTTTTGAATATGTGGGGGTAATTGGGCAATTATATCCTTATGCCCCATAGGCATTGCTACGGGCTATGTCCTATGAACGGGATTGGTTACAGACCATACCCCAATAAGAGCATGGCTACGGGCCATGACTCCACAAAATAATATCGGGCATTGGCTACGGGCCATATCCTGAAGAGAGTATATGCTATGGGCTATAACTCTAATAGCGATGTTGCCAGTATACCCTGGAAAGCTATCTAGCAGAGACACAAGATGTCCTGCATGTTATCTCGTACTGACCGAGATAGTTGAGGTCATGGGAATCCGGCTCTTCCATTGACCTATGTGTGGTACCGATGCTTTACGTAACCGTGGTCGGTTGGAGTATGAGCGGTATACCTCATCTCCTCAGGGCATAAGTATGATTGTAAAACGTAATCAGCCGTGTAGCATATTTTCTTAGGGTTGAATTGCGAGAATCAATGGTTGATGATACATGGTCTATTATATCATAGTTGGATAAATGATATACATGTTCTTCATATTCCTTCTTAAATGAATGACTTTCTGCTTAATCAAGTTATAATTGAAAATGATTGCATAGAGAATACTGCTCTGCATATCTTATTCAATGATTTACCTACTGTTGAGTAAATATAATTCTACTGCTCAGTGTTATTCTATTATCAACAATAACAATGTTTCTGGAAGAGAGTTATATCTCTCGCTGGGACAATTTTTATAATTGTCTCACCCCCGTGGGATTAAATGTTTAGGTAACCGCCGACGAAAAGGCAAGGAACCTATTACAGAGGAAGAGCAGCAGCAGTAGTAGCAGGGACAACAGTAAATCCCAGGTGGGGATATGAGCTGTCAAGTTGTATATAGAAAGTCCTATGAGTCGTCCCTGTACTCTCGGTTCCTAGGAGTAATGTTTTGATGGATCGATCTGAGATTTTGGCTTTAAGCCTAGAGGGTTTTATACTACCTGTGTACAGTTAAGACAGAGTAGTTGATGTTTGTATTCCTCGAGAAGTAATAGTACATGAGATGTATATATGAACCAAGATGTAAGGTTCTACTTTGGTTCTGAATGAAAGAGTTTTCCTGTGAATGGATCTCTTTGCAAATGGTTTTAATTTTCACTGATTTTTGCTAATCCGCTGCAACTGATTTTCTTCCGCATGTTTTATTATTGTTAATGACACTTGTTATCTTAAATGATGGCGGGTGTCGTGACAATTTAGTGGTATCAGAGCTCTAGGTTCGCTGAGTCTACAGAGACATAGGATTAAGGTAGTTGAGTCTGTTCTAAGTGTCTTCCAGTTTATCTGATAGTGTCTTCTGCTCATATAGGAGAAGAAGAACTAAAGATGTCTGGATCACACGATGAACACGCTGCTGAGAGTAGTGTAGCTGCACCGGGAAGAGGTGCAAGAGACCAGGATAGGGAGGAACATGTACCTGATCAACGCCAGTTCAACCCAGCTGATATGGGGAACCCAACCTTTCAGACTATGTTCGGGCAGTTTATGGCAGCTATGACCCACATGACGGATAGAATGCCAGTACCTACGCCCAGGGCACCACCCCATGATGAAAGACATGGTGCCGGCAAGACCTTTGAAAGGATGAAGAGGGTAGGAGCATTAGAGTATGCCGGTACAGCTGATCCAGCAGATGCTGACCTATGGTTGACTGAATTAGAGAAAGCCTTCAGAATCCTCATGATACCTGATGATTAGAGGGTTAGGCATGCTGTATATCTCCTGAAAGGGAGTGCTGGACACTGGTGGACCATTGAGGAGGGCAAAAGACCTGGAGTTGTGATTGGATGGGATGAATTCAGGCGTGAATTTGTCACTAGATACTTTCCTAAGACATTTCTAGATGAGAAGATATCCCAATTTGAGAGAATTAAACAAGGACCTATGAACATTAGTGAGTATGAGGCTAGGTTCATGGAGTTGTTGCGGTTTTGTCCGCACATGGCATCCAATGATGAGGAAAGAATTCGGCGATTCGAGAAGGGGTTGAACGCTGAATTAACCACTCCGGTGTCTGCTCTGGAGAACCGGGAGAGGTTTGCAACTTTTTTGGAGTCTGTAAGACACATAGAGAGGTCTATAGTTGAGAAGCGACAAACTAAGGGTATGAAGGAATACCCACAGTTTCAAGGGCATAGTGCTGGGAGTTTCAAGAAACGAAGGTATTCTGTGCCTACACCACCAAAGGAAGCTCACAGTTCACCTTTTATGTCAGTAACTGGACCCCCTAGACCACACCAAGAGAATAGAACTTGTCATCGATGTGGACTAGTAGGTCATCTGGCAAGGGATTGCCCAACGGGGAATGCTGTGGTGAATCAACCCCCGAGACAAAGTCAGCAAGGTTCTCAGAGAAAGCAGTTTTCTAGTGGTACCCGAGGACGTGGACAAGCATCCCAGGCAGGATCTTCTGCGTCCAATAATAGAGCACAGGGCCAACAGCAGGCAACGGCTAGGCTCTATGCTATGAACCAATCTGAAGCAGTAGTCAACCCTCGGGTTGTGACAGGTCAGATGGAATTACTTTAATTCTGATATGTCTTTATGCTGCTTCGTATTTTTGTTAATAGATCCAGGAGTTGAGGAGGAAATATCCTACTCTTTTCTCTTAATGTTTTGTTGATGATTTCGGGGACGAAATCCTTATAAGGGGTGGATAATTTGTAACATCCCTGACCTGGGTTATGTTCTAACCCCAGGAGTTTTGCTTAACAAAGTTGATTATATGCTTGTACTTATCCTGTGAAAAGTAATTAGGGCTCATGAGGAACTTATGTTTCAATTTTGGTCCGGTTTGAACAATGTTAAAGCAATGATTGCTTGTTTTGGACTAAAGTGCAAATTACCCAAGTTGAGGGGTTAACTTGCAAATTGCATATGATAATATGTTCCTCTGATGTTGAGACATCATAAGGATGAATATGATGTAGTAGTATGGTTTCCACAAGCCTGGACACCAAGATAGAGCTTGTTGGACAATGTTGTGCATTAAAACCTAGTTTTGGAGTAAAGTGCAATTTACCCAAAATCTAGGGTTCAATATGCAAATTACCACTTCAACAAGGTCCCTAATGTTTCTTGGCATCATTTAGAGCAAATAAAATGAGAGGGGTTCTTCATTTGAATTAAGTTGGAGGAGAGAGAATCTTGATATTAAAATAATCAAGATTAATGCCTAATTGAAACCCTAATTCGATTTAGGGCAAAAATGAATAAAAATAATTGAAGGGATTTTAACCAAAATGTTTTGGGTTGATTTGAATAAGGATGGACGTTACTTTGCCAAGATAAGGAACGAAAATATCCTAAGTAGGTGAAATTCCACTCACCATTATTATAAGGAAAAGAAAACCCACTCACATATGGATATTAATATAATAAGCATTAAGGTGCTTAATTTGATTTTCTTTAAATCATGGATAATGGAGAGGAATAAGAGGCAATGAATATAGCCTCGTCCTTAAGGATTTTGAGGAGAATTTGAGGGGGAAGAGGCGGTACCAATTTTGGAATGAAATGCATTTTAATAATGCATTTTCTCTTTCATGGAATTTTTATAAAAAGGCCTTTTCCTAGCCAAATGAAAGGCTATTTCGACCCCACTTCTTCTCTTAGCTTGGAAACCGACCAAGGAAGCTAGGGAGGACCAGGAGGACGAACCCCAACCTGTGGGTAAGCTCTTGAACTTCGTTCTCCTTGATTTCATGGTGGAAATCAAAAATAAATTATGGATTCCTTCTTATTTCGATCTCCTCTTCAACCCTAGCCAACTTTTGCAATCAAAAGCTTTAGGAAGAGCCTAGGGGGAGTTGCAAGAGCTTCATCCACCATTAATGGCGTGAGCTTGGATCTTTGGAGCTCAATTGGAGGCGGGTTTTATAACTTAAACCCTTAAACATTGCTATTGCATCAATTCTCTATGCTTTGTTGATTGATTTCTTCAATTTGATGCACTCTTGTTTCTTGCTGCACTTTCCATCAAGAACGGTTGCTGTTCTTGGTTGTTCGAAGGAAGGGGATGATGAAATCATCCTATATGCTTATACAAAGAAAATTACCAAGCAAAACCGTTTTGATAGCTACTCCAAATCATTTTAATTTGATTGGCTATGCGATTTCAGCAAACCGTTTAAGGGCAAACGGTTTGAAACCGTTTGGGAGCAAACAGTTTCAAGACCGTTTGAGATGGTTGACCAAGCGTTGACCGTTTGGGAATTTTGTGCCTAATTATGTAGTCTGATAACCCTCCAAATTTGAGGGATTAACTCCAAAGGAATCGAGAGTTGAAGGCCAATCAAGTAGGCAATCAGATTGAATTATGTGCTGATTTTCAACCTGATTAACTTGACCTGGTTGAGAAAACGGTTTCAAGACCGTTTGAGATGGTTGACCAAGCGTTTACCGTTTGGGATTCCTGTTCATGATTATGTTTATTAATAACCCTCCAAATTTGAGGGATTAACTCCAAAGGAATCGTGAGTTGAAGCCTAATCAATTAAGGAAACCTAATTGGATTAAGTGCTGATTTTCAATCTGATTTAATTGAACGTTTTGGGCAAACGGTCTCAAGACCGTTTGAGTGCGTTTACCAAGCTTTGACCGTTTGGGATTACTGTTCCTAATGATGTGGTATAATGACTCACCGAATTTGAGGGATTAACTCCCAAGGAATCATGAGTTGAAGGCTATTCAATTAGGCAAACCCTAATTGAAAACAGTGCTGAAATTCCAATGAGTTAAGTTGAGATTTTGGGTTGATTAGCCCAAACGGTTTCAAGACCGTTTGGGGATCACCCAAACGGTCTCAAGACCGTTTGGGGATCACCCCAAGACCGTTTGGAGGTCTGCGGTCAAGTATAGTTGACCAATTGAAGGTCCAAAGGTACTAATCATATTGCAATGTAGTGCTGATCTGTTGATCAACTCGATAGACCAATCCATGATGACTTTTCACTAGAATCCAAAGGTTGGATGGGCCAAACGGTCTCAAGACCGTTTGGTGGTCTCCCAAGACCGTTTGGAGGTCTAGGGTTGAGTATGGTTAGGTGTTTGAAGGTCTAAAGGTACCAAGATGTTATACAATGCAATGCTGATTTGGTGATCAATCCAATGATCCAAACCTTAATTGGATGGCTTGGATTTGAGTGATATGATGGGCAAACGGTCTCAACACCGTTTGGAGGTCATCCAAAAGACCTCAAGACCGTTTGGGGTCAGGTCATACCCAATTTGGATAATGGTTCAATAGTTTCAAAGTAACCAATCTTGCATTGATGAGTGTTGTTGGATCTTCGATTCCAAACCCTAAGTCAATTGATTCAAACCCTAATTGATGACCAATTGAGGGTCAATTGAGGGTCAAATCAGTTGAAGGTTGACCTATTTAACTCAATTAAAGTATGAGCATAGGTCCAATTGATGATTGGTTCCATGAATTCAATAACTGAAGGAATCAACATTGGAAACCCTAATTCAATCGGATACCTCATGTTATTGAAGGTCCAATTGATTAAACCTTTTTGAAAACCTAATGTGATTAGGTGGGTGATACCTTTAATGGTACTATTCATTAATGCATAACAAATGCATGGACCCAATACATGATGTAAACCCTAATTGAGGCTGATTCAATGTATAACCTTAATAAGAGGTTGTCTACATGTGAAATCACTAATTAGGATGTTAGTAAACCCTAGTTGAGGGTGTATCCTTGTGAAACCCTAGTGGAGGGTGTATCATTGTGAACCCTGGTTGAGGGTGTAACCTTGTGAAACCCTAGTGGAGGGTGTATCATTGTGAACCCTGGTTGAGGGTGTATCCTTGTGAAACCCTAGTTGAGGGTGTATCATTGCAATTGTTTATAGGCAACTTTATAATAAAGTTATGCCTTAAACTAAGATAAGTCCATATCATGTGAGATAGCTGGACAATTCTAATGTGTGGCCTATGCATTATATGCTAAGGGTGAGTATTCTGTGATGGAATGTATTAAGAGGGGAAATACCTAATACAAGATAAAGTTGGTTAACTCAAGAGGGTCTGAATCAATGAGAAATGGGAAACCCTAACCCTGGTAAGGGAATAGTGGTGTTACCCTTGAATAATGATGTTATGTATTGTTTTGCATGGTGTTGATATGAAATTGATGTATTAACATCTGTACTAACCATGCAGGTATGATGTGATGATGAACATAGCCAGAAATGAGCTATGACATTTTATGTATTGACATTGTTTATTGGGCCTTATGTGCCATGCTATACCTTATTGCCTAGTATGAGGTAATAAGAGAAGTAATGGGCCTTAAGTGCCATGAGAAGATGTTTATGTAATAAGCATCATATTTACCTTGGTCAGGTGACCTGAAGGTGATAATTACCTGAAAAAGTGGTAATAATGCTCAATGATGAGCTAAGGGTTTGAATACCCAGAACCATATGATTATGGCATTGAGTTGCAAAGGAATGAAAATTCCCAGTATTGAAATGAGGGACTGAGATCCCCATGTCTTATAAAGACTGAGAAGTGATTAATGGAAATAGTACATGTTTTCTTTATAGCATTTGTCTTATTAAGTTATGTTTGGAAACTTGGCTGATGCTAAAAGAATATGATAATGTACTTAATTAATCAAGAGATACCATATAATGTAGTTGCCCTGATCACAGATCCATCAGCGTCAGAATTAGCTGAATGGTGAAACGAGTTTACTCGGAACACATATTTTTGAATATGTGGGGGTAATTGGGCAATTATATCCTTATGCCCCATAGGCATTGCTACGGGCTATGTCCTATGAACGGGATTGGTTACGGACCATACCCCAATAAGAGCATGGCTACGGGCCATGACTCCACAAAATAATACCGGGCATTGGCTACGGGCCATATCCTGAAGAGAGTATATGCTATGGGCTATAACTCTAATAGCGATGTTGCCAGTATACCCTGGAGAGCTATCTAGCAGAGACACAAGATGTCCTGCATGTTATCTCATACTGACCGAGATAGTTGAGGTCATGGGAATCCGGCTCTTCCATTGACCTATGTGTGGTACCGATGCTTTACGTAACCGTGGTCGGTTGGAGTATGAGCGGTATACCTCATCTCCTCAGGGCATAAGTATGATTGTAAAACGTAATCAGCCGTGTAGCATATTTGCTTAGGGTTGAATTGCGAGAATCAATGGTTGATGATACATGGTCTATTATATCATAGTTGGATAAATGATATACATGTTCTTCATATTCCTTCTTAAATGAATGACTTGCTGCTTAATCAAGTTATAATTGAAATGATTGCATAGAGAATACTGCTCTGCATATCTTATTCAATGATTTACCTGCTGTTGAGTAAATATAATTCTACTGCTCAGTGTTATTCTATTATCAACAATAACAATGTTTCTGGCGAAGAGTTATATCTCTCGCTGGGACAATTTTATAATTGTCTCACCCCCGTGGGATTAAATTTTTAGGTAACCGCCGACGAAAAAGGCAAGGAACCTATTACAGAGGAAGAGCAGCAGCAGCAGTAGCAGGGACAGCAGTAAATCCCAGGTGGGGATATGAGCTGTCAAGTTGTATATAGAAAGTCCTATGAGTCGTCTATGTACTCTCGGGTCCTAGGAGTAATGTTTTGATGGATCGATCTGAGATTTTGGCTTTAAGCCTCGAGGGTTTTATACTACCTGTGTACAGTTAAGACAGAGTAGTTGATGTTTGTATTCCTCGAGAAGTAATAGTACATGAGATGTATATATGAACCAGGATGTAAGGTTTTACTTTGGTTCTGAATGAAAGAGTTTTCCTGTGAATGGATCTCTTTGCAAATGGTTTTAATTTTCACTGATTTTTGCTAATCCGCTGCAACTGATTTGCTTCCGCATGTTTTATTATTGTTAATGACACTTGTTATCTTAAATGATGGCAGGTGTCGTGACAGTTAAGGAGACCTACCATAACCCATAGTGCATCATGAACTATCTCAGTCCAGGGGAGACCCACCACAACGTCCATGGTGATCTACTCCCATTCCCTCTTGGGGACTTCTCATTATCTGTAGCAACTCACTGGGTTACTGGTGTTCAACCTTCACCCTCTGGCATGTATGGCAACAAGCCAAATGCAACTCTATATACTTCTTCATCACAGGTATTCAAAGTACTACTACAAACTTTTACTATCTTAGTAGTACTATGGGGTATGGTGAACTTAAAATCATGATCTTATGTATGTCATTATTCCTCAAAGTTGACTCATCAAAAACCCTAAAACACTCTAGTCATGGGCTCCATCACCTTCCTCTCCTGAGAGGTGTATCTGAGGTTCTTAAACCAACCCTTTTTACCTTATCAAGCTCTAGACTGGTTAACAGAGTAACCACCATCTTGACCGATGGTATGGTTGAATTTGGGTGTTAGCCTCATATGTGTATTCTTCTAACGATCACAGGGTTCACCTAGCAACCTTTTCCAGTATCTCTACTGGCTAACCAAGACAACTATACACCTGAGCTATTTTCGACTGAGAGCATCTCGTTACCGCATTACTTTCCTTACGTGCTAGGTGATGGTGAAGAAATAAACCTTCCTACTCCACTAATCATCCTCATATCAGGTTCAGGTTTAACAGAGTCAAGAAAACTTCGAGCTCATCGTCTCAATCATCAAACCTAAACTTATAACTTATAGATTCCAAACTACCCTGGATAGGTACATTCTCGTATTACCCTTGTTCTTCTTATGCTTTTATATCACCTATCTGATATACTCTCAGAATCATAGCAACATTTCATATCACATCATATTTATCCTTAGTGTATGGCATGCATTTTGCCCTATCTCTCACACCCATAATGAGAGGAAATAAGCATTTGGCTGTAGTCTAAATACAAAGTTCTTTCCGTTCCAAGAGTAGAGATGGTGCATCACACATTGCTAGTACACTTTCTAACTAAGTTGAAACGTACATCACATGTCTCCACATCATGAACATCTCAATTTTAGGTTTACATCCATAGAAAATTGTTCCCAAGAACTTTTGGGTCTACATATTACTCATATATACACAATCCGTATTCCTTTCCTCAAGGTCTCTAGGGTTCCAATACTTTTGGGGTCATCCCTCTCCCAATATGCATCTAGGGAGTGCCTACCTCATTTTCCATTTGGGTCCCATGAACTCAGGAAGGTGATCAATCTCCTAACCCATGGTCCTCAGACAAAGATAGCTATTACTTCCTGACCCTATGGTCTTGTGCATCTAGGGAACAGACAAATCCTACTCCCATCGGTCTTATCCCTACCTGACCTTAGTATTGACTTAGCATTCTATCATGGTACATCTCAAACTTGAATCCTTATCCAAAACTCCATCATCTCTCTGGGCACTCATGGTCAAACTTACATCCTTTCATCAGGATCAGGCGACCTACCTACCTCGGTTTGGCCCCATACAAGTTACCTCCATGGAAACATATCCCCATGCCCCTTAGAGATGGTCACAAATGGGTCTATAGATTCGTGCTCACATGATGTGCCCTTACCCTTAGATCATCAAGCTCTTATAAGTGACCTCTTTAGGTTACCTCAAACCTAAACAAGAGTTGGTGCTCTCCCTACATAAAGCGTTCCTTCCCAGGATGGGAGAAAACTATCTCTTGATAGTAACAAAGGCCACAAAACGTTCTTACCTCCAAGGTTTTCATCATCATGTATATGCTTATCCCTATCATTCTACTTAAGCATGTAGCTAGAAAGAAGACAACCTACTAAGCCATTTTTAATTCCTTGGTATGTTAGACTTGTTCCTTTTCCTCAACCTTGGACCAATATCATACATGCATATGTCATCAACATGTGTAAGTAGTTCATCAAACATATAACTTAGTTCAAGTGAGGTGTCCTTTTTCTCTATACATGATGGGGTGTTATACTCGAATCATTAGGAACTCAAACAACCTCGTGAGCATCAGATGCACCAGGTACTACTACTTCCCCTCTTTGGTCTAGGAACCCCATGTTCACTTCATATGCATCAACTGTCTAACAACATGATCATCTATTCATCTACAAACCTAACATGTGCAAGGTATGGTATACACTTCCTACCATTCTTCAATGTGAAGCACACCTTAGTCCTACACCAGGACAACCAACTGGGTGTGAGGCCCCACCACTTGTAATCATACCTCATTAGGGTCTAAGGAACTCTCCTTCCTATACCTAAAAGGTAGGTACCTATAACCTCTGTACATTGGTGCAAGAATCCTCTTCTCATTCTAGGGTTTGGTTCCTCTAAATTATCCAAGGTATAACAAGTCTCCAAGGATCATGCATGAGGCAACCACGTACATCCACTCAGGTCGTCCATTCTAGGCCATATCAAACCCAAATGCACATGATTCTTCATGTCTCGTAGCCAAGGTCTCAATCTTTCTTCATCAGGTTTTACTCTCTCTCTCTCTAGAGATAACCCTACAATTGGTCCCACCACCGAAGGTTTTCTCTCTATAAGATGGGTCAAGCTCTTAGGATATATGTCTACACCTACATGGGTGAAACGTATGATTCAAAACCCATATTCGGTCAAGAGTATCCAAAGCTCTGCATGCTCATCTCATAACCTATCCGGCATAACCCTTCTAACCTAAGTCTCAACCTACTGCCAGCACTACTTCCGTTCTCCTACATAGGTGCATGCCTCTTTTATGCTCATATATATATGCTAGGGTTCCTATATGGTCACCACTAATCTCTTCAATGAGGGACTATCCCTCACCCTAACAGGCATGACCACCCAAGGTCGGGTCATAGAAAGGCATTAGGTCAAACCATCACTAATATCTCATACCTCTCATGCGTACACAAAACCTATATGCATGTCAACCCACATGCATACCCGCATGGTCCTCTACGATAACTAACTCATCCTGTCATCTCTTCCTCTAACTTCCACTTAGGGTTAGGGTTAACATCATCCTCAGAGGATGTGTCAGGTCTCTACCTCTTCCTGGAGGTCTCTACCTCCATGGCTAACTCTCTCCTCGTCCTTTTACAAGAAGGTCTAACCTCAAATCTCTCTTGAGGGAATGACAACACATTCCATGCAACCTTAAACATGTAACTAATCTTTATTTTATGCTTAAACTATTAAAACTTATGTCCATGACATCTTGTTTACATGTTCTTCAGTATTTGGTGGAGGATTCCTTAATCCTGATTACTCTTATCCCAAACACAGGAGGGGTGTGGAGAGAGAGAAACCCTAAGCACTTAGAATGCTATATGAATTAGGGTTGAGGATGGAAGAAGATAGATGAGAGAGTCCTAGAAGTATCTTACTTCGAGTCAAAACCTCTAATTTCGGCCAGGTAGTCACACAATATCTGGGAGTCCTTGTAGACCGACTAGTGGGGTGGAGGAAAATCTTTCTAGCCCCTGAATTGTAATCCTTTTATAGACACATCCATCATTGGAAAATCCTCTAATAACTCTCTTGGGTTCTAAAGAGTTTGTAAAATTTAATAATTATTAGAGATTAAATGGAAAACCATCACTCAGATACCAAATGTAACGACCCCACTTCTAGATAACCCCCAATTAAGGAAGACCAAGAAGTCAGAGTTGCTTTCCCAAAAATAGGATCAATGGTTTTGTAAATAATAAAAAATAATTAATAAATTCTACTAAGAACTAAGCTTAAATAGGATAATTTTTTTCTTTTTCACATACCTTTCAAAAATAGGAATCTGGAACTTCTACCCATTATAGATTCTATTTCACTAAGTCCTCCTTTATGATTTAACTTTTATTCTTCACAAGTTCCACTTTACTATTTGTCCAATTTCAGATATCCCTAAAACGCCGACAAACAAAACGTCGGTTAGTATAATGAATTATACTGGTATGTGGGGGAACCAAAATCTTGCACTTAATTGTAACAACATATTGCAATCAATTATGATTTACCAAAACAAACTTTACATTTTAAATATAACTACTCAATCCATACATACCCTAGCCTCTATGTTGTCCCTACAGTGGACATGGACACTACCTCTCTCACATGGTAGATCTCAACTAAACCCCATGATCCTACCTTATAGGTAGATCAATACATAGGGTTGTGGAGTCATATGGTCCTACCCAATGGTAGACCAACACATCAACTCACGATAACTTGATGATCCTACCTCACGGGTATACCATGTACTAGGTCGTCCATCTCATTATCATCAAAGCTACAGAGGAGGACCAGGATCTGAGCTAGTCATGCACGTATATTTATGGTGATAATCATAGTCACTTTATAGTTGCTAGAAATAAAAGTCAATCAAGCAATTATTTCCAAGCAACCAATAAAACCTCAGAAATCACTATGAAACTAAAGTGATTTAACCATAAACGTAACTACATACCTAATTTGAAGATCGCAAAGTAGCAATATATCCAAATCCAACTAGATGTCCAATCAAGCAAGCCAATCAATCAATCAAGAAAACATTGATCCTGAAAACATGTATAATGTCTAATTGTCACAAACATATCCCAAACAACTCCTTATTGACTCTAGAACACATTTCCAAGGTTTCTAGGTCTCATTAGGATTCATTGTGGCTTGTTAGATCAATTTCTCAAACTTTTTCCTTTTTAGGTCAACAAACCCTAAAAATAACTTTTCTACTCATAAAAACCCTAATTGCTCAAATTATACATATTAAGGATCTTTTATACTCAAATTGTCTTAGGATCATCATATCTTTATTTTACTCATGAATTTACACAGTTAAAACCATTAAAAGTCATAATTACCAAAATTGGGATTTCTAAGCCCATTAATGATCTTTCATATACATGGAACCATAAATTGAGCCAATTATGTACAAAGATAATTCTTTTAGATCTAAACTTCCTTTTTATTAACAATAGGTTAACATCATCTTAAATCTTCCTTAATAATTTACTCAATCTCATTAATATCAAAATTAGGGTTTTCCATTAATTACACCATAAAAGGTGACAACTTTATACACTTTTTGAATTGCAAGTGACAATTGGATTCAATTTTATTTTTAATGTATTTATTGCATTTTTCTGATCAACTTTCATATATAATTTGTCTTAATCGGAGTTACCAATCTTTTGTTATGATTTTTGAAAAATAATGAATACTGAATCAATTGAAAGAAGCCACGCCATCACTTACCTTGAAACCCTTGGGTCCATGCTGATCTGGATGGACCAGTGGCTACACACCACATCAACAACTTGCCTCCACATGAGTAGCTCTCTTGGACACTGTGAAAAGACATCGGTGCTGTAACATCCCTGACCTGGGTTATGCTTTAACCCTAGGTGTTTTAATAAAGAAAGATGATTATATTCTTAATCTTATCTTGTGAAAAGTAATTAGGGCTCATGAGGAACTTATGTTTCAATTTTGGTCCTGTTTGAACAATGTTGAAGCAATGTTTGCTTATTTTGGACTAAAGTGCAAATTACCCAAGTTAAGGGGCTAACTTACAAATGTTACATAATAATATGTTCCTCTGATGTTGAGACATCATAAGAATGAATATGATGTAGTGGTATGGTTTCCACAAGCCTGGACACCAAGATAGAGCTTGTTGGACAATGTTTGTGCATTAAAACCTAGTTTTGGTGTAAAGTGCAATTTACCCAAAACCTAAGGTTTAATATGAAAATTACCACTTCAATAAGGTCCCTAATGTTTCTTGACATCATTTAGAGCAAAGAAAATGAGAGGGGTGTCTCATTTGAATTAAGTTGGAGGAGAGAGAATCTTGATATTAAAATAATCAAGATTTAAGCCTAATTGGAACCCTAATTCAATTTAATGCAACAATAAATAAAATAATTGAAGGGTCCTTCAACCAAAATTAAAATGGTTGTATTCAGATGTGTATGGAAGAGCTTAAGCCTTGCAAATGCAAGAGCATATCCTAAGGAGGTGAAATTCCACTCACTATTATCAAATCCAAGCCATCCAATTAAGGTTTGGATCATTGGATTGATCACCAAATCAGCATTGCATTGTATAACAGCTTGGTACCTTTAGACCTTCAAAAACCTAACCATACTCAACCCTAGACCTCCAAACGGTCTTGGGTGACCACCAAACGGTCTTGAGACCGTTTGGATGAGCTCCAAACGGTCTTGAGACCGTTTGGCCCATCCAACCTTTGGATTCTAGTGAAAAATCATCATGGATTGGTCTATCGAGTTGATCAACAGATCAGCACTACATTGCAATATGATTAGTACCTTTGGACCTTCAATTGGTCAACTATACTTGACCCCAGACCTCCAAACGGTCTTGAGGTGACCCCAAACGGTCTTGAGACCGTTTGGATGATCCCCCAAACGGTCTTGAGACCGTTTGGGCTAATCAATCCAAAATCTCAAATTAGCTCATTGTGATTTCAGCACTGATTTCAATTAGGGTTAGCCCAATTGATTAGCCTTCAACTCATGACTCGTTTGGAATTAATCCATAAAATTTGGTGAGTCATTCGATCACATCATTAGGAACAGTAATCCCAAACGGTCAATGCTTGGTCAACGCACTCAAACGGTCTTGAGACCGTTTGCCCAAAAAGTTCAATTAAATCAGATTGAAAATCAGCACTTAATCCAATTAGGTTTCCCTAATTTGTATAGGCTTCAACTCACGATTCCTTTGGAGTTAATCCCTCAAATTTGGAGGGTTATTAATAAACATAATTATGAAGAGGAATCCCATACGGTCAATGCTTGGTCAACCATCTCAAACGGTCTTGAAACCGTTTTCTCAACCAGGTCAAGTTAATCAGGTTGAAAATCAGCACATAATTCAATCTGATTGCCTAATTGATTGGCCTTCAACTCTCGATTCCTTTGGAGTTAATCCCTGAAATGTGGAGGGTTATCATCCTACATAATTAGGAACAAAATTCCCAAACGGTCAACGCTTGATCAACCATCTCAAACGGTCTTGAAACCGTTTTCTCTCAAACGGTTTCAAACCGTTTGCCCTTAAACGGTTTGCTGAAACCGCATAGCCAATCAAATTAAAACGATTTGGAGTAGCTATCAAAACTGTTTTTCTTGGTAATTTTCTTTGGATAAGCATCTAGGATGATTTCATCATCCCCTTCCTTCGAACAACCAAGAACAGCAACCGTTCTTGATGGAAATTGCAGCAAAGAAACAAGAGTGTATCAAATTGAAGAAATCAATCAACAAAGCATAGAGAATTGATGCAATAGCAATGTTTAAGGGTTTGAGTTATAAAACCCACCTCCAATTGAGCTCCAAAGCTCCAAGATCACGCCATTAATGGTGGATGAAGCTCTAGCAACTCCCCCTAGGCTCGTCCTCAAGCTTTTGATTGCAAAAGTTGGCTAGGGTTGAAGAGGAGATCGAAATAAGAAGGAATCCATAATTTATTTTCGATTTCCACCATGAAATCAAGGAGAAAGAAGGTCAAGGACTTACCCACAGGTTGGGGACATGCTCCCTGCTCCTCCCTAGCTCCTTGGTCGGTTTTGCAAGCAAGGGGAAGAAGAAAATCCGAAAAAGGCCTTGGTTTGGGCTTAGAAATGGCACTTTTATAAAGAAATTGATGAGAGAGAATATGCCTTATAAAAATCCAATTAATCCAAAAATTATGGCCGCCTCTTCCCCCTCAACTCCATGGATACGAGGCATATCCCTTTGCCTTTAATTATCCTTCATTATCCTCAATTTAAAGAAAAGCAAATTAAGCACCTTAATGCTTATTATATTAATATCCCATATGTGAGTGGAAATTACTTTTCTTTATAATAAGGTGAGTGGAATTTCACCTACTTAAGATATTTTCGTTCCTTATCTTGTTAAAGGAACGTCCATCCTTATTCAAAATCAACCCAAAACATTTTGGTTGAAATCCCTTCAATTATTTTTATTCATTTTTGCCCTAAATCGAATTAGGGTTTCAATTAGGCATTATTCTTGATTATTTTAATGCCAAGATTCTCTCTCCTACAACTTAATTCAAATGAGGAGTCCCTCTCATTTTCTTTGCTCTAACTGATGCTAATAAACATTAAGGACCTTATTGAAGTGGTAATTTGCATATTGAACCCTGGATTTTGGGTAAATTGCACATTACACCAAAACTAGGTTTTAATGCACAAGGATTGCTTTACAAGCTTAATCTTGGTGTCCAAGCTTGTGGAAACCATACCACTGCATCATATTCATTATTATGATGTCTCAACATCATAGGAACATCTTATCATGCAACATTTGCAATTTAACCCCTCAACTTGGGTAATTTGCACTTTAGTCCAAAATAAGCAAACATTGATTCAACATTGTTCAAACAGGACCAAAATTGAAACATAGGTTCCTTTTGAGCCTTAATTACTTTTCACAAGATGAGATTAAGAATATAATCATCTTTCTTAATCAAAACACCTAGGGTTAAAGCATAACCCAGGTCAGGGATGTTACATGATATATGTTACATGTGGCTTTTGTGGACTCAGATGCAATATGTTTCCACTTGAGGTGGAAATTTGATATTTATTTTAATTTACCCATTTTGTGGTAATATACTTTGTTAATGATAATTTTGCACTTTGTTTTGAGTAATCTCACTTTTGTGTGGTGATGGGAACCAAAATCAATGGTTATATAGATTACTTTTTGTATGCAATGAATGTCATGTGACACATGTATGACAATCATCTCCATATACCACATCATGTAGTATACACATGCTCAATTATTATCTTATACAAGGAACATTGAATTTATAGTTTTGTAAAATATTAATAAAATAAAGTAAGCATAGTCAACATATATTTATCTACTTTGGAGTCAAAAACTACCTTAATGCTTTCATATTAATATTTTCTTTTTTACCTACCTTTCCTATGGCCTGTTTCAATGATTTTATACCTCTATAATAAGGTAATATGTCATCGTCATCATCATCGTCGTCGTCGTCGTCATCATCATCATGGGCGTTGTCATCATCGGTGTCATCATCATCATCATCATCATCATCACCATCATCATCATCATCATCATCATCATCATCATCATCATCATCATCATCATCATCATCATCATCATCATCATCATCATCATCATCATCATCATCATCATCATAATCATCATTGTCGTCGTCATCATCATCATCATCATCATCATCATCATCATCATCATCATCATCATCATCAACATCATCATCATCATCGTCATCGTCATCATCATCATCATCGTCATCTTCATCGTCATCATCATCATCATCATCATCATCATCATCTAAGCCTCAATCCCAACTATGTTGGGGTCGGTTACATGGATCCTTCATTTCCATTCATCTCTATGATGGGTCATATTCTGGTTGATATAGACAGATTTAAAGTCTCTCTTTATAACCTCTTCTCATGTTAATTTAGTCCTTTATCATTTCCTATTTAATGTGGTTGCCTCAATGCATTACTTTGTATTGGAGGATTAGTTGGTCTGCTTTGCACATGTCCATGCTATTTGAGTTGGCCCTCGCACAACTTTTCCTCAATGCTCGCCACCCCCACTTTAGTCCTCATATAGTCATTTCTCAAGTGGTCTTTTCTTCTCTTCCCACACATCCATCTCAGCATATGAATTTCATCCACGTTCATTTTATTGAGTCCTTATTTCTTCACTGCCCAACATTCACTCCCATAGAGCTTGACTGACCGTATAATAGTTCTGTAAAACTTGCTTTTTAGTCTGAGATATCTTTTGATCACGTAAAACACCAGTTTCACTCCATTTATAACCATCGTGCTTCATTTTATCCCCATATAATTGAATAATAGAACCCAAGTTATGAAATATATCACATTTCAAAATATCTATTCCGTCCAACTTGGCTCCAACATTCACACTATGAGATTGGCTGAAATTACAATGCATATACTTAATTTTGCTCTGACTAATAATCAATTCATTTGATTCCAATTCCTTTCTCCAAAGTCAACTTTATAATTCAATCAATCTTTAGCTTTGTCAATCAATACAATATCATCAACAAATAACATACACCAAGGAATATCATCTTGAACGTTCTTTGTCAGTTCATCCATAACAAGAACGAATAGATATGGGATGAGTGTAGATCCTTGGTGTACCCGAATTGTGATAGGAAATGTTGGTGTCTCTCCTCCAGGAGTCTTCACGCTTGCAGTATAACTACTATAGATGTCTTTAATCAAGTCAATGTATTGGATTAGCACATCCTTTTTCTTCAAAACCATCCACAACACTTCCCTAGGTACTCGATCATAGGATTTTTCCAAATTGATATAAACCATATGAGGATCTCTTTTTCTATCCCTATACTTTTCCATAAGAATCCTTATCAGAAAAATAGCATCTGTTGTTGAACCACTAGGCATGAAACCAAATTGGTTGTTTGATATATGTGTTATAGATCTTAGCCTCTGCTTAATAACCCTCTCCCAAATCTTCATTGTGCGACTCATAACTTGATACCTCTGTAGTTTGTGCAGCTCTACACATCACCTTTGTTCTTGTAGATGGGGACTATAGTACTATTTCTCCACTCATCCACATCTTCTTGGTGTCATAAACTTATTAAATAAATTTAATTTAAATAGTAAGTAGTCATGCAATGATGAAGACACTAATATATGTTGACAGATAAAAAATTTACTTACCCTACCAATACCATTTTCATTGTGTGTCCTCCACTCCATATTTTGTTACCTGAAGGATCTGGATAATGTTGATAGAGTCTTGGGATGATTACCAACAACTCCCAATGATTATTACTGAGTGAAAAGAAGGCAAACAAAAGAAAATTCAAATTCCACAATACAATATAATTCATAAGTCAAAAGATATAAGCAAAGTGTCTAAAACTTCCTCAATATTGAAAGGATCTATAATCAAGCTCTTTCTCATAGTACCAATATATTAAAATGTGGTAATGTAGTAAACACTAACATATGTTAGGTATCTATCTACAAAAAAAATCAATATTGGAACTAGAAAACCCACATTGGTTAATGTGATCTAGGGCTGATAAAATAAGACTCAACCCGAACCCTATGTTTTTAAGTGGGTTAGGGTCTAAGGTTTTTTAACATGACCAAAAATTGACCTAAACCCAAAGAACCCAAAATTAATTTAGGGTTAGGTCTGACTTTGGACTTTAGACCCAAAATGACCCAATTGACCCAAAATTCACAATTATGTATTATATAAAATTACAAATACTATAGTTTAAGACACCCAATGACCTATTAAATTATTGATCCACCAGTCATGAAGTTTATTTTGATAATTCTACATGGTTTTGTTTTTATTTGTATGATTTATTAGACTAATTACATTATAAATTTGGTTTAAAACTCTTGAACAAACTACAATAAGCTTTGTATGTGTTTCTCAATCACATTGTATGTTTTTTTCACAATGAAATTTGTTGATTATGCTGGGAAATTATCATTGACTAGATAAATCATAGCATTTTTTTAATTGTTCTCTTGATATTTGGATTTACGTGTCAGAACCGATAGACCCAAATTAATTTGCGAGTTGTGCTAGGGTCAAGGGTTTCGGCTAGAAAATCCATCTTTTGCAAGTTTAGGGTCGAGCCAAAAAGTGTTGACCCGAAATGACCCAAAATAAAACTCACTCAACCCAAACCCAACTTTCACCCCTAATGTGAGTTGTCCACACAATGTATATAAGTAGATGAAAAACTTATATGCATGGCCTAATATATAAGAAAACAAGTCAACATATATTTTCACATATATAGAATGAGGTATTTAGCCATAAGAACTCACCACATACAAAGTTCCATCATGATTGTTTCAACCAACCATAAGTACATAACTACACAATATCAGTCAAGAATATGATAGTATCATGATCTTGACCTACAACATCCTCCTAGTTATGTATCATCATAGTCGACCCCTCTTCTCAAATTGTGTAATCATAGTGGAAACCCCCTACACTTAGGACCTAGTGACTAGAATAGGTCATTTACAATACAAGTAAGTAATTGAGGAGGAACTGGAGGAGGAATGGTAGAGTTCTTCTTCGATATTGTGATCTGCATGTATTCTAATATCACTTGCCAATTATATACACAATAGAAAAGAATCACAAATACATATGCAATGTAAATTTATCATACATTTTCTTAGATAACTCTGGATTTGGGCCAAGAAACTACATCACATTCTACATATCCTAACATGTCATGGTTGAGGTGGCCATATGGAGGTGGTGTCTATTTCCAAGTTGGGTAGGGTAGCTTGATAGTCATATGAACCACATTATCAGGCATTGGAGCACCATGAATTATAACACCTAAAAGGGGTGGGAAAGCATCGTCCAATGCAACAACATACAAGCTAGGTTCTTGTAATGCAATACGTCATGACCTCAACACCTATAGTTTTGTATATAGTGTTATGTACTTGAATAAAACATATTGTATGTTTACTTGAAAGACTACAACATCACAAAGACACTTACACTAGTCTAGCATGGAGGGTCCATGGATTACTCCCCACCAACTCTATGTGAGGAGAGTCAACCTCGTAAGAAGAGCGGTGTGACTGAGGTACTATCTAAGGAGGTTGGGATTCAAAAGTTTGAGACTATCTGATTTCTTCTTGTATTCTATATTAAATCATATCCTCTAACTCCTCTTGTGACAATCCACCTTTCTTGACACATCTGTGCTTTTGCTCTGATGTGCCAAAAAAGGATCTTATTCCTACAGCAGTCCTAATGGCCCTAACATGGCCCTGATGCTCTGGAGTATCCCGAGCAACTGTAAATTCTTCTCTTTGGCTATCAGGGATGAGATTTCCTTCTTTTGTTTGCTTGTAGAGCTCCCGCTAATCATCACCAATAGTAATGGTCAATAAAACATAACAATTAAGGTCAAATATGAAGATGAACTCTAAGAGTTGAATTTTATCATTTTTGTAGCCACCTCAATAATTGTGGGTCTAGGTATTTCTTTAGACTAGCTTGTCGTCACATCTATCAATGCCTCATGACAAGATAGGGTACTTGAGTAGTAGAAGAGTCAACACACCTAAAAGATAGAGGTGCATAAGTAGTAGAGGACTCAACAGATCCTATAGTAGGGTTCTCTAAAGAAGATGCTTTCTCTCTCTATTGGTGACACCAAGTGTAGCCACCTGGACCCCATGTGTGGTCATGCACATTCTTTTCACGCCTTTCTTTTTTAGCATCATGTAAAACTTGGTTAATCCAAAATATATGTTAATTACGTAATACGTTGAATTCATATGATGAATCATAAGAATGTATTTTAAAAGAGGCTTAAGACCTTAAATTCATTGGTTTGTCTTGAAACAACAAATAATTCTCACACATTATTACGAAGATAGGTCCATTGATTAGTGGAAAAGTTCTTCATCTTGTCGATCATAATGTATATTCTTATTAGATTTGTCATGTAATTCCTCAATATCCTCCCACAGTATTGTAGTATAGTTTTACAATGCAATTTTTTTATCAAATGTCAAAGATGCTCTACAAAAGTTCATATACTTAACAACATATTTTTAAAATATAATTGTGAATATCTTCAAAAATTGGAAATATCACGACTATATCCTTCTATATGAGATCTTTAATAGAAGAATCAACTTTATGCCAAAATGCTATTGTTATATCCACTTTGCTACAAGTAATAAACCATATATATTTCTTAAAAGAGCTATTATTCTTCCCATAATGTTTCCTATTTCATCAAAGTCAATGGCCAGTTTTGGACCTTTACCCCAATGTGGTACTAACTTGTTTATCAAAGTGATGCCTCCTTCACGTGCATGATCACACTTCTCCACAATAGACCCAACAAGATGTTGGTATGTATGTCGAGAGAGTCGATAAATATCATGATTGTAATGGCATAACATGTAAATGGTTTGATTAACAATAAATGCAAGCTTCCAATTTATTTTCTATATTTAGTTATGAGATAATGAATAACATCATAAATGTCTAGAGAATGATATTACTCAATGACATATGTCTTCAAGTATGTGACTTGGAAGAAATGAGATCATACAAATGTTAAGAGTACATGTATAAATTGTCATTATGTCCCTGGTTAGTTGTTATTGTGGAAGGTAGATAGACAATAATAACAATAAGATCAGAGTGTGAGTTGGTTGATGAAAAAATCTTATTAGTCATGATATGGCAATATCAAACCAAGCACACAAATACATGTTAGGAAAAAATATATCAAACAGACCCACCATGAGACTGACACATGGAAGCCATCATCATGGAACTCATAGTCAACTCTCATAGTCATGGTGCTGGTTGTGGTTCTTAGACCTAAAATCACTATACTCATCACATGTCATTGGGTACACTTTGACATCATTAAACACAGTCATGAAACATGGGTTGTTATAAAGGTGATGATTGGGTGACTTTTACACATGGGGATTGATTGTGGGTGATAGAAATGGGATTTGTCCCTCCTACAAGACTATGATATCGGAGGCCTCTTTATTAATGAAACTAAGAAAAGTATGGCCATTAGCATGTGAGTCAATATGTGATATTGAGCTTACATATATCACATGTAGTCTTCTCTAGTTCAAGAAACGAGATTGAATAATGATGAGGATGACTGCTCCATCCCTCTAGTTCAATCTGGATATCAATGAAAAAGAAACTATACAAACACTATAACACCATACACAGATTGTATGTTGAAGTTGCTCCCTAAATTTCCATTTACTTAGGTAGCAATGATGTGTGACTAGGCACCACTCATTTCTTGTGATGTCATCAGTTGTTATGGACATTCACTGCCAATGTAATATGGGACTTATAGGGTCACACACATGGGAACTCATCTAGAATAGGAGTTTGATCTTAAATGATGACTGAATTGATTACTAAAATGTATAGGTATTCATTTCAAGCAACAAATAAACTGACTAGATTAGGAGACAGTTAGTTCAAGTGTTGAGACTGTCGTTTGGAGTGTCAGGATGATTGTATTGTACATTGGTTGGAGTTCTACCTGACTTTGGCTACAAGACACCCGTTTTACCTATGTGAGATGGTCATCTGGGGTGGTACGAGATTCCCTTCTCATTTACACCAGACACCCATTTTGGGGGTGCAATTAGATTGTATCAAGGATTGGTGCTAACATCATGGCGTGCACTAATTGGAATTGAATTGTCGACATATGTGCAAAATTGGAAAGGGCAAAATGACCATCTTGCTAAGCCAGATGACCTTCTCACGTCCCTGATGACTATCTCACTGGGTGAAACAACCATTTCGGTTGTTGGAGGCTATGAAGTTTCCATAATTATTGTGAAAATTTGAGATCTTCTGGTCCCTTCCACTCCCGCATAGATTGGGAACCCTGACCCTAGCCTCTACTATAAATAGAAGGATATTGGGGGCTTCCCAAAGTACAACACAAACAATTGAGAATTAGTTGATCTGACATTTTTTCTCCGCTCTGGTTGTGTTAACCACAAGAGGCTAAGAAATTCCTACAGACTGGGGAGGGATAGACAAGGGAGAGAAACAACTAAGGATCATTGTTGTGGGAGAGCAGGTTGGTGACTAGTACACCAATGAGAGGGACAACTCCTTCCTGTCCATTCTAGTAGGAAGATAAGAGTTATGGTTGGTCCGTGTGGACTTCCCTAGATGTAGGAGTCCTTTAGTTGCTTCTAGGAGGGCAACATCAATTTATAGTCTATAGTGAAATCTGAGGAGCTACTACAACAGTCGTTTGAGTCTGCGATCTCTAGAGGAGCAATCAGATGAGTCCCTGTGCAACCAGGAGCTGCAGAGACACCATCCAAGATAGAGTGCACATATACATCGACAAGGATTATCACTACACTTTCTCCAGAATGAGGTATATCTTAGTGAAACCATCCTTCACATTGCATAGCTATTGACATGATCTGCTGGTTAATGGGAAATATGTTGGCAAAATTTTTGTTTCCATTTCCTATCTGATGTCATATTTTTGTACAGTTGTATCAGAGCCACGTCAATTAATTATGTTTTGGGATAATCAATATGATCAAATTTTTTTGTTTTATCAAGTTTATTTATTGAATGAGATGCCAATATTTGAACCAGTTGATGTGCACGTTCATCATATCACCACATAAAGAACCCAAATGAACACACACACAAATATATATACATATATATGCAATTTACACACATCACCATAAAATTGGTTTTGATGGTAGATGTGAAGCATGGTTATGGCCAAAACCCCAGATCTGTGTGTGCATGTTTGTGCTTATTTATTCCTATTGTTAATTGGTCTGCATACGGAGCCTCTCTCTCCATTACAAATATAAAATAATGCTCTTCTTCCTATTTCCCCTTAAATATAACTCGTGGTTTCCCCATATACAATGTAATAAGAAATATGATAGTTTTAATTTATATTTTGACATGAGATAATGATCTGCACAAAGATGAAACAAGCGGCTCATGAGATGACCCGATCAACTAGAGGATTGAGTAGGCCAGATGATAGGAGGATGAACTGATCGACTGGTGGCCCAATCGACTGATTGGAGGTGTCCAGACACTGCTTGGACCTGAGAACCAGATGACCACTTCAAAAGATCCCAATCGAGCGACCATGAGGTGAGCCGACCGGTTTAAGAGTTGAACTGATCAACCTGGATTGGTTTGAGCATAGATATTTACCAACAATAGGTTGCATATGATGTGGACCATAGGTGGTAGTATTTCCTTGTAGCCCTAAGGCCATCACTTGTGTGTTTTATTTATTGTACGTTCTCATTTGTGGTTATAGCATTTATATGGTACATACTATATATATGGTGATTGGATAAAGTATATGTATTTATATATATACACAAACTCCCTCAATTAATATATTAAGTCTTATATTCTTTCCAAAAATGGCACACATGAAAAGCCTAATCAACCAAGCATAGGTGACGCCAAAGCGTGGTATGCCATCTATCTTGTGGAAGTGTGATGGTAATGATGTAGGTGCCGCCAAAGTAGGGTACATTGTTATCATGTTAGTTTATGGGTCATACTTAACTAGTGATTCTTAGAGCGTCTAAGCCCAGAAGCATGTAGATAATCATGGTAAGGAGTTTCACATATCATCTATCCAAGAGTTGCATATGATGTAATTGGCATGATGGCCTACCTAAATAGTCAATTTGCGGGCGATCAATTAAATCTGACTCATGATTTGATGAAATATGGATCTTGGCCAACTAGAATATTGTACGCTATAATATTCCAAATTGATATTGAGGGCTATAATTGAATAAAATAGTGGGAGTGATAATAATTAAAGACCTAATTAATATCGAAAAAATTATCAAATCAAACCAAAAGAAAAATGTTTTGAAAAGGTTGCAATATTTCTTTGTAGAATCAAATGTCTATCACAAAACACATTCAAATTTTGATCAGTCCCTTAGAAGGAAAAAAGGGGATACATTTCTACAATTGGCTAAGGACTTTGAGAAATGTTCTCATCAATGAGAAAAAGCTCTATGTCCTTGATAGAGCAATGCCATAGGAACCCACTCTAAAAGCGCCTAAGGCTAAATGGATGCTTACTGGAAGCATGCCAATGATTCCATGGACATTTACATACCTAATGCTATGTTGTATGAACTTTGAGTTGCATGAACAACGTGAATACATGGACATTCTTGAGATGGTAACACATCTTAAGAATCATGTAAAGCAAAGAAGGTATAATGTCTCCAAATCGCTAGTTGAGTGCAAACTAACAAAGGGGGGTCTAGTAGAACCCCATGTGCTCAATATGATTGAACATGTGGAATGACTAGGAATTCTCTTAGGTCAAGAGTGTACCATGAATATGATTATGAAAGCATTTCATGAATCATATAGTTAGTTCATAAAATGCTTGGCATTACAATGCCAAAGGAAAGAACAAGAAGGAAAAATTTGTGATGATAAGTAGAGGTGAGTCCTAGGGCAAAGGTAGGGCTAAGAAGTGTTCTAAGGCTAAGAATAAGCCCAAGTTTTTGCACTCAATATATGGAGAAGGGTATGTGCAAAAGGGAATCCGTCCTTTTCACTTAAAGGATAAAGAAAAGGAAGTCTCACCATTGTCACTTGTTTGGACATTGGAAAGAACTATCCTCCTCATAGAGGAACTCAAGAAGAATATTGGAGAAAGAGATATCTACTTTAGGACCTGAAAAGAAGTAAGCTAGAACTGTGCAGAGCAAGAGTTGCTGCCTTTATAGTTGGAAGTTGTCATTCATGGGCACATAATAGAATTAGTGAATTGCTATTATGTACTTTCCATTGATGAAAGCATTATATGTTTTATATGACAAGAACATTATATTTCATTTTAAAAGAAATGATCTTTTATGTCAATGCCCTATGTCTCAAAAACTATACCTGATAGTTACAAAGATAAATATGTATGACACACATATTGAATGACTTGATAACTCAAACAATGAATACCTATAACATTGTCATCAAGAGCTCATAAATGAGAAATGCATCTCTGGAATCCATATGATGGTTATCTAGATTCTTTTGGTTATTGAACCAATACATATGTGCAAGTCTTATTCATTGTGCAAAATGACAAAAGTATCTTCACCAGATGTAGTGGGATAATGAGTATTCTATTATGGCTAGTACATATTGATGTACACAAGACCCTTTAGAATAAATGCTAAAGGTAGTTACAAGAACTTCATTATATATATTTACTGATGTTACTAGTAGAAATGATAATTTGTATTTGATGAAATACAAGTTTGGATCTCTTGAAGTGTTCAAGGAGATCATAAATGAAGTATGTAACTAACTTGGTAAAAGTATTAAGATACCTCGATATGATTGATGTTTAAATACGTAAAATAAGAGTTTGAGGACCTTTTGGGAGATCATTATAGTGAATTATGATGAACTCCACTTGAAACAAAATGATAATGTATCATTAGAGTGTATCAGACAGAACGAATCACACTTTGTTAAGTCATATCTAGCTAATCTTATACTATTCTTTTTGGCACATGCTTTACACTAAAAAAAATGTATAGTGTAAATTGGTTCAAAAGACGCCATATGAGGTATGGCAGGGGAAGTGTCCTGACATGTCTTTTATAATGATTAGGATTGAAAGCTTGTACCAGAAAATAGTTTCTTTAAATGCTTTATCCACAAATCACATAAATGTTATCTTGTTGAATACTACTTATATTCCAACCTGACAACAAAGTGGTTGTTTCTAGGATGGCTGAATTCCTAAATGGAAATTAGTTCCATAGGAATCAGTGGGAGTAAAAGTTGAACTCAAAATGTTCAACATAAACAAGAAAATATTGAACCTAAATAGGTACAACAGGAACAAGGAAAATCACAAACTATTGTGGAATCTCAAGTTCCTCATGTAAACATAGAACTCACAGTTCTAGTAGAACACACCTTGAGTTTGAAAGATTATGTTATCTTATAACTCAATAAGGAAATGAGTTGATCATAATGATGAGTCAACAACCTACCTAGAAACTATTGAGGGACCCAAATCTGAGAAATACCTTGAGGCCATGGGATCAAAGATGGACTCAGTGTACACTAACAAGGTATGACCTTGTTTGATCCACCTAAAGGGGCAAAACCCCATAGGGTGCATTTGGGTTTTTGTAAGAAGACGAGCATGGAAAGGTAAATTGGTTGCAAAGAGTTTCAAACTAGTTCAAAGTGTTGAACATCATGAAGTCTTTCATCAGTTACCATGGTTAAATCCATGGATCATGCTTGTTGTTGCAACTTAGAATGACTATAAGATTGGGCATATGGATGTTAAAATTGCATTCCTTAATTGGAATAATTAATAAGATGTGTATGTGACACATCCTAATGGTTTTATAAAATCCATTAATGCAAATAAAGTCTATGAGCAACAAAAGTTAATCTATGGATTGAAGCAAGCATCTCAGAGTTGGAATCTTCTATTTGACAAGACAGACAAAGGGTTTGACTTGAGTCAAAATGAAGACGGAATCTATGATTACAAAAGATATAGTGAAAGCATATTAATATTCCACATAATGATGGGGAATAACATCCTTATCTTGCAAATATTAAAACTTGAAAAGGAAAGAACCTTCTCTAAAGGGTTTAGGAAAAGAATCCTATAAGATAGGAATTGAGGTCTATAAAGATAGATCCAGAAAGCTTCTGGGCCTAAGAAAGAGCACATACATTGGTAAAATTTTGAAGGGTTCAATATGCAAAACTCAATGAGAGAAAACGTGTTAATGTTCCATGGAGTTAGTCTATCAAGGGCCTAGGGTACCAATTCTTATGAAGAATAAGAACACATGAATAGATGCCATATGCATTCACAATTGGATCTGTCTTGAATGCAATGTTATGTACTTATCCCGTTATCTCGTATGTATTGGACATGATGAGAAAATACACCGTTATCTCATATGTATTGGACATGACGAAAGGACATCCAGTCATCTCATATGAAATTGACATGATGAGAAGACATATATATACCTACCTAACAATCTTGCATGTATTAGAGATGAAAAGAATGTATATGTTAGATAACAGTGAGAGTCATTGTACTACCATAAATAACATCCTTAGGCACTTGTGAAGCACTAAACGGATTGGTTCTTTGGTTATGGTAATAAGGAAAGGTTGGGTGTAAAGGGTTACACCAATGTAAGCTTCCTTACTGAAAAATAAAGAATCACAATCTAAATTTATGTTTGGTGACAAAAAAGAACTGTAATCTAGAAAGGGTCCTGAGCTAATGACAGTTATTCAAATCTACAAAAGAACCTGAGTATTTTTATGTTAGAAGAATAGAAGAGGATATTGTATGGATCAAGAAGTTTATATGGGTGAACTTGTGTGAGGTTCTAACCATTGATGACACAGTAGAAATACTGATGACAACAATGGAGCTACTAGTTAGGTTGGGAATCTCATATAGCATACTAAAGAACTTCCATCTCATACAAATAGTCATGCATCGAAGAGATGATAAAATTGCAAAATACCGACTTAAAGAAAACATTGCTAAAACCTCTATAAAAGCACTTGCGCAGCAGAAGCATGATGGTCATGTTGGGTCACTCGGGATGAGATCCATGGGTGATTGGCTCTAAGTGTAAGTGGGAGTTTGTTTTTATGTATGCCTAAAGAGCCAATCATATGATGGTTGTAATGGCATAACATGCAAATTATTTGATTAATAATAAAGACAAGCTTCCAATTTATTTTGTATATTCAGTTATGAGATAATAAATAAAATAATAAATGTCTTGAAAATGATATTACTCAATGACGTATGTCTTCAAGTACGTGACTTGCAAGAAATGAGAACATACAGATGTTAAGAGTACATATATACATTCTCATTAAGTCCATGATCAATTGTTGTTGTGGAAGGTAGATAGACAACAATAACACATAAGATCAGAGTGTGAGTTGGTTGATGACAAAATCTCATTAGTCATGATATGGAAATATCAAACCAAGCACACAAATACATGTTAGGGAACATTATATCAGACAGACCCACTGTGAGACTGACACATGGAAGCCATCATCATGGAAGTCATAGTCATCTCTCACAGTGATGGTGGTGGTTGTGGTTCTTAGACCTAAAATCACTACACTCATCACATGTTGTTGGGTACACTTTGACATCATCAAACACAATCCTAAAACATGGGTTGTAATAAAGGTGATTATTGGGTGACTATGACACATAGGGATTGACTGTGAGTGATAGAGATGGGATTTGTCCTTCCTATAGGAGTATGATATATGAGGCCTCTTGAGTAGTGAGATTGAGAAAAGTATGTCCATACGAACGTCAGTAAATATGTGATATTGAGCTTACATATATCTCATGTAGTCTGATCTGGTTCAAGGAACAAGATTGAATAATGATGAGGATGACTGCTCCATGCCTCCAGTTCAATCTGGATATCAATGACAAAGGAACTATACACACACTATAACACTATAAACATATTGTAGGTTGATGTTGATCCCCTACTTTATATTTACTTGGGTAGCAATGATGTCTGACTAGGCACCACTCATTGATTGTGATGTCATCAGTTGTTATGGACATTCACTGCCAACGTAATATCGGACCTATAGGGTCACACACAGGGGAACTCATCTTGAAGAGAAGTTTGATCTTAAATTATGATTTAATTGATTACTAAAATGTTTAGGTATTCAATTCACGCAACAAATCAGTTGATTGGGTTGCCAAAAAATGAGCTCAAGTGTTGAGATTGTTGTTTGGAGTGTCAGGTTGATTGTATTGTACATTTGTTGGAATTCTACCTGTCCTGGGTTGTGCAATGCCTGTCTGGGATTGTGTGAGATGCCCTTCATGTTCACACTAGACGTCCATTTTGGGTGTGCAATTCGATTGCATCAAGGATTGGTGTTGACGTCAGGCATGCACTAATTGGAGTTGAAATGGTGACATGTGTGAAAAATTAGAAAGTGCAAAATGACCGTCTCAATGAGCGAGATGACCATCTCATTGGGTGAAATGGTCGTTTGGAGTGTCACATATTGTGAAGTTTCTAAAATTGTTGTGAAAATTTGAGATCTTCCAGTCTCTTCCACTCTTCCACTCTCGCATAGATTGGGAACCCTAACCCTAGCCTCTACTATAAATAGAGGGGTATTGGGGGCTCCCTAGAGAACCACAAAAACAATTGAGAATCAGTTGATCTGATAATTGTTGTCCTCTCAGGTTGTAGTAACCACGAGAGCCCAGGAAAGTCTTACCCGACTAGGGAAGGATAGCCAAGGGATAGAAACAACTAATGATCATTATTGTAGGAAAATGGTTAATGGTTAATGGGAAATATGTCAATAATTTTTTTGTTTCCACTGCCTATCTGATGTCATATTTTGCAACACAATATACACAGTGTGCACATCCACTAATAACCCTAGAATTGTCAAGAAACACATATAAGTGATAAGAAATAAAAGTTTAGTAAATTTAATAGAGAGTACAAAATGCACATCTATGTAATAAATCAATACA